>KV751321.1:21103418-21120266 GCA_001698575.1 Mola mola | reverse complement strand
GCAGACAGACACTAACAGAGCAGTGACTCTTGTTCTACACTCCACTGTCTCATCCAGCACCCAGCCTTCTTTCTCTGATCTTGGTTGTTTTCGGACATCCCCTTCTTCCCCAAACTTTATTGACCACCCCCTCTGGACCCGTTTTTCCTGTGAAAACGTTCATTGTCGGACTGATGTCGGACTGTCTTTGCCCTGGGTTGTCCCTGAGGTTAGTCAGTATGCCATGTTATTCCAAATGTGTTAAATGCTAGTTCAGCTGAGGCCCGTTGATGCATACGGTTGGAGTTTAATTTCACTTGAACCCACTTGTTGGTCTTGGATAAGCTATGGGTTTACTTAGCAGTTCAGTTTGGTCATGATTCCCAAAGGTGAGGTACAGGAGAAGGTTTTTGATAGCGGATTAAGAGTACAGCGCCGTGGTTACACTTGTATTTTTTTTTTATTTTTTTTTTTTAGTTGTATTAAATCTTGTGTTTTTGAGGGGAAACGCATTTTGACTAAACTGAGTAAATTTTGGGAAGTGTTAAAAACAGACATTAATGTTTTTGGTGCTACTTTCCCAAAATTGATATCTGTACCTCTTGGCTTTCTTTCTCCCTCCTTCCCTCCCCTCGATGCCTTTTTTTCCCCTCCCTTTTTTAAACAACCATCCTTAGACTCCTTGTTATATTCTGTTCCCCCTTTTCCTTCCTCTTTACAAATTAAGGTAACTTCACTGTAACTCACTTTGTCACAGTTTATTTTGTTTCCTGGTTTCAAATTATATTATTAATATTATTATTATTGATATTGCAGACACTCAGTTGTCGTGAGTTTGTGTATAAACTTTTCATTTTAATGTTGCCTTTATTTCTTTTCACTCTTGTTAGAAAAATAAAGGTTTAGAATTGTTTAGGAAGCACCGACTCATTATTTCTCGTCTTTAGACAAAAAGCCGGAGCTGCACAGTAGTCGTGATAACAGCATTTATTTAGAAAAGCTTCCACTGTGAAATGGCAGACACGGGACATCACAATATTGAACAAGTACATCATCTGTTCTTCTATGCCTAGATTATTTTTAAACAAGTTAATAGAAAGACACATTCACAATTACGGTTAAAGGCTTTTAGTCTTTGAAAAGATGTTACTGTTTCAATATCAAACATGCATATAAGCCAGATGGAAAGTCAGCTTTTGTTCAAAAAGTTTTATAAATTGGCCGCCTCCTGGTTGATTATTATAATTCTTTTTCTGAATAGAGGCTAGTTCTGAGAGCACAGAATGGAAAAAGTGGAAAAAGACCCTCTAAAGTTTGAGAATGACACATTGACGGAAATGACAGGAAACAGAAAAAAATCTACGATTGTAACTGCAACAATGAAACTGGCTCAGTCACAGCCAGTGTTGTCGTAAAATCTATTGTATACTAGGCAGAGCTTTGGTGTAGGAAAAATGAGCACATTTATAAATGGCAAAACAGAAAAGCATTAATTTTTTTACATTTAAGTAGCCAATGTGCTTTATTTTTAAGAACTAGCAACATTAGATGTTTTCTGTGCTTCATATGACTCTTCACAGTTTTTCCAACTTTTTTGCATCAATTAGAAAATTGTGCTATGCAGTCATGTCTGTCTGAAGGGAAAGCTTCACCCAACGTACCAGAAAGTTTCTGTTTAATGAAAACAAAGGAGCATTTATATATCGGCACGCAAGAATGTAAGAAAAAAACAAAAAACAATAGCTTGCACAAAATGTTCTGGAAATGTCCTTCGGTGACAGACGTCTATAATTTAATGGCACAGAAGTGGCTTTTCTCAGGGTTTTTCACAGCTGTATGTCTTCTTTTTTTCTTTTTTTTTTTTACTCACTCTTGATTTTCATTGTTCTGTCATTCAGAAAAATGTAAAAACCTGCAAAGGTAACTTTTAAGGTTTCTGGCATAACAGCAGTTTGTTACACAGCCTGTGTATGTTTTAAGACCAACGTCAAAATGGGGGAAATGAATATGTTGTGCTGTATTTATGTATTTAAGCCCCCTGCTTTATTAATGGGCTGTGTGTGGCGCTCAGATTTCAAATGTAACAAGCTGGTACAGTTTTCAGCTAATCAGTCTTAATCAGACAGGCCTATTTCCCCCAGAAGAATTTGGTTTATTTATGTGATCATCTCTGAAATGCTGCTTCAGTTTGACTGTCTTGTGATTGTGTTATTTTTCTGCTTGTGACTGGACACAAACCTTTGCAAACTCAAGTTTTTGTTCTGTAAACATTTTTAGGTTGGTGGCCTAACTTCTGCTACTTCATACTACCATCATGGACTCTTTATGTGTGTCCGGGTCCCTGCAAGCAAACGTTTTTTGCTAAGTTTATGAAAGCGGCTTGTGCTCGTCCTACAGGCCCTGTCAAAACCCTTTGGCACTGTCCTCACCCTAACACTTTGCCTCCCCATTCCCCATCTCTTCTCACACCGTGGTGACAGACAGCAGGGGGTTATACACCTTCTTCCCATCAGCAGACCTGGTCCCGTGGGCCAGTAGCTCCTGTATAGTGATCCAGTTGTCCATGATCCTACGACTGCGCTTCTTCATGCTTCTGCGGTGGCACAGCTCCAGGATGGACGTGGCCTCCTGCTGGTTTGCGGCCCCCTGTTGTCCACCGCCGGTACTGCCCTGCACCCTTTCACGGTCCCTCAAGCAGTCGAGGCGGCTCTGCATCATGAATTCCCTTCGCCGTCGCTGCTCCCGGGCCCTCAGAAGCTGCTGTTTGCGCTCCTCTTTGCTCCAGTAACGACCCATCTTCATTTCACTGACGGCATCGTCGTCCGTCGTCATGCCGCTGCGCTCCTCTTTGATCTTCATGGCCCGCGCCTTCAGGAGACGATCCCTAACGGGGCGCTTGGCCACGTAGCGGGAGCCATCGCTGCGGATCTTCACCTTCCACTCCATACGAGGGGAGGTGGGCAGCAGTGAAGGCGACAGGGGTCCAGCACGTGATGCCTGGATGACGCCCTTACATGTGCTACCCAAACTCATCGGGCTGGCGTCATCCTCGGTCTCCATGGCACCGTCTCTGGGAGCATCTCTGGATCCGTCGAGCCGCTCACAGGGGGAGGGGGACCTCAGTTGTGTGCAGCTCATGTAGTGCTGAGGCGGCTTAGTTTTAGTGGGACAGTTTGACAGGTAAGGGCTGTTCTCTGCGCTGCATCCACCAGGCCTTTCCTTGGGGTTGTGTTTCACCGCTCCATCTGAGGCTTGCCTGGTTCCTCCTACATCCTGGGACAGTGACCTGGCCTTTGGTCCGGGACTGGATGACTGAACTTCAGCTCCTTTCCTTTTAGTGTGCGGAGAGAAGGTTTGGTTGAGGTTTATTTTTACTGCTTCGCCTCTTCCGGCTCTTGTTGCTTTGTCTCTCTGCCGAAGCTGTCTACCGACGGGGAGAGGAGGCTCTCCTCCCTCTGCGCTCTGTGTACAGGGTGAAGGGTGCTGTTCATTGACCGGAGGGGTACTTCTGCAGCTTTCTCCTCCAGTGTTGTAGGCACTCGTGCTGTCTTTATCATTGCGCTCCCTCTCTGGGAGCTCATTAATATCTGACAGAGGGTAGTGGCAGGACTCCTCACTAACCAAAGTTCCACTAATGTCCAAGCGTCCTGCCCCTAAACTTCCTACATTCTTGTCCTCCAGAGGCCAAGCCTTCAGACAACGCTCCCTCAGCTGCTGCATCTTCTGTGCCCTCAAGATGTTGCGGCATTTGAACTCCAAGTGGCGCAGTTCCTCCTCCAGTAGGGCCATCTCGTGCTGCGTCAGGCTTTCGTTTCTGTTCACGTCGAGAGAGATGCCTCCTTCCTCTTGTGCTGACCCCTGACGTCCCAGCAGCATATCATTCTTCTCGTAATAACATTTGATCTCCAGGAGCTCTTTATACCTCTCGCACTCCTCCTCAGTCAGCCCCGGCATCGTCATCCTCACAGGATCTGCCATGAAGACTCTCTCCAACCGTTCCACCTGCTCCAGCGCTCCTCCATTCACACAGTCCAGCCCCAAGAGGGAATCGGTGCTGAACTGAAGGTCCTGGGAGTGCAGCAACGTTGGCGTTTCCCCCCGGCCGGAAAAGAACTTGCGCATGCTGCCGGGCGTATTGGAGGCACTTGTGTGGTCGTCTCCCAGAAGGTCGTGTTCTGAAGACTCCTCGTTGCGCGTGCTTTCATCTGTGCGGCCCACCCCGCTGTCCAGCTCCTGGCTAATGCTCAGCACCGTCTGCAGCAAATCGGGCGAATCCCTGCTCGTAAAGAGGCCGTGGCTACCCGGCGCACCCCCACCAGCAGCGCCGCCTGGTCCGGCACCCAGGGCCGAGGTGGTGTTCCTCACGTGGTTGCTGCTGGGGAGGTGAACAGCATTGTCCAGGAGCTCCAGCTCCAGTTCCTCCGGGTCCAGCTGGTTGTCGTTCTGACAGGTTATGTCACAGGTTGTTCCGTGATCGATGGCATTGCAGTGGATATGTAAAGGTCATGGTTAAAGAGACAAAAAGACAGGAAAGGAATAAGTTAAAGTGTTGCTATTATCTATTATACATATGAGAAATGATTGTAATACACCAATCAGCCATAACTTTAACACCAACCACAGTTGATCTGAATAACTTTGATCATCTTGCTACAGTGCAGATTTCTGCTCTGAAACACTCGATCCTGGCGTTTATGTGTTAGCCACTTGACACAAACCATCTGGCCCGAACACCCTTGAAGACCAGCGCACCCCGACGACCGTGGTTTCCCGAACAGTAACTACCAAAGGAACGTGACAAAGAACTAACAGTGTTGATGTCACCACAGAATTCTCCTGATCCAAGTCTGATTGAGCATACATGGGACGTGCCTGGAGGCCATCCAGGTGATCCATGGCGGTCCCATTGTGTAACAGACTTGGTTTTTACCTATCGACACAGAGTCACATGACCTCTAGGGTACCTCTTGTGTTTAGTGCTAAAGTGTTGGTGGCAGATCCTTTGAGTGCTGTGTGTTACAAGATGGGGCTTCCATGGCTCATCATTTTTAGGTACTTTCCGTGGATGCTTGGTCAGGTTTGGATCTGGGAAATTTTCAGTTCATGTTGACACTTGAAGCTCTTTGTCCTGTTACTTTTGCGGTTGCCGAGCAGTTTTTGTATTGTCGCAGCATGCATTGTCCTGTTGGGACAACACATGGATGTCAGGGTGAAGGGTTACACTGCAGAACTTTGCACTGTACCAAGGTGATCAATGTGCCTCACTTCACCTGCCAGTGGTCTTTATGTTTTGGCTGATCGGTGTGTATCACTGCGAGACATTTCTGAACCGATAGACTCCTGCAAGCTCCTCTTCCTGCCACAAGATGGAGCCAATGCTCTGTGAGAGTTTGATATCATCTTTTAATACTCTGCAATTGTGTTTGATATCAATTGTTGATAAGGGGAAAAACAAAAACAGCTAAACCTGAGCTGTGTAATTCGTGAAAAAACAGATTCCGTGTCCATGTATTCTGTCTGAGAAAATGAAATGACCAGCAAGAACGATCCAATATGAATGAGATGATCAATAATATTTAAATCGTGAGAACCATTTTGATTCAGGTTTGAATTAGTAAACCGCTAACTCCTCAGAGCGCAGTTGATCTTGTCTAATTGGTTTGATTTGAACGTGAACTGTGTGCAGAGTGCAGGACCAGGCATCGATTATCTCCATCTTCATTCTCATTCTTCCACAACCCCTTTGGCTTCTCTCTCTCTCTCTCTCTCTCTCTCTCTCTCTCTCTCTCTGTGTCTCCCCCTTGACAACAGATCAAGCGTTAATCTCTCCTTGTGAATTTTCCTGTGATGATTCTGAGTCCTGAGAATCTTCATGCGAGGCCAGGCCTTACCAGTATAACTCTTGTCAGCCGCTCGCAGGTAGCTTTCATCTCACCCAATGCGAGGACATATTTACACAGAGTGGAGGTTTATGTGTGTGTCTCTAACTAAGACCATTTTAATGAGGGCTTTTTAAATGTGCCCTGCAGCTCTTTTTGGTAGAAACGCAGCCAGCATACAGATCTTTCTGTCTCCGTCCGCAGCTCAGTTTGCTTGGCTTGACTTGCTTCATCTGATTTGGCTGAGGTGTGTTACTGTGCGGCTTTAGGTGTGTGTTACAATGTCCTCCTATCTGCTATTAGAGCGACCTTGAGGGAGACAAAGCGACATCACATTAACACTGTGACTGCAAGCGCCATTTGTCTTTGCCTCCTGCTATCTGTGCTCTCATCTTGTTTGTGCAACTCTTTGCTTTTGTGCCTCCTTCCACCGATCGGCTCATCTGATGACTGAAACGTCCTCACAGAGCACCGCCTGCACATAACCTCACCTGTAAACTAATTTCCTGCTTCATGAAGAGGGACATGAAGGCAGAAGTGCATTTTTGGGGGGTCAGTATTCAGATTGGGTGTCGCAGGTTTGCTCCCAGAAGAGTTCATATCCAATTTCCTCACCTCGATTTCAGGTCGTGCCAGGAGCAGGGAGACATTAGTGCTGTCCTCTCTGGTGAGAATAGCTACCGCCTCCTCTCTGTCCTGGATGTCCACTCCATTTATCTGACAAAGAAACGGGAGAATAAAGTTGAGCTGGTGTCAGAGTCGCCGAAGGCTTTTTACACTGAGGCTGGAATCCGTTCAATTACTCAGTTCAGGAATTAAACCGCTGAAGAAAAATTTCTATTTATATTCAACCTCAAGAGCAACGGAAGCACTTTCCTTTAATATGTGGGGGTGGGGGAGGAATTGATTTGCGTAAGTATCGCATGTTTTTGTTTTTATTTTAGTGGGAAAGAAAAACACTCGGACAGAGGTAACTTGGCTTTTGCTGCTCAGTCATCTGCGCGCCAAAGTGTCATTTTTCTACAGAGCTGAAATAAATGTCGAAGACTGACTGACTGACTGACTGACATGTGACGTGCAACGTTTTTGAAAATAGAACTCCTGATATATTGTCTCTGGAGGTGCAAGATTTAACTTTTGTTCTTAAATAAGGAAACGAAAATCACAACATCAATACTGTGGAATCGGGAAGCATATCGACCCTGATTTTCGATCCGCCTCTGTTGTTTTCTACAACAGAGGTGAACAATCATACTTTGATGCAGTAAGAGTGTTAAGAAGTACTTATAAAGCTCTGGACAACTGCACCTGTAGAATTCTGTCTCCTTTGCGGATGCGTCCATCCATTGCAGCAATGCTGTTTGGGTTCACCTTCAGGGGAGAAAAAAAGACAATATTAATATAATAAAAGTGGGAAGATGCATCGAAGATTCGATTACATGACAGCGTTTTCACCTCTCCTACATATATCCCGAGGTCCTCCTCCTCGTCAGTTCTGTAACAGACCGTCAGCCCGAGTTTGTCCTGCTGGCGGGACTTGTACAGCTCCACCTCCTACAGCAGAGAGATGTGAGGGTGTCGGGAGGAGAAGCAGCGAGCAGAGAGTTCGACTATCTGATGGACTCTCACCTCATATTCCAGCTCATCCTGCCTGTCCACCTCATGCTGAGTGATGTCGAAATAGTCAGTGGGGTCGTAGTACACGGGCTCCATGAAGCTGAGGACCACAACACGCCGGTTCAATAATTGGGCCAGCTTCAGACTTTAAATGTGTGTTCAGAATACCGTGGAGAGCCGAGATGGCCGGAGACGCTGCGGAGGCCCATTAGACGGCTGCTACTCACAGTTCATTGAAGAGATAGGGCTCCAGGAGGGGTGGCAGCGGAGGGGACGGCGGGGGTTTTTTTGGTTCGGGTGGGGGCGGAGCTCCGCAGGGATGCTGGCTGCCCTTGCCCAGAGCCAACACATGCTGGAAGCTGATGTCCGTCTGAGTGCAGCTGTCCACGCAGTCGGCCAGGCCCATGGTCAGCGGCACTAGGGCTCCGGGGGCTCCTGGCAGGCCGGCCCGTCTGCGCGCCCCCCGCCTCAGTACGTTGGACAGAACAGGGTCCCGTATGTCCAGGGTGGGGTCCCCAGAGAGGCTTTTCTTTCCCTTCACCTGGAGAGTAGAGATAATGCATGCATAATACATGATGAACGGGGCAGGAAGAGGATCAGAGAGGAAGCTGAATGATGTGAAACTGCAAAGCGCACAACGGACGGACACATTTTGAAAGTGTGCAGAGCTGTGAAGATAATAACGGGAAGACGGACGGACGGACGGACGGACACGTGCAGTTTAATCAGACAGACAAGGTGAGTTCACAGAGAACAGGAGGGAAGTACAGCAACACGCACACCTGAAACAAACAAACACTGAGGTCATGTTAGTCAACACCACAGTGGCTGTGTTTAACCTGTCAACACAGTCCGAGAACCATAGCACTGAGACCTTTAATCCACCGTCAGCTTCTGAAGAGCACAACAGGTTGATCGTGTGACCTTTCTGTGGAGAGACAACAGCAGCGAGGTGAGACGAGGGCGACCGTCACAACTGCTGCAAAATGACTGAACACCGAGAGACAAAAATGAGTTTGGAGCCACAGTCAGTGTAAAAAAACAAACCTATAGAATCTAATCGATAAAAAATAAGGTGACGATATGCAGCCGGTGTCGTTTGGAAGGTTTTTCTCGTAAAGAAAATCCCTAAATCTAACAGCTAAGAAAGAGTAAAGGCAAAGTCTACTTAAAATCCCTCAATAAGTAACACAAATCGTGAAAAGTGAGTAATATTAACTCCAGTTGTTTATCTTCTTTATAGTCGTTAATAAAAATATATCAGTATTGGCTTTGATTCGAAATATTATTTTCTGACTCAGGAGACAATACTGATTTTTTAAAAAGTCAGTTTTAGCTGACCAGATATTAAACAAATGAACATAAATGTACAATCTCATACAGTTTGTACATTTATTGTCCATTTATTGAACAATAAATTCAACAAGTTCAGCGGAAGCTGTCAGAACTGTGGCTATGAATGTGGATATACATGTACATATCTTATCAAAGGCTCATGGGATCCCTTGTCGAGTACAGTTCTAACCATCACTTTCAGATTTATTTATTCATTTTAACGTTGTTGGAAAAATAAAACATTCTGAACGAGTCTCACAGTGTGTGTGTGTGTGTGTGACTATTGTCTTTCCAGAGCTCCTCAGACCTGCACATCATTCTCTTTTCTATCATCAACAGGCCATAACCTGCATTTATCCAGTCAGATAGATGAGCAGCACAGAGTTTGAGAGACATTTCTCATCAGTGGCCTTTTTCTTCTAGCGCCATCATCAGGTCACTATTTTTGTTTGCTTTGGTCGAGTTCTAACCAGATCTTCCTTTTTTGTGTTGTTGCTTTGACCGCTGTGATAGTGAACATGGTGAACCTTTAAACTGTCAAACAACAATATAGCATTTAAAGAGCTTCTGTGATTAAAGGGACAGTTCACCCTAAAATCAAAGTTACATTTTACAGTTTTTGCCTTTTTCTTTTTTAAGTCAGTGGTTACCAGACTTTTTTCTTGTATCTAAGAAAAGCTGAGCCCCTGGAACTCCCAGCATTCACACACACACACACACACACACCAGACGAATGACTGTGATTCATTCAAAATCTATGTTTGGAGGGAGGATGGAAAAAATGATATGTTTTTCAATACTTTCATATACATTCTTTAGTATAAATTTTCACTGAATGTGCAACATACATGTCCCTAAATCAAGAGTATTATTGCCAAATATGTTGCATTTATATTAATATCACACACATTCACTCTCTGGATATATAAAAATATAGGTTTATTACATATATGAAACACCATCTTGTCTCTGCTCGTCTTAAATATTGTACATGTACATGAAATTTGATGTTATATGTTAATGTTATGTGTTTGATTCTTATATGCAAGTTTATCAAAACAGCATACATACACATATTTTTGCACGTTGTTCTTATAACTGTTACAATAAATTATCATTGTTCTTATTTTTTCATGTTCTCTCTAATTTTAAACATGCATCTTTTCTATTTGTGTATATTAATGGATATAGCGTATAAAAGTAATATGTTGGGCTGGTGGTGCAGCGGTTAACACTGCTGTCTCACACTGGGTCAGAACAAAATAGTTTTAACATCCTATGTATATATATGTCTTATATGGGTATTCAGTATATGGATATATATGACATCTGCATATAGGAAATCAAACACCTTGTTGTTGTTGTGAGGAGTTTAATGAAAGAGATATTTTCTCTCCGCTGACCTAAACTGTGTCACCATGCATCTACATGCACTCTTCCTTCTGCACGGTAATGGAAAAATTATTCATTAAATTGCTCTCAAGCAAGGTCTGTGGAGAAACGGTTAGAAGAAGAAGTTAGAAGCCCCTTTCAGCGTATTCAATAAAAAGCACATCTCCCTACTGCTCTTATCTGCAAAGAATCTCACATCAAGGCAACCTGTAACCTCGCAGGTAAAATATGAATTCACGAGGCCGAACTGTCCCTTCAGCCTCACGCGGCCCCATTCTCAGTTCTTTAAGCCTGGAGCAGCCACTGAAGTGTTTTTCCACACTTTTCGCGTGAACACATGCACAATTCAGTTCTCTACGTTTCATTCCTGCAGACAGACAGTAGCGAGGATGAGTGCGAGCGAGAGTCGCAGGCAGTTACTGAACCAGACAGCCTTTGTAGAGTCTCATTCATGTTGCATGCAGTCACTGACCTTGGCTGTCTGCAGCGCTCCACGTCTTTACCTCACTGCTTCACTCCCCCTCTCATGTACCCTTCCAGTACTTGCATGTCAAATCAATGTTCCCCCTGTGCAGCCAAGCACAAAAACCTTCTTACCACATTCATCCCCTGCTCCCCCTTTTGGTGATTTGGTTCTCTTTAATGCGTCGCCACAACCCTCGGCCACCGTCGCCTCATGATTCCTCTCATTGCTCTTGCGTGTTCATAGTCAGAGACCCTCTTGCCTTTGTTTTACTCCCTCTCCAACAGGGGTGTGGCATTTTACTGATAGGAATCAAAAGTTGGTTTTAATGTTTAGGATGTGTGTGAATGGAAGCACAGGCCGTCAGATCGATTTAAAGGTCCCTGTTGATTCTAAAGTTAGGGATCAATGGAGAGAAGCTACTCTGTTCATGGCTACTACTTGCTCACTGCTTCTCTACAGCTTAAATCTAAATGGAAATTTTGGAAGACATTTGGATTTTGGATGAAGGATGGGAAGTTAAACAAAAGTCTGGCCATCCGAGGACTGTAGAACAGTGCTCAAGTACAAATCTGAACAACCCCCCTGGAGGATGCTAGTAAAGTTAGCAGCACCAGCAATGCAGGGGAGAAGAACAGGGATATCAAAAACTTTTCAAAGCTGCAACTGTACCAAACTGAGGGCGGTTCAAGGTGCTCATGGCCCCTAAAGCCTCTTGCATTAGTAAAGATCTACAACTTTACAGTATAATAAATACACAAGAGCCACTTAGAATATATATAACATGGACGAAGGTTCCAGGCATCAAATGCAGAAATGATTTAAACCTGTAATCTTTCAAAATTCCACCATGTTGCGCTTCCACTGGTCAGAGTGAAACAGCCTCTATTCAAAACTACACTTAGTTGGTTTTCTGCCTCTCTCTGCTGCTCAAAATGGGTTCAGGGTCTGAATTTCTGGTTTAAAGTGTAGGAAAACAGCACACAGGAAGTGGAAGTGTCCGTGGGCGTGGCGACATTTCAACCGACGAGGCCATAAGCTGTTGTATTAAACAGCTTGAAGAGGTTTTTCCCTCTCGTCAAAATGAGTTACTTCCGAAACCAACCGACCAACGAGCGCCTGTAAAGCCGTTCTTGAGGATCGGGTGGCTCAGAAACCGACCGGTGATGGCACAGAATGGTACAATATTTACCACAGCATTTCACTGACAAATGTGTATCACAGTTGTAAAACAAAGTGCGGTGCACGGTACAAGTCTTATAGAGTAATAATAGCAATAATGCCAATCATTATTCTCGCAATTACTTATTATAAATGTACAATTAACATTGACTTATAAGACACATTCTGACAGTACACTGAACACCTCCACCATCTGTATATTAAGCAAAATTATATCACATTGCATCAAATCACTCGTACCAAGTTAAAATGTATCTTCCCTGAATCGTTGGGAAAGACACATCCCTACTGCTGTTTCCTCCAGACTCTGGTGTCGTTGCACCTCGCCACCTCAGCAGTTACTTCTGCTCCGTCCCGTTCCCCGAAGACGGAGGCAGCTCCTCTATTTCCACCTCCTCGTGCACGCCAGTCCTCCATCACACTAATGTCCCTCCATAAATCTTGCTGCCTCTCTTAATGAGCTTCTTCCCCTGTGTGGCCTATTAGCGACGCAGGAATAAACACTGTGTGGTTTGTTTGATTGCGGGGAAAAAAGCCACCTTAATGTTGTCCATCAAAAGTGTCTTTTTGTTTCAACGCTCTCCCGTTTTCTCCTGCACATAGAGATGAAGCGGCTTTGTGGCCATGAATGACAGGTTTGAATACTGAGAGAGCATGGGAGGGTCCTGAGATGGCTCTGAACATCATACAAGGTAACGGTTCTCTATCATCTCTGGGTTAGTGGGTCACACACACACACACACACACTGCTGATAAACGACCCGTGCTATGCTAATAATGGCACCTCTGGGCGGGTACACGTCCCAAACACGCCGCGCCTTGTTTTCGCTATGTTTGTGTTCAAAATGGAACTAAAGCGCAGAAGAACTAGTGGAGCCTCCACCCGTCACAGCAGGGGGCAGGCAGTGGCTGCAGAGCGGAGGGAGGGAAGGAGGGGATGGGGATGAAAGAGACGCAAAGAGTTCAAAGTGTAGAGGCAGAAAGAGGAGAGAGTGCACGAGGAGCACGGAGGAAGGGCGGTAAAAGACGGGGTAACGATGCAGGGAAAAAGAGGCGCAGAAAACAAGCTTTCAAGGAGTATTTGTATGTAAACACAAATAGAAGCTCATGGGAAGTTGCTGAGTGGTTGATGTGTAATTAGCTTTTATCTTATGTGCTGTACTGGATGAAAGATGAATGAAAGGGGGGGTGGGGTGACGACTTCACAGTAACACACGTAATCCCACATTCAGTGTGAGGAAACACACACAATCCCAGCCTGAACCCGGAGCAGCTCCTCATGGGGAATCTTCTCCCGGCGCCATTCCCACCAGCAGTGATGTGTGTGTGTGTGTTACGCTCCTGCCTGGCCGACAGCCCTACACACCCAACTGCACATGTTTGGTAATTGATTTTTCTCAGCTCCCGCGGTCACCTCCTCTGAAAATCAATCAATCTGGAGCCCGAGTTGACCTCCATCCCCTTTAACCCCTGTTGTTTGATACCAGCAAATTTGAATGGACAAGCCGGGAACGGTAGGTCTATTCTAAACTGCTAACTATGAGGGGGTATCGATTTAAAATTCAGCACGAGGATTCTTTGAAATGATGACGATGAAGCTAACAAGCCTCAGTGGGAGCGTGGATTTACACATGCAGTTGTTTGATCCGTGTTAGAACAAAAGGTGAATTATTTTTCTATCTGCAGTAGTGAAAGAACAGCTAAACAGTTTGTGTGTCATTGAGTGAGAGCACCAGGCAGACACAGATGGTCCTCGCTGGCCTGGACATTCAACCAAGAAACATCGTCTTGACATAAAAAGAAGTGGATCAGAAAAAAACTTAATGATCAGTCCCTCCTGAATCAACTTTTTTTTTTTTACATAGAGAGAGAAATATTTCAAACCTTTTTTTTTTCTCAAAATATTAAATATTTTGAGATGAGTTTTTTTAATTGTTTGAGCTGTATGTCATAATTATCAAATGCCCGAAACACTTTAGTTTATATGTAATGAGTCTAGAATTTATCAAATGTTCACTTCAATGACCGATGAAAAATTACTTTCATCTATTTTTTAAGATGCACTTAGTATATAAATGTTTGGTTTAACACAGTGTAGTTTTAATGTAGTTGTAAACAGATAAAATGTTCCTCCTGGATGTTGCAGGAGATAATTAATAGCAAAATATCTAAAATGTAAAACCTGTTGAATACACTGAGTATAGATAAACAAAAATGTCCTTAAATAGGCTAACGTGTCATAAGGGATTTCTTATCATAGATACTAAACATGAGTGTCAGAGTGTGATAGCAGAAATTTTGGGTGGTATTAATGTAAAACAAGTGTGTTGGAGGAAGGAGGATTATTGGCATGTTTGGATGTAACAGATTGCAGCGCAGCAACACGACAGCCCTGCACAAATGTTCAGTGTTTGCTAAAACATGCATATGAAAGAAAACTGTGATACTTCAAAGTGAAATATTGTGTAATAATTCGCATTTCATTTACTTTCATTTGTTTTACCAGGTGAAAAAAAGACTCAATGACGTTATTGGCCAAGCGGGCAGCATTAATATTGGCACAACAATAAGCACAAACCGCAGAGACAAATATGAGCGTCACACTCCACAGACCAGAACAAACCTTATCTGGTTACCACGCAATAACGCGTCAGGGTCCAAAATGATGGAAGTTAAATAGAAATTTAGAGGCGATTGCTTTGACCAAGAGAGCAATTTTTTCTCCGCCTTTTAAAATGGATTAAAATTCCCCCCAAAGCAATCAGCTCTGACAATTACATGTCTTTTTGTTCATCTTTCCAAGACAAGGAAGCGACGTATTTAGGCCTCATGGATCTCTTTGCATGTTATGATTATGCTCTCCACCTCCCTGCACTTGCCAAAAAGAGACAAAACACACAAAAATAATAATTTGAACTAATAGCCCTTTTTGTAAAAAAAATAAAAAATAAAAAAATAAAACAAAAAATTTATTTTGGCCGTAATAACAGTGAAGTGAATTTTTTGATATCATGACAGCCCCAGAGTGGTTTATACTGTATGTTTATGAGCTGCAATTGAAGACTTTACCATCTTTATCATCACTATTATCCAGAAATCAACAAATAAAAAAGTCAAGTCTTCAATTTGCTTCTTTTGTAAAAGTCCCAAAACCAAAATTTACTATTGTAACTGACAAAGAAACACAGCAAAATCCTCTCACTTAATCCACACACTCAGCATGTTTTTTTTAAATCTCATTGTGGATAGCAGCCCGCTGAGTTTGTTTAAAGCCAGCGGTTGCCATGGAAACAGACTTCACAGCGGCAAAGAGGAGAGAGAGAGAGAGAGAACGAAAGAAGGGAGTGGCAGAAGGCCTCACGAGGGCAGAGGGTTACTGTATCTGTGCGTGTGTGCACAGGTAGCTGCGTAAAAGGCCTTTTCCTGCCCAGAACAGTGTGTGGGCGCGTCAAGTCGACAGCCGAGTGGATAATTCATTAATTCAACAACAGTGTGCCGTCTGGCTTGAGGCTCTGGGAGGCGGAACTGATCAGAAACATGCCACTGGGTGTGTACCAGTGTGCAGCCTGGTGTATAATGCATGAATTTTACTCCCTTGGCAGGAGAATCGAGTATTCTGATACAGTGGGGTTGAACGGTGCGCATTGAAATAGCTGCAAGTTGCTTCGTGCCGTATTTTTGGTCTGAAGACAGCAAGTCAGCGGAGTGCATCTAATTCGAAGGTGTAATTATACGCGTTAGTTAAAGAAAACAGCTCCGAGCTGAAAACACGTGAAGGGAAGAGGAGGGATTTAATCACGCTTCCTCTGCTACGATGCTTAATTTTAACAACAGGACACTGAATACCTCCATCTTTGGCCTGGCGTGATCCTTTTATTTAATCAGCCATTAACTGGCCATCTGCACAGTGTTAACTGCTGTGTTTGTAATCTTTACATGTATCAACTGTGGTTGTATTTTATTTTATGGAAAATGATGTAATGTTCAAGCATTTTGAGCGTGGGCAACTTTAAGTTCTCTTTAAAAAAATCCTGTGTTTTTTTTCACTATATGCTCATGGCAATCAGTCTTCCTTCTCTGAAAGCCAAAGGATGTGGCTCTTGTGCTCCTGCAGCCTCTGCCAGCAGTATCATTTTAGGCTTAACAGACAAGAGACTTACGCACCCGCCATCCACGAGACAGCGAACAATATGCTCTAACATATCATACAACATCTCTCCTGCCTTCACAGTTCACTGTGCCAGCCGCCACGCCCGTCTGGAAACCACTCGTGCTCCTGGGATGACAATCTGCAGTGGATACGACCTTCGGGCACAGCTTATTCACGGTATTGCAATTATTTGATTTTCAAAGACACCGACCTGCATGCAATCAGAGTCGTTATCGCCGACCGCTGCTGGATAAGGTCACTGACTGTGGAGGGCAGCAGTCCGGCACTGGCAGACTGCAGACTGCACTCTGCTCTCAGGACTCAAGCCTTTCTCTTCTGTCCTGCTCCCTGAAGGCTTCCATTTAATGACATCTGACAATCAACTGCAAAGAAAGACCCAAAGAAAGAAGAACAGCCCGACTGTCTCCCCCCGTTTCAACTCTATTTCCCTCCTTAACTCATTACTGTGTCTTCTTTTCTCTTGGCATCGCCTCTGGCACCAGATGCAGCCCAGTAAACTGGCTTAGACCCCAAACTCCAGCCTGCAGCAGCGACTCCAGCTGAGGCCTTGTGAGCCACGGATACTGAAAGTGTTGCGCTGCGTACGTATGAGCGCGGGACTCATGTTGACCCGTGTGTGTCTCCTCCAGCGGCCGAGCAGGAGCTCCCGTAGCTGAGCTGAGCTTTCTCACAAAGGCCGACGGTCTGCGGTCCCGGTTGGTACTGAGGCTGTAACCGTGGCAACCCCTCACTTTAACCTGGCCTTAACAATCCATCCGTGCAGCTGTCTCTGTGGCTCTGCAGCACTCTAATCTATCCACAGCGGATTATATGTCTCTATCTAACGCGGC
>KV751321.1:21068025-21089926 GCA_001698575.1 Mola mola | reverse complement strand
TTAACATTATTATTCACAAAATAATCTATGCTACAGGTTACACATTGCACTGATATTGTGACCCATCCCGATGAGTTAAACTCTGATACTGCTCCTAAAAAAATTACAATATTTCAGAAAAAAATCACTTTCCCTGAAGTTGAATTTTCAGGTGTTATATATTCATTACACATAGAATGAAATATTTCAAGCCTTTGTTTTAATTTTGAAGATTATGGCTTGTACAGTTACATTGAAATATTGAAATATTTTTAGATGTGTTTTTTGTTTTTTTTTAAATACTAGAATATTTCAGTGTTGTAATAGGCACAATCACCCAAATGAAAACAAAAAAGGGTTGACATGTTTTATTCTGCGTCTAATGAATATATAATTAATGAAAATTTAAACTTTAAAGTTAAATTACAATGGAAATAAATGACCTTTTCCACGTTATTCTTTTTTTCAGACGCACGAGTAAGGGCTCCTTAATTCGGTGTATCACCAGTAGGTGTCCTCAGTGCGCCGTCTGGTAGTCGCCTTGCCGTTTCTTCTTCTACAATTTTATTTTACTTAACTAGCCATCAACAGTCCTCCACTAGCGTCAGTTTCACGTAGAAAAAAAATCTAATGTAGTAGATTTAGACTGGGAACAGAAGAAAGAAGACTAAAAGACACAAATGTTTAAAAATGAAACAAATATATTTTGCGTTCACTCATTACAGCGAGTTTAAGGAGGATGCGCGCGCGTCTTGGCAACGGAAGTCGTAGTTTGTTGTTGCGCTGTTAACTTCCGAACCGAAGCTAAGCTGCGAAGCTCAGAGTGAAATGTCGGCATGCTGCGTGTCCGGCTGCAAAAATCGACACTCCTCCAGCAGCAAGCTCAAATTTTACCGGATCCCGTCTAAATGTCGCCCGTTCCAGGCGAACAGGAGGCGTCTGTGGCTCCAGGCGATCCAGCGAGTAAACGGCTGCACCGACGAGCTCCGGGACAACGCTCGGATTTGTGGCGCTCATTTTATCTCAGGCAAGACGACCCGCTGAGGGCACAGACCGGGCTGCTTATTAACACGGATGTATTTCATGGAAGTTTAGTCACTGACCGCTAACTCTGACGTTTCCTCTCAAACCGTCTGTGTGTTTTTGGTCGTGTTTTGCAGGCGAAGCGTCCATGGATCACGACAGTGCAGACTTTGTGCCCTCCGTGTTTCCGTGCACGAAACCGAAACTGGTCCCGAAGAAAAAAGTCAAACGGTAACTAATGTAAATAAATGTCGTTAGCTGGACAATTAACATGCCGTTAATTGTCGCCACGAGTAGTTTGCTATCCCCGGTTCGCCTCTCGTGGTTCTTTAAATTGGTTAGTAGCATGTTAGCTAGCTAGTTTAACGTTCAACTGTCGCGATACTTTGGTGACGATTGGAATTTAGTTAATTTATTAACTCGTATTGTTGTACGAGTTTTATAATTTGATACTATTGATTATTACGATTTCCAGTCCTTGACGTTTATTTCAGCAGTATAAATAAGCAATACATAGCATGAACAACAGAATGTTTTTCTTTAAGTAAAATGCTCCATGTAGCTGCCCCCGAAAATAACCCCATAAAAAATTACACAAGTCTAGACTTTAAAGAACTCTTTTCCGTCCAACTCAAACATGTTGAATTAACTGCAGAAACATCAGAGAACTGTTAAAGGATTAAAAAGGCTTCAGAAACAGAAATTCATGACAACTAGACCGAATATTCAGTCGTTATCAGTACAGAATTCACGTCGGGTGCAGAGGAGAGGCAAGAAACACTGGAGCAAACCCAAATCTGCAACTGCAATTAAAAACAAGCCCCAAAAGACGCAACCTGTGTCTACCAATTTTTAAGCAACTTTACAAAAACCAAAAAAACGAACGCCAAGTTGCTTTTAATAAATGGGAAATGCAACTGCGAAAGAAACGTAGTACATCATGTCACTCTGCAGATCTCTAACATTGTGCACCGTCTGTATTATTTCCAAGGAAGAGAGACCAAGGCATATACATGTATTTATGATGAATAAGCAATAGAAAAATTTTATCAATAAATAAATTAAATAAACATACAAAACAAAATTTTACAAAGGTAAAGCTGCCCTCACACTGACTGAGCATCTCAGAATTACACTGAGCTGTCATGAGCAAACGTTTCTGTAATATTGAACTATGATTTGCTATGTTTGGATTCAAGTGTCGCTCCTCACCTTTTTGGCTGAGGAGGTCATTTGACTTTCAGTCTCAAATTGAGCTGGAACACATTTCCAATTTATTTATCAAACAATCAAATCTTGCTATTTCGATTTTGATCACAAACTTTTAATGGCAGCGATTTTGTTTTCAAGCAACAATAAAGTTTTTGCGTTTCAAAATCACTGCTTTTATTCATTTATGATAGTAGACTGAATATTGTTATTTTTGATAAGATCTAACATGTTGACAATGTTGCCATGTTGTCATATTTCCTGACATATTTCTGACTTTTTATTTGGGAGCGAAACAGCTGCATGCTGAAGAAAATTGGCAGGCTCGTCGATAATAACAGTCTTGCACAGGCCCAAAGAGTCATAAAGCAGAAATGCCAGGATTCTCAGCTCCTTAAATACAATCAGGTCCAAAAGTATTTGGACAATGACCCTAGTTTTTTTTTAATTTTGCCTCTGTGCACTACAACAGTGGACCTGGGGAAAAAAAATGTGATTGAAGTGTAGTATTTTAGTTTAATCTGACGAGTATCACAAGTGTATTGCATCAACCGCCATTTTTAAACAGTCCATAATGTTGAGAGGCTCTAAAGTAATTGAACAGACAAACTAACTAATTATAAATTAAAGATTTTTTTTTTTTAACACTTTGATGAAATTTCTTTGCTGTCAATGTTTGCCTGAAGTCTGGAGCTTGTGAATGTCACCAAATTTTGAGTTTCCTCCCTGTAGATGCTTTTTCAGGCCTTCACTGCAGCCACCTTCAGTCGCTGATTGTATGTGGGTCTTTCTGCCTTGAGTTTTGTCTTCAGTAACTGAAAAGCTGCTCACTTCAGTTGAGATCAGGTGACTGGCTTGGCCATTGAAGAATATTTCATTTCTTTGCCTTCAAAAAGTTCTAAACTGGCCCTCCTCTTCTTGAGTTTTCCCAGTGGTTTGCACCTTGTTGTATTTACATTCATGATGGCGTCTCTTGGTTGTGAACTTTGACTTTGACGTCTCAAGAGTGTTCTTGACTCGTCTGGATGTTATGAAGAGGTTTTTCATGGTCTTCCAGGACTTTAGGTGTTGCTGAGTTTGTCAGTGGATTCCTTCTTTTCAAGAACATCATTCCCCATGTTTGTGTTATCTCTATAAAAGGTGTTTTTATTTTTTTTAGGGTTAATGATGGCTTCCTTCACTTGCATTAACACCTTTTTCAACCTCATAGGGAGAATTCCTCTGAACAGCTTCTAAATGTGGGATTAACACTTGGAATCAAGTCCAAACCTTTAATCTACTTAATCTGGGATGGAATAATGACAGAATAAACCACAACTGGCCATGAAACACAACTGCTGCTTAGTGATGCGTCTAATTACTTTTGAGCCTCTGAAAATGGAGGTCTTTCTTTAAAAATTGCTGTAATTCCTAAATAGTTATTGCACTACCCCTCAAATTTAAGTTTAAATCTACACTTCAACCACATCTTGAGCATTTTATTTCAAATCCATTGTTGTGGTGTACCGATATAAAATAAAAAAGAAAGTCACTGTCCAAAGACTTGTGGACCTAACTGAACATAAGACCAATACAGCAGACTATAAATTTATTTGCCATATTAACAGTAAATGTATAACTGTTTACAGTCTGTGTGTGTCTTTGCATTGTGCTTCTTTGTTTTAGTAAAGAAAATGTTGATAGATTAGTTGTAGGTAAACATTTAGCTCTGCTTGGTGGAAGGGGGACTTTGGTACATCGTTGTTGTTGTGTTGTGATCTAACTGCGTTAAATCTCTTCTAACTCCCGATGAGTCCATATTGTATAAAGTGTTTTCAGATCAGTTCTTTCTTACATATTTCTTCAAAGGATATACGGACGTCGGCGAAGTCGGCGGCGCAAAGCCAACGTGACAGACGAGGAAAAAACTTGCAGCAGTGATTCCCCTCTGGATGTTTCGATGGAAGAAATAGAGACACTATCATCTTCAGAAGTACCAAAGGTAGCATCCACTACTTATTTCTGCATTAATTCTACGCTTTAGAAGATATGAATTCATTAAAGTTGATGGTGTCTATATTGCACAGAGAAGGCGTAAACATTTATGTTTCTCTGTGTTTGTTTGACAGGAAGAAGAAACACTAACCAGAGTGGCTGAGACTGAAACTGAAACAGAAACGAGCGACTCACCAACAGCATCCAGCCCCAACAAGACCCCCGAGACAGTTAACAAACCAGCCGGCATCCTAAAACTCGGGAAAAAGTTTCCCTCACTGGTCTTGAAATCTGTATTTGCACCAGCGAGTGGCTATCAGTGTGAGCTGTGCAGCCATAACTTCGCCCATCCCTCGCAGCTGATAAAACACAAAGAGCTGCACGAGGCTAAGGTTTGTGGGAAACTCTTCACCGCTCCGGCAGATTTCAGCGCGCACCAGCCCCCTCCCAAGCCTTCCTTTCCCTGCAACATGTGCGACCGATCGTACACCACGAATCACAACCTCAAGCGCCACAAACTGCGGCACGTCAAAGACGGCAGGAAGTGCGGGAAGTGTGGCGTGATCTTCTGTCAACTGCACAACCACGTTTTATATGTGCCACGGGTCGAGCCCGCGCAGGAGTCCGACGCCGCCGAGCCTGATCGGTTTCCTGGCGCGACCGTAACTCCAGCTCAGACTGCTTCACCCAAGACCGAGAATCCGCTTCCCGACGCCTCACACACAAGAGTCATTAACAAAATCCCTGTGCCAAAGTTGATCAAACCACTGAACCTGCGGGTACCCTGGCAGTCAAGGGTCATCTACCCAGACCCGATTCAACCCAATCTCCGACAACTTCCTGACCTCCCACCAGCACTGAAGCTCTTCTCGCCGCAGTGCCTCACCTCCAGGTTACTCCAGGTCGAAAGAAATTACGACTACATTCTCGGCAACAAAAAGCCAAGAGATGAGAAAACTGTGAAGGAGGAGCCGTGCGAGCTGCCCCTGATTCCCCCAGATGAGCACGAGAGAAGTGCTGCTGCGCACATCAAAAGGGAAAGAACCGCTTACGACCTGGAGATTGTGCTCTGACGTAAAAACGGGAAAGTATTGACTTAAAACCCAAACCGTGAGCGACACCTGTCTCCTGTTTTAGAATTTAGACGTCCTACTTGCCTCAGCTGTAACGTATCTAATTTAACCAGCTTGTTTGTTAGATACTACAGCTGAAACATGAGCTCGCTGGGCTCATTCTGCTGCCAGACTCACTCTTTTTTACTTGTCACACTTCAGCCCGACGGACACCAATGTTGGGGAGTGAAAAAGTTGGACCCAATGATCCTTCAAATGAGGTTATCAAACACTGGTTACAATGATACGCAACAGAAGCAGAATATTCTGCTGATTAACAGTCTATTGTCTTGAATTAGAGCTGTACATTGAAACGGCAACATTCACAGGAAATTTTATAATATAAATCACCCCAACGCATCTTTTTCTGCATCGTGATCTTTAAAACCAAAAATTGTTGGTCGATAACCTTTATGCCGATTCCGACATACCTGTGATTGGTCAATATCGGCCTTTTCGGTGCCTGTTTTCTGTGGTATTTCTGGTTTTAGGTCAGTTTTATATGAGTGAAAGTGACTAAACTCACATTGCTGCTGTTTTTACCAGTGAACAGTTACTGGCATCACGATGCCAAGGGGGTGAAATCTGCGTTCCCACTGGCATTTGGTAAATAAAGTGAGGCGGATCTCTTAGTGCTGAAAATACACCAGCTTACAGTAGCACTGTAAACAATTTGTGGTGTAATAATCAGTTTGGACTGTCAGCAGATGCATATTGCTATAAATGATACTGAATTACACCTGAAATTAATGAATTCAGTCATCCCGTCTACCTCAATAAGCATTAACTCCGTAAACATTGTTTTATGTACAGAAAAACGTTTACGCATGAACTGTTGTTTCCTCCCATGTGTGTAGAAATACACAACAACTACTGAATTTGGAATATATGAGGGTTTTTTTTTTTTTCATGTATTCTGCTTAATAAAACCTGGAAGCGGCAGAAAAAATTTTGTCTTCTTAAGTGATAAATCTGTTTTTGCCATTAGAGCAAACATTTAACAAGCTACATGGAAGGACACGGTTTTAAAAAAAGGTTATCACATCCGCTTGCTGGTATTAAATCTTTTAGTAAACATTTCAGTTACTTTTATTTTGCTTATTTTTAAAACCAGGACTGTGTACATTAATAGATATGAAAATGTAAATTTGCCAGATATGCCTACATTTTGTTTTTCAGTTTGTAGTGAGGACAGGTTGGTGTTGCTCAACACAATAGAAACCCAGTAACGTAACTGTGCTGTAATTGAGAAATAGACACATTTAGCTTTACAAAAACCAAGAGGAAGGCAACCGAGAGTTTAAGATGAGGACTGGCTTCTGATTCGGCAGATGGGGGGAATTTAAGGGGGCAGCGATGGATGATGCTGTCATGCCTGATTAGATTTTTTTAAAAATGTATATTTTTTTTGTTATGTTTTCATATCAGAGCCATTTGTGACCACGTTTATTTTCAAAACACTTAAACTAGACTCTTCTAACCTGAACTAGTTTATCCCAGAGAGACCCCAGTCTCTTAAAAAAAAAAAGCAAAGAATTTCAGATTTTTTTTAAACTGAGGGATATATTAGCACACAGTCTTAAAGTTTATAAAAGTTGATAAAGATGAAGAAAATGTCTCACATTTGATGAATGTCACTTTCTAGTGAGAAAGAACAGATGTCGTGGCAATAAGGAACAAAATGGGGGAGCGTGGTCTTCACTACTATCTGTAGTTTTGTGTCTGTAGTCTCACTGTCATATCTGACTGAAACTAATGAAAAATAAAGGAGAAGATTTGGACTCGGTATAGTTTTGTAAAAAAATCAGGTCAAATTTTACTTTATTGCCTTTTCACGAATCGGTAATTGTTCCTTTTTTAAGAGATTTTGGTTCCTCTGGGATAAATTTGTCCTGGTTTGAAGAGTCTGAGTCAAGTAGTTTTGAAAGTAAAAGTAGTCAAAAACAACTTTTTCTTCCTTTTTTTTTTTCCCCCCCAAATATAATAATGATTTTGTAGATCAAATTGTTGGCCTCCATCCTCCTTATGGTTTCATCTAACGATTTACAACGCTGTCACATCAGTAAGATCCTAAAAGAACGAGGAATCGGCACAACAGCATCGTCCGTCGCTGCCCCTTTGGATTCCTCCCGTCTGCCGAATCAGAGGCCAAAGTCTATTTGAGTTCATCTCTTGCTACAGTGATAAAGTGCTGCTGTTGCCGCACAAAACTTGTATGTAGATGTGTGTATGTACATGCTATTACAGAGGGTTAGCATGCATAGCTATGTGTATGTATACATTATTGCGTTACACTTACATACGTAGATGTGCATATTTACGCCTTATCAGTTTCAATCACTGCTTTAAAAGTCTGCCAGTTTTATTTAATAAAAATGTTTACAGTAGTGTTTTCTATGCCTTGTGCTATAACAGCACTTGGACCAGGGCCGGCCTTAGAGATCTGGGACCCTGGTTTGCAGTGTATAGACAGCAAGTTATTCTCAGAGCAAGATGCCGTATGTGCTTATAGCCCCAACACGGCAAAAAGGTCATTAAGTATCGGACGTAAAGAATGTAATTTGGGGTGTTTTTATTGCTTTCAAATATCGCAGTGGGTTCATTGGTTCATGGTTGTCCTTTAACGTAAGTAAGTTTCAATTTGCTAACCTTATACAAGGTAAAAAATTTTAGACTTGCTGTTAGGCTTCGGTGCGTCGTAGATACCTGGGCTGCCAGATCAGAAAAGATGCCAGACGTTTGGTCAGTCTAGCATATGATGCATGGGTTTGGGGCCCTAAGCAGCTGCTTGGTTGGCTTACAGAGAGGGCCAGCTCTGATTTAGATTTTGCAACAGTTACATAAAAACTGCCCATTTAAACTGAACAGAATTTTCCTGCTGCTTTTGGCTAAAATAGATGAAGAGGAGTGCATCAAAACTGCTTTGTTTGCCACTTGGGCACAATTAAAATAGATGAAAACATTAACAAATGCGTCTTAACTATAATTTACACTCCACATAATGTTTTCAGAAAGAGACGTTACACTACTTGTATATGGAGTTTAAGGGCGGGGAGGGTGTAGAGGGTATTTGTTCTGATGGCACTGGAGACCAGAGGGATCATTAAAATCAACCCATAACTGTCTGCTTGCTGTCTTGCACTGACATTTAGTCAGTGTTTCATGTTACATCATCACTCTGTGAGTTGCAATACAATCCTGTTGCAGAAACACACACACACACACATATAGAGAAAGTATCAATAAGGAGCCTTCAACTCTGTCAGATTCGATTGTGGCTCTCAGCTTTTACTTCAAACATTATGTAACACATTCACGTGGCTGCATTGGTAAATGAATGGGTTTCTTGGTGGTTTTCCGCTAATGTACCACTTAGCTGAAATTAATGAACAATGAATGAATGATTTACTGAAGCCAAACGCATCACTCGTTTATTCACGGGACAACTCTTTTGTCACCGGTCTCCATTTACAATTCACCCAGTTAATGAATTAATATCAGTTTATTAGAAAGCAGGGAACTCGTCATCCCTTAGCTGTGATGCTAAAATTGAACTGGGGGTGAACAATACATCGGCAGTCACATCGGTATCCGTCCGATGAAGTAAAACTGGTGTGATGTGAACGGCCAGTGATTAGTTCAATGTGTACGTGCCCTCTGTTAAGCCGAGCAACGGTTGTATGGGCAGTTAGCACTTAGCATGTCCTTTAGTCCACAGTTATCTTATTTGTATTTTTTGGATGTAGACAACCAAATTTTTTTGAATGATGTCTCTGTTTTGTTGTCCACCTTGCTGCTGTAACGCTCAAATGTCCCCAGTGTCGGACAGATATAGGATTTTAATCTATCTTATCTTAAACTGCATCAATAACGAGGCGAAATAGACATAAATTTGTTTGGATTTGCACAACAAACCTTCCCAAAAGAAAAAACAAGTAAAGTCAGTTTTAATTATATATTCACATAGTGTCGGTTCATAACAAAAGTTATCTCTTGACACTTTTTTTTCTCCTATCATCAACAAATGTAGTTATTATTTAAGACAAATCCAAAAATTCCAACATTCAGATGAAGTATTTATTTTATTATTTTATTATTATGCCCCCCCCAACCAGCCAGCTGAGGGCTTGAGGGCTTCATGTCTGCATCCGTCTGCACGCTGTCCACGTCTTATTGGCCAAACCTAGCTGATGAAGATGGGTGATTCTGATTGGCCGCTTTGACTGTCACTTAAGGAGAAGGCGCACGTTGATTGGCTGTAGAACCCGGACCCAGGCAGCTGATTGGCCGTCAGGCTCCGTGGCTCCGCCTCGCTGCCTCGGTTAACAGGCGAGTGGTGCTGATGCTGTGAAAATGGGCTCCAGATAAGCTGCATCTGGACCGACCGGTCTGAAAACACGACGGCAGCACACACGCTCGGCTGACGGCGAGGTGACGGGGAAGCAGCTGGGTATAAGACCCGGGAAGGAAGGTCCCGCTGGTGCTCGGAAAGGGTAGGTTTACCCCGAAAAGGTGCTGTCATGCGCGGGGGGGCTGCGCTCTGGAACGGCGGTAGCAAAGCTGGAAATGTGGCTAGATGGAGCGAGGCGAGGTTAGCGACCTTTACCTACCTCCCCGCACAAGGCCAAGACAACCCATGTCAGACCTGACCGAGTCTGCGGTTCTGCTCTGTTGAGAAGAAATGCTATTGATGATAATAATAATAATGATAATAATAATGATAATGATAATAATAATAATGATGATGCACCGATCAGCCATCATATTAAGTCTGACAGTTCGATCCATTCACGTGGATGCCACTTGTCACAAACCATC
Organism: Mola mola; assembly: GCA_001698575.1. Classification (NCBI taxonomy): domain Eukaryota; kingdom Metazoa; phylum Chordata; class Actinopteri; order Tetraodontiformes; family Molidae; genus Mola; species Mola mola. Next base: position 21,079,811 of record KV751321.1, on the reverse strand, counting down.
TGTCCCCTGAAGAAAACATTGTCCAGTTATGAGATACAATATGTGTCATCACTGAAACAGCAGATTTTTGCACAGGTTTGTAAGCTGCTGTGCATGCTGGGAGCTGAAGTTTCTATCGTACGTTTGCTGACCTTTGGCTTTCCTCTGCGTTTTAAGTCTAGTGATGGGAGTGTACAGCCGCCAAAAGTTCTTCCAGGAGCTCCCTCACGGCTGCCTGCTGCCGACGGCTCAGCAGGGCCTGGAACAGGTGTGGCAGCTGCTGGTTATCTGCCTGCTGTGTCGGCTGCTCTGGATGACGGGTGAGAGTCGCGTTCACTCGCACGCCTTTCATATAGCTTGCGCAACACAGAAATTGCCTGTTTTGTCTTTACGCCAGGCCTCCCATCATTTGTGAAACACCTGAGCACTGTGGCGGGAGGTTTCTACGCCCTCTACCTGTTCTTCGAGCTCCACATGATCTGGGTTGTCCTCCTCAGCCTCCTCTGCTACCTCTTCCTCTTCCTGTGCCGCCACTCCACCATCCGCGGCATCTTCCTCTCCATCACCGTGCTCATCTACCTGCTGCTGGGGTAAGAGCGTCCTCCTCTCGCTGCCGACGGCTCAGCAGCGCTCTGCTTTCAAAGCCGCTTCAGGTTGCTATGAAACTGAAATTACTCCTCTCTGATTTTATCAGAGAGCTGCACATGATGGACACCACCAACTGGCACAAGATGAGAGGTGGGCCAGGACTGTGTTGTGCGGGCAGCATTTCTGCTTTAAACGTGTCGTAGGTTCTGTCTTCTGTTGGAGTCCGCTGACCGTTTGAGTGCTGCTTCTCTTCTCCAGGCTCCCAGATGGTGGTCGCCATGAAGGCCATCTCGCTGGCCTTCGATTTGGACCGAGGCGTGGTGGCCAGCGTGCCGTCGCCCGTCGAGTTCATGGGCTACATTTACTTTGTGGGCACGGTCATCTTCGGGCCCTGGATCAGCTTCAACAGCTACAAAGAAGCGTTAGAAGGACGTCAGCTGGTAGGTGCAGGACAATAAGTAACGGAGGAGGCTTATTAAAGGGTTTATCCTGAGGCAGCTCTGGTGCTCTCTCCTCTGCAGAACTTTCCCTGGCTTTTAAAAGTGTGTGGAAGCTGGGTGAAGAGTCAGCTCTGCCTCGTTATTTCCAACTGCGTGGCGCCTTACCTCTTCCCTTATTTCGTACCACTCTGTGGCGACAAGCTGCTCCGGAGGTGAGTGGAAACACAAATTCAAGTCCCATTTTTAACCCCTCTGGCTATAATTCTCTATTACCCGCTTTGTTCACAGCAAAAAGAGGAGGAAGATCAGGTAATCTAAACTGCCCGCCTCACTGATTTCTCACCCTCCATCTCTTTTTTATTCTTAAGTGAATTTGCTGTTTATGTGTCATCTTGTGCATGTGTCCACACCGTCCCCCCTGTCCGTGCAGCACCGCGACCCCCGTCCCACCCTCTCGTTTACCACAACCGTTCCACTGTCTCGAGACAAACACGGTCCATCACATAGCAAGTCAATAAAATATTGAATGAGTTGAATGTATCGCTAACATTCAGTGTGTCACCTTCTCTCTCTTTGTGCTTCTCAGAGGTACAACAGCAAAGTATGTCTTCCTGCGTAACTTATTCAGCCACTTTGATTGTTTTATTTGTTTATTTTTTTACCTAAAGTTAGAAGGTGATACCCGTCCGTTGCCTCCCTCTTCTCACGCGTTTAGGTGGCTGCTGGCCTACGAGAACACGCTGTCTTTCCACTTCAGCAACTACTTTGTCAGCTACCTGAGCGAGACCACCGCCACCCTGGCAGGGTCGGGCTTCACCGAGGAGAAAGAGAACCTCAAATGGTCAGGACCGCACGTGCACATCGGCCGTGTTTTCTCTGCATTCACAGCTTTGGAAAGGCCCCACTTCACCTCTCCTGTTTTGTAGGGACATGACTGTATCCAAGCCGCTAAATATAGAGCTGCCCCGGTCGATGGCGGAGGTGGTCACGTCGTGGAATCTGCCCATGTCTTCCTTCCTGCGCACCTGTGAGTCGTACTGTTCATTATGGCTGCGGCCGTTTCGGCTTTTTTGTTCTCGTTCCGGGTAGCGCGATGGAGGCTCATTTAAATACGTCGCCGCTCTCGTCTCGCAGATGTCTTTAAGAGCGCTCTCAGGTTTGGGAGCTTCTGCGCCGTCATGGTGACGTACACGGCCAGCGCCCTTCTGCACGTGAGTACCGTGTGAAGAATCGATCGAGCCTCGCACGCGTCTGTTCACCAGCGAATTGTTCTGATTGTGTCTGACAGGGTTTGAGTTTTCATCTGGGCGCAGTGCTCGTCTCTCTCGGGCTCATCACGTACATCGAGCACGGTGAGAGTCAGCCTAATGTTCTCCACATTAGAAGCTTTCCATTAAGAGAAGGTGCTTAGCTTTGCAGTAACGCTTAATTGCAGCCGCTGTGGCGCACCGTGCCTGTAATTTAACTTATGGCGAGAGAAGAAACTCTTCCCCTGGATTAATGTCATTGCTTTGGTCTCGTTTTGTGTTCCAGTGTTGCGGAAGAGGCTCGCAGCCATTTTCAACGCCTGTGTGCTTTCAAAGAAATGTCAGCCGAATTGTACTCACAGGAACAAAAAGGTAACGTGCACCTTCCTTCTTCCTCCCTCCTCCTCTATTTTTTAAGAGAGGGGACTGATGGCAGCCCAGCTCAGCGGGCCAGACAAAGAGGAAGAACACACAAGTTTTAAAGCCATTTAAACATCATTTTAAAGCAAAAGTAACCCCAGATAGGGTTTGCAGGAAAAGCCGTTTGAGGTGATTTATAGTTAGTAATTTCCAGTGAAGGTCACTGCTTCAGTGCACTAATAATATTCTGTCTCCATTACATGTCTTTGTTAGAAATATATGTTCCTCCATGCAAAAAATTAGTGTATATTGGCCAATATTTTGATATTGTACAGTTCTTACTCAGTACCAGCACCAAAAATTGCACATGGCTCCGACGTGCCCCGTGTTGTTGCATTGTCAAGCTAATTGGTCCTAGAGATCAAGATCCAAGCTGCAGTAGTTTTAAAAAAAACCCACATGTATTTTGTGAAAAAAAGAAAAGAAAAAAACACGGACCAGGAAATAAAGCTTAGGTTAAAAAAACATCTGGAATTTTCCTTTAATTGCTTTGTTGTCAGGAATTACATCATTACTACTTGCTTTGCTTTAACTGTGACATTGGAGCCAGGAAGCCCTCAGCTCAGCTAAGCGTAAAGATGTTTTTATTTTCGTATCTATTTAAAGCTATTTAAAGCTAAAACAAAATTAATTTTGGTTTATTTTTTATAGATGACACGGACAATACTTCACTTTGTACAAATTGACTCTCTCTCCGTCCGGACAACAGCAGTTTGGTACATGTTTTCTGTGTATTCTGGTGTGTTTCCAACGATTTAATCTGTGCACCGTTGGACTGGCATCACTGGCACTTCCTTTCAGAGCAGGGGGTGCTCAAAGGGAGCTTACCTAGTAGCAAATCTGGGCTACTAAGCATTTAGAAAAGGCCGTCACTATTTCTGCGCTATAATTTATTAAATTTAAATTGTAATGGAAAGACAATACAGAGGCTGATAATTAAACATTAAACACCCCAACATTGGGTTCCACTTCTATTGCCAGGAAAAACCCTGAGGTGCGCTTTGCACTGTCAGTTGATACATTTTGAGATTTTACTGGCAAGCCGCCCAGCAAATACCCCTCGTGTTATATTGGTTACAAGAGCAGCGGGGGGGGAAATAATGATTTATGGCAAGAAGAAGCAGCCTGCATGAACCGCAGTGATCACTGCTGTCACATTTTAGGCAGTGACGCAGTGGAGCTGCTAAAAATGGTGCATGTATTTCAATGCAATGCTGAATATTCTTGATTTAATTTGCAGCAGAGTTTAAAAAAATGGTATCAGAAGGCTTTTTTTTTTTTTTAAATTAACAGTCAAACACGGAGAAAGAATACATCTCCAGGACCTTTTAAGACTAAAACAATGCAAAAGAAAATGAATAAACATGCCAGAAATATTGATTTGTTGTTCCACGTCCCTCCCTCTGCAGGCGCTATGGGTGTATATGATTAATATAGCATTCAGCGTGTTGGCAATACTCCACATGACTTACCTGGGCTCTGTCTTCAACTCTAGTGTGGACTACATGGAGGAGGATGAGGTGAGGTCAGCGTGTCGGTCTTATATAACCCAATAATAAAAATGTGCCCTTTAGGTGATTTACAGTCAGCAACAGGAACGGAGGAGGGAGGGACAGACATGCAGTACAAATAGAGCAACTTAAAACTACACCTGGTGCTCATAAACTGCACAGAACGCTGACACATGAAGATATGAAACACAGTATATGAATGTAACCTTTGCTACCGTATTTACAGATCCAAAGATAGAATCATTATTGTTTGTAAAAGGGCTGGGCGATATGGCCTATCAATAGTATCTCGATATATTTTTTTAGGCTGTATCGCGATACATGATATATACTGTATATCGCGATATTTTAAATTTTCCTCTAAAGCACTTAATAAATGTGCTTAACATTTCTACGCATAAGATGACACTAGTGCGATGATTCCAGTAGTCCCTGGAAAATTGCTGCAAAAAACTATTTTAAACAAGGTAATAGCACACATAATGGAAACAAACGGAAGTAAATAATGGAATTTGTAAGCCCATATCTAAATCCAAGTTCTGCACGGGTCAAGTTTTGAAAACGCTCAGTACCAGAAGAGACCCTTTATCCATAAAATCTGCACCTTCGGAGGCACGTTTTCGACGTGTTTCATCGGGGAGAACGTGCCGATCTTGCGGCTATCAGGTGCTAACACCTTATTACACTGTTTACAAACAGCGAGGTCACTCGCAACGTTATTCTCACACTTCTCCCAAATGTCCGAATTGACCACGGATTGCTCACCTGGTGCAGGACTTGTTTGTGAACACTATAAAGCCCAGCACTATATGTAAATATGAGCAAATAAAAACTGTTTTTATATAATGTTTTAGCTTAAGGTCTGAAAAAGCAAAGGTTTGTGTATGCTGACATAGTATTTGCTGCCCCCTACAGGATGATATAACCCACCATACCATTCAGAAGTGGTCAGAGCTGAGCTGGACAAGCCACTGGGTCACGTTTGGATGCTGGATATTGTACCGTCTCATTCTTTAATAATACGAGGCAGAGAAGCGATGAAGGTAAAGGAAGCAATAACGAGATTTGTGAGGCTGGTTTTCCACTTCTGCACTGTGACTTTATCCTGCATCAAACTGCAAACAAGTGAATCAACCACAGTGAACCGACCACACGCTGCTTTCAGGTTGCACCACATGGCGGCTGGCTGATCTATGCTTCTAACCTGCTGCTGACTAGTTTTGATACCCATGAAATGATCAAACCCTCTTCCCCTCCTCCGCATCGCCTCCCTTTTTGTACCTTAGCCGGAGCCCCCTCGCTGTGACCGACGTCCCGCTGCGCACCACTATCAGTACCAATCAGCATGCTGGAGATCAGCTGCTCCATTCTGTGGACACCTGGTAGAGCCAATTATCGAGGTTTCAGCATCATTTTGATCATATTCCTAGGATTCATGTTTAAGACTGATGATTCTGTGCTTTTCTTACGATGAAAAACAACGACGTAACAGTCCAGCTCTCAATACTTCCTCAGTAGCCTGTTCTGTGGCTCAGTATGAATACATTTTTAGAGGATTATTTCCTAAAACATGTCATTTTAGTTCATCTGTTGGAAACTATTTTTAACAGCGGCTTGAAGGGATGTTTGACCCCAAAATCAAATCTAGATTTTGTCATCTATAGTGCAATTTATCCATTCAGATCAGTGGTTTCCAACCATTTTCTCCAACCACAAACACACCAAAATAATTATTGTGATTCATTTGAACTGTATAGTTTTGAATGAGGACTATAACTATATAAAAGTTTTATATACAGGCGTTTAAAGTCCAGCAAATGTCCTCACACTTAACAAAGCCTGACGGACCTGGGATATTTGGCGCCCCGTAAAGGTGGCCCGGAACCCAGGTTGGGAACGTCTTATCTATATTGTTTCTGCTTCAGAAATATCTGTCTTCTCAACATCTCGTAAATATCATGTCAGACTTTTCTTGCTAACAGTTTTGTGTATGATTTACTATTATTTTGTTTGCAGAAGTTCTTGCTAATGTTGCCCCTCTACGACAAGTAGAACCAAATCTCCTTCTGTGCAGCGATACAGTGCAGTTAGGTAGAAAGAAAACAGTTACATAATTCGTCCATCTGATTAAGACGTTAGTTGTGTTGTGATACACGTTTTGAACAGCAGAGGGCGCTACTGCTTTATAATGTGACTTCTCTGCGGTAGGACCAGGAAGTAGTTATCTGAACGGGTGGGGAAGAGCTACAGGTCAGAAATAGGGAGCAGAGTTGCCTCACACTAGATTCCCAGAAATTTATAAATCCCAGCTTTAACACAGAAAATGTTTTTATTTTCTCATTTACAAAAAGAAAGAAATGTGAATTTTTATTTTTGGACTTTTCCTGCTGTAGTTTAGCACATGCAGCATCATTTACTGTAACAGAGCAACATGTCAGTCTCTCAGTCTGTGACACAGAAGAATAAGCTAACGTTTAGCGAGACACTCTCCAGCTGAATAGGTTCACTGTTGGCAATAAGATAAATGTAGAACAAACCGACCTGTCTTTTAACAGAGCTTGTCTCCTGAGCATGAGTTTACTTTGAAATTATGTCCCCCTTTTTGTGAATTATAGAAATATTGTCATTCATTTTGTGGTGAAATTTCCTAATTGTGGTAGTACTTTGCATTTTTAAAAATAATTTCCTTTAAATTGATTGATTTGATTGAATGACTTGCCCATCATTAATGAAGATAAACCTTTAGAATCAGGGTATCCACATGTGTTACTGTAGAGGAAAAACTCTCCATCCTATTTCATAAAGATGAAATGATACTGTACTAAATATGTCTCCTTACGTACGGATTTGACTCTGCTGCTTTCGGTGGATCGTTCACGTGATTGATGCTTAACCAATGAAAGAATAAGTATCTTCACATTTTGTCTGTCTTTTTTAAATCCAGGCTGTCAAAGCTTCTTGACTAAGCTGTAGTGTTGTAGATTAGAGCCTGAATGTTTGTTCATGCCTGAGAACAAGTGCTCAGTCTCTGCAGACTCAGTAAATTACTTTAAACTCTATTCCTCTGATATTTACGTTAACTTTTCTCCCTGTAAATGTGAAGGCACTGATACACCTGTGATATTTTTTATAAAAGTTTTACATGAAATCCGGATTGCTGTCTTTCTTTAAAGCTGTGGAGAAAGTGGAACATTGAGCTCACAAACACGCAGAGTGCCGTAAGAAATTGTTTATTTGAATTAGTATTTACAAGACGATATTTTGAACTGTTACAGTCCAAGCCGTTGGGGAAGGGGTGACGAACTTTTATTTTTAGCTCAAAGCAATGGTCCGGTTTCACCTGGAGTGTGTTTCTGGGCATCCAATAAGCCAGAGTGGACATTTTTGGGGGGAAATAGACAGAAACAGTTTGGAAAAAAAAATCCAAAACAGGGGTGAAACGACAGGTGGTGATGGATGGAGATCAGGTTCACTTTCTGCCTCTACAAGAGGTGAGCGGATGCCGTTGTGGGAGCTGGCCGTACGGTGTGCGGGCTCAGAAGGAAAGTGTGGGGCTCTCAGCCCTGTCTGCCCCGGGGGCCCCCGTGCTTGCGGCGACAGGACCCCAGCAGTGTCTCCAAAGCCATCTTCACAAATGCCTGGAAGTTATTGCTTCTCTCCCTTCGGCTGTCCTGCGAGGGGATGAAACACAGACAGATAGCTTCACTGGAGACACAGCAATGACAGCGTCTCGTATCCCCACCGTGCAGCACACAGAGGGAGGACAGTTTTGCCTCCCAAACCACAGAAAGCCCACGTTTTTGTTTTCTACTTCAACATAACATCCAGATTTCATTTTTCAACATGCTGACAAAATGTAGGTTCATATAAATGTTTACCTCCTTGCTTCTTGTTATCATCTCCTTTCTGATCACCTTTCTTCGGCTGCTCTTTAGGACTCTGAGGTTGCTGTGAAATTAGAGGAAACATTGATAAAAATGAAGCCACAAACATGCACATATTGAGGAGAAAGTGTGGAGTTATGATTTTACTACCTTGGTAGCTGACTTCTTGTCCGACTTATTACCTGAAAGTAATGGAAACAGTCACTTTTGCTTCATTTTATTAAAGAACTCAGCTATGTCATTGAACCGGCAGCACTTTTAGTATCCTGATAAATTAGATAACGTGTGTCTCTTTTAGTATCCAGATAAATTGAATTAATCGTAGACCTTTTTTGGTTCACATCACTTACCTTTTGTTCCTGGCATTTTGGCCGTGGTCCAGAGTCGGTGCTGATTTCTGAGAATGCAGTGCTTAATGAGCTGTTCAACTCGGTCATTTATGGCCCGTGCTCCTGAATGGCTCTGTCACTGGGGCCCCTTCGAGAAAGAGCACCGCGAACAAGCAAAGAGCCCTGTCAGCTGAGCAGCATGCCCCACAGCCCTGCAGGTCTTTGCTGAGCCAGGCGAAAACCTCCGAGCTGACCTTGTAATACTGCCATTGTGAAGCGACTGGAACTGCGTGTTCACCTATTGTCCCCAACAAGAAAGCATTTTCATCATGTTACTGGCGACAGGATAGTGTGGTTTTCACACACACGCACATACAAAATCATCGATGAGGTCATGGATAACTTTCTTTAATTTCATTGTTTTATTGATTGATTTTAATGTTATCGCCTTAGGTGTCAACACTGGAGCAGTGAGATCCTGATTTGCCATCATTAGATGTCTTCATTGTGTGAATGTGTACTCTGTAAAATACTGCTGAACACTGATTTGTTTCTTAGATCTTTTGCATAGAGACTGAGAGGAGGATGGTAAATAAAATCGATACTAAACAAAACAAAAACAGTAGTTCACATTTTTAAGGGGCAGTTGAATAAAAATGAAAATTTTATTAGACTATGTCATGATGATGCGGATGAAGTTGCGTCTGTTTTTTTTGTCAATTAATCATGTAAGGGACTGATAACTGATTGAGAGAGAGAGAAAAAAGAGAGCATCTCATCTTCCCTCATCCGAACCAGGAAGTGGGCTGGTCACGCCGCGTCACGTGACTTCACAGCGGAAGTGGCGATGGAGAGAAGCTAAGGAAGGTGAGCCGTTTTCAGATGTTTTCCTCGGTGTTGCTCCGCTTTACGTTCACATTGTCGTCTCTAATTATCCGTATATATATTTACACTCTAAAGACCATCTCTGCGTGTTAAATAATTAACGGAAAACGAGCTTCTGTGCGAAGACATCTCGCGGTGTTGTGGCTAACACGCTAACTGCTAGCTAGCGTCGGTTAGCTTTGTGACGTTAGCTGTCAAGAAGGTTCTGCCGCTGTCGATTTCCGCGAAACAATCCCCCAGCTACTCATCCTTTAACTTTGTTTGGCTATTGTATGACAGCTTCCTTATAACGTCAGAGCGTTACATTCCCAAAAGGCCATGTTATTTATGATGTAGCGCAGCTGACTGAAGTGCCATTAAATTCTGCATCATTCCTTGATGTGACGTGTGAGAGGATGGTGGTGTTTTAGATTCTGTGAATGTGTCATCAATGTTAGCTATGGGTCATTGTCGTGCATTGCATAAATTTGTCTGCCGAAGTAGCTGAGATATGAGCAGCGTTGTTGTTTTTACAGGAAGCTGCCCTGTGCAGTGGATTCCTCTCTACCCAGAGTGCTTGTGGAATGGCAGCTGTTTGGCAGCAGGTTTTGGCAGTGGACGCAAGGTGAGACTCGATCATGTATCACAACTGCAACAGGAGTTAACAGTCTAAATCGATGGAGAAGCTGTTCTGATGTGCAATACGCCTACATCATTCATAGGTTGCTGTGCGTCCCTTTGTTCTCTCCCCAGGTACAATGCTTACCGCACGCCTACCTTCCCACAGTTCCGAACTCAGTACATCCGCAGACGCAGCCAGCTGCTCAGAGAGAACGCCAAGTGTGGCTTTGAGCCGGGGCTGCGCAGGCAGTACCTGAGGCTGCGCAGTCAGCTGCTGGCCCTGCGCTACGGGCCCCTGTCTGAGCAGAGCAGCTTCAGGGCCAGCAGTGTGCGCAGCTCCCGCACCACACTGGACCGCATGGAGGTCAGACTCAAGGAAACAGAAAGGGCAGGGAATGTAGAAGAGAAAAAAATAAGGGAGGGGGTTGCTAATTGGGAAAAGAAGATGTAAAAATATGAAAGAACTAGACTGAGTGTGACATGAGAGCCATCTGAATGAGTAGATGGCTCTTGCTTTGTTTCTGTCCATCAGAATCATAGCCAGACAGCACTTTGGTTGCCGATGCATAAAAAGCTGAGCAGCTTGGTTGAAATGGCTGACATTTCCCTTGTAGATGGGAAAATTTATAAAACTGGAATGCATGGTAGTTTCAAGAAGTTTTTAAAGAATTCTAAATGGTTATTTTGTGATTATTTATGGTCACATATTCTGTCTTTAATGACACTTACTCCTACGAGGTTCTGTCTCTTCCTGTGGCTCCCCTCCCTCCTCTCCTCTCCTCTCCTCTCCTGTCGGGCAGGACTTTGAGGAGGACCCCCGCACCCAAGGGGCTCGTGGTCATCGCCGGTCTGTCAGCAGAGGCTCCTACCAGCTACAGGCCCAGATGAACAGAGCCGTCTATGATGAGAGGTACTCAGAAAAGCATCACACAAAGATCTTCAACGTCACTTGTAGTTTCGAGCGTTTGAATTCTCTTCTGATTTAGTTTTTGAACTGCATTTATTGGTTGTTTTTTTTGAGTAATGATCAGATCGCCTATAGTGGGCTGTGAAGTGGTTTGTACTGATTAAATGCCTTCATGGTGGCTTTTATTTCTGGCCACAGGCCTCCGGGCAGTTTGGTGCCCACCTCAGTGGCAGAGGCCAGCCGTGCCATGGCAGGAGACACCACTTTGAGTGAAAATTATGCTTTTGCTGGCATGCACCACATATTTGACCAACATGTAGACTCTGCTGGTACGTTTCTGATAATTCATTTGTATGTGCTGAGCTTCAATATTGATTTTTTTCCTCTCATCTCACTTCCTCTCCTTGTTTTTTAGTTCCGCGTTTGCAGTTTGCCAATGATGACAAGCACCTCCTTGCTTGCTGCTCATTGGACGGCACCCTGTCCATCATGACGTTGTCCCCATCCCCTCCCAGCATCAAGGTGACCCTGAAAGGTCACGGTGGTCCTGTCACAGACTTTGCTTGGTCCCTGAGTAATGACATCATCGTGTCAACATCACTGGACGGGACTCTGCGTATCTGGAACACGGGGGATGGACGGTGCATCCGGGAGGTCAGAGATCCAGAGTCCAGCGAGTTGCTCTGCTGCACATTCCAGCCCATGAATAACAATCTCACTGTGGTGAGTCCAATTTCAGACATGGTAAAGTTATTGTATTATATTGGAGTGCAAATTACTGTATGTAGCTGCAAAAGATTGTATTAAAAACAAAAAACAGTGGGCAGATCTCCCTTTAAGTTATTTAATCACTCTGCGAATTGTCTCCTCAGTGTCGACATTTCCGAGTGTGGATGCAGCATATTTTGTATTAGGCTATTAAAGTGCCTTCTTGTTTTACTTCTTACCTGCATTTTTATATGGTTTTCTTTTACAGTATCAACAACAAAATCCTTA
>KV751321.1:21050207-21067985 GCA_001698575.1 Mola mola | reverse complement strand
AATAATAATAATGCTAATAATGCTTGTTTCATTGTGTCCAACAGAAGTTTTATTTTATTACTGACATTCTTTGATATCTTCTCATGATAAAATGATTTTTTTTTTTTTACATAAAAACAGAAAAACACTAAACCCAAAAAAGGAAAAAAAAAATGGATAAAGCAGTAGAGTACATTTTCAGTGGCAAAAATACATTCATTGCTGAGTGAACAATGAAAACACAGTTGTGCGCCGCAGCGTTCGTTTATACCTTATTAAGCGGCACATGAGGGAGACGGATGATTGTTTCTAATTAATAGTACCGGCAGTGAGTGATAACAGGAGGAGAGCAAAAACAGCTTCTTTCTGTTTTGTGCTGTTTTAATTGTTCCGTCTACCAGAGAACCTCCATCTGCCAGATTACAAAAAGAGGGTAGATGGCTTTTGTTTTGTTTTTTTAACTAATGTAGACCAGAAAACTAGAATCATCAGCACATTTCCCCCTGCTGCTGGGTGGAAATAACGAAAATCCTCACTTCAGTTTGTGTGTTGCAGGTAGGAAACAGCAAGCACCACCTGCAGGTGGTGAACATCTCCACTGGAAAGAAGGTAAAGGGTGGCTCCAGTAAGCTGACAGGCCGTGTGTTGTCCCTCTCCTTTGATGCTCCGGGGAGGATCCTTTGGGCTGGCGATGACAGGGGGAGCATCTTCTCTTTCCTCTTTGATATGGCGACAGGTGCGCTCACATTTCCATGTGACTGAGGCCAAAGTGTGCAGTGACTGAATCTCACATTAAAGAGCGTGTGTAGTTGTGAGGGAGAGTGTTGCTGCTGATCTCTGTTGGTTCTGCCACCTCCCCTGCAGGGAAGCTGACCAAAGCCAAGCGTCTGGTGGTGAGCGAGGGCAGCTCCATCTGCAGCATATCTGCTCGGTCCTGGATTAGCCGAGAGGCCAGAGACCCCTCACTGCTGGTTAACGCCTGCATCAATAAGATGCTACTTTACAGGTCTGTGAGGGCAAAGCAGCTTTGTCCGAACAAATTCTTAGTGCAGCACGTACGTGACGCTGCACTTACAGGGTTACATTTAATTTGATCAGCCCTTATTTGTCGGCAGGGTGGTGGACAATGATGGCACACTACAGCTGAAGAGAAGCTTTCCCATCCAGCATGGATCCCAGCTCGTTCACAGCATCTTCTGCCCCCTCATGTCTTTCAGGCAGGGGGCGTGTGTGGGTAAGACATCTCCGTGTTCCTGCTGTGGCATTTAAACATGAAGAAAGACCACAAATCATTACATGCTGCAGGCTTCTCAGTGTGGGGAAAAATGTGCTGCTTTTGGCTAGAAATAAGCTGCCATGTTGGCTTGTGCATATATTTGATGACTTTATTGGTTTATCTGCCAGAGGTTGGCAGAATTTTAAAATTATGTTTGTGTACATTAGAGCAATAATCAGAGTTTCACCTTACCTGACTTTTCACACTTTCATTATTTCTGAAGAATTGTTAATTTTATTCAGAGTTCATTAGTGTTTAAATTATCAGGTTTGTGTCTCAGATGATCATAATCGATCATCTATCACACATGAGGTTTCAGTTCGTTTTTCCAAAAGATAGTTATATTTTACACCATGTTTCTGGTTTCTTTTGAGTTACGACCCTCCAGGATGATAAACAGGTGCACACAACTCCCCTTGTCAAAAAAAAAAAAAGCTGTTTCTCCCCTGTTTATTTTAAGATCTCATATTAAGCAATAATGCAGCAGATGGTGAGTTTCACGCTGGGACGACAGTGATATGGTCAGGACTGAGGTCGATTGCATGCGCTGGGGGATTTCGACACTAATTAGAGCCTGATAGTAATTTAAAACCCTTTTTTTTTTCTTTTTTTTTTTTTTTTACAAAAGATAAAGATGCATCATCTCAAAAATTTACATATGTTTATGAAATGAAACATTTCTGCTTTAAGCCAATTGTTGGTGCGTAGCTTTTCAAAAACAGCACTGTCGCTGCAGTCGCAAAAGTTGCGTTCCACTGCATAATCCAAAGTCTGTCAGCTCCTTTTAAAGTAAAAGAATGGATAAACTATTCAGTAATGCTTATTTAGATCCTGTTAACTGTGGAGAACAAGCTCTTAACGATGCAGCTTGGAGAGATTATAAGAAATCTTTATCTAACATTCTTCTTACTCATTTTTATTGGGATTTTCCTTTGATTCCTAATAAAGATGCTCAGTGGGCGGTTATGTCCAATGCAGACTTTGACTCTCACAAATGCGCTCACCATCCATTCTAAAGCACATTATATCACTGGTATACACTGTTTAATAGAACAGGGTTCAAGTCTAAGATAAATCATTTTATTTGGAATATATTATCCTTATGTTTTAATTTCCACAATCATCTGGTGATCCCTAGATGATGGTCAGGACCATAAACACAAAGAAATATGGACAACGTGGTGCCATTTCTCCCATTATACAAAAACAAAATATCTGCGATATGAGAGCTGCCATCTTGTACGTCGTTTGGAGCCAGCGCCTGCAGCCAGCAGCCAATCCGTGGCCTGGGGTTCCCGTCGATACACCCACCCAATGGCGAGCACAGCTCAGCTGTCAATCATGATGTTTCAACCTGTTTTTACAGCACCAAAGAACTAATTAAAACTGAACAGATCAGAAAAAGGTTTTATTTCAGCCCATTTTCTAACGTCAATAATGGAGGAAGCGAGGCTTAGGACCTATACTGGAGCCAGCCACCAGGGGGAGATGGAGCTGCTTTTGCTTCACTTTAACGAGGAGGTCTTACGTCCTCCGTCTTTATATACAGCCAACACTGACACCGTTCATCTGCATGTGGATGAATTTGTTTGTGTTAGTCTGAGCAGAGTAGACTGAGAAACTGACACCAGTTGTCCTCTCTGTTTCTCTTCACATTTAACTTCCTGCTGCTCTGATTTTCCCTCGGACTCAGTGACCGGCAGCGAGGACGCCTGTGTCTACTTCTTCGACGTGGAACGTAACACTAAGGCCATAGTGAACAAGCTACAGGGTCACGGGGGTCCGGTGCTGGACGTCAGCTTCAACTGCGACGAGAGCTTACTGGCGTCAGCCGATTCCACCGGCATGGTCATCATCTGGAGGCGGGAGCAAAAGTGACTGATTCACCGACTAAAAAAAAAACCCTTCCGTCTTCTGCATCGATATGCCTGCCACTCCGTCCAAGTCTGTAGGTTGTCACTGGAACGTAACAGGCTGCATTACATTTATTGATACTCAGTGCAGTCAGATAGAGCATCATGTTGTATAAGTGGTTAGGATGTCTTATGAGCTCAAGGGGTGGGCTGCGAGTGCGTCCGCACTCCCACGGCCGAGAGAGAGAGAGAGAGAGCACTCCTCCCCCATGCATGTGTCACGACTTATGTCTGAATTGTACAGATACGACTGAAAAGACGTGAAGAAGAGGCAGCGTAACCTTCCACAGACACCAGATTCCACATCGCATAGATCCAGTTCACTATTTACATAACTCTAATTCAAGCTGTGTAATCCAGAATAGTAAAACCGCCTTATTTGCTGTCAGTGCTGCAATCGCCTGTTTGCATCTGAGAGCTTACGAGTGCATGTCGGTAGGCACATCAAAAAGATCATCACAATGTGTTTTTTTTTCTTTATGTGTTTGTACTGTGTGTGTGCGTGTTGCAGATTCATGTAATTTATTTAACAAAGGAGCAGAATAAACTGTGTAACTGTCAGAGCTCTGTGTTTCTTTTGTCACTTAAAAAGAGGAAAAAAAATAGTAATATTAGAAGAGCTTTGTGTTACGTGGAGGGTGATCGAACCAATGCCGTAGGAGTGTGTTAGTGTCCTCATGATCTGCACAGGATTCCCGCTGCATCACTGACGAAAAAAATATAACAAATCGAGCTGGGTGATAAATCTACAGGTATAATGTGAGATTTGTTGGTGGAAGATCTTATATTGATAAGATCTTTATTTATGGTTAAAGGGACATTTCACCCCACTGACCTGTAGTGCCGTTCGTTTATCCTCCTAGACTGCTTTGGTGTGAGCTGTTCATGGCCACGTTACTCTTTCATGAGGAAGTGGGCCTCTTCTCATGGACACAAGGCTTGTTCCCAGGTGGAATGATAGTTACATTATATTTAATATGCAACGATGTACTGTAGATGGATGAAAAGCACTACAAGGCAAAGGAAAAAATATGCACCTTTGATATTGTGGCAAACTTTCCCTTAAAATTTGGATACTAGTAATAAAATTTTATGCAATACAGATAACTGATATTAAAATTACTGTGAAACATCCAATATTTACTGATATTATATATCCACCTGCCCATACAAACAACCCACACATACATGTTTGTGTTTTATTTTAGAAAATGACTAACATTGGCCCAACTTTTTGGTGTGTTTTCATTGTGGAAACACGGTTACTTTGCTTGGTCTGTTCACAATAATCACAGTGATAATATTTTCCAGCCTTAAATAGTTTCTGACCAAATCTTCATATCTTATCACGTTCACAACGACCTACAGCTGCACTTGTGTAGGTGTAATTACAGCTGAATACAGCTGACATATAGATCTAATTAATCCGGATGTTAGCATAATGTTTTGTGTGGTTACATTTCTTACATGTAACCACCCTGGTTGTGCACCTCAACCTCTTTTAAGTCTCTTCTCAAAAACTCACTTTTATTATATTTCCCTTTTAATAATAATTGATGCTATTTTTAAGCTCACTTTTATCTTCTCATGTTTTAATTTGTGTTTTATTGTTTTTAAAAGGTGCTACATAAACACAGTTATTATTATAACTTATTATGAAACCCAGTGAGGCGGATCAGAACCAGGCATCAAGCTCCTACACAGAAGGTTCTGTTGTAGCTCCTGACTGTTGGAGTAATGTCTGATTAACAGGGTGTGATGCTGCACTGTCTCAGCGTGACAGAAAGAGCTGCATTGATTGATTAAAGACTGTACAGGTCGGGAGAACGTCACTGCGAGACAAAGAGTCCATCAGAATCAGTTCCTTAATGCTCCAGATGCACTATGTATGTTTGAGTTATGCACAAAAGCAGCACCCTCAGACTTGATTGTTTTCCTCTCAAGGTTGATGAGGGTATTGTGCCTGTGTGGGAGTGAAAGCACACTGAGTGGGCACATGTCTGGGAAGGTCGGGACGGGCCTTTTGTTTGCAGCCCGCAGGGTGGGAGCAGATGAAATAAACACACAAGAGTTCTGCTGTGTGCGCAAGCCCACGTCTTCAAAAACGTACAAGGAAGTTGGACTAAAGACGGCCTTTGTTGTGATGCATCCTGGAGAGAGAAGTGGGAAGGAAACTAGAAATAAGCGCGTCAGGTGAACCTTCACCATCAGCTGGGGTGAGTCCGATAGGAGCCATTAAATCCTCCACTGTTTAGAGGATGTCCACGCAGCTAATGCTGCTCATCATCCCGCCGCAGTCCGAGCGCGGAAATAAACACAATGAAAATTATCTTTCATTCAAATTCAAGTATAATTAACAGTTGTTTGGATACGATTTACTGTATAATATGCAGAGAAAGAGAGATTGAGTCTGTGATTACATAATACATTTACTGTAAATGTTCTGTTTCCAATGTTAATGAAGGCCGTCTCTGCAGTGTGCTGGCGCGCTGTAGATCCTGAAGGATGTTTCTGAGCCCTCTCAGTCTTTGTCTGCTTTCATATCACATTTCAAGGACCTCGCACTATACTTGTTTCATTGGTCTGTGATTGGGTAACTTGTAAGGACAGAAATAAGACATTCTGCCTGTTACATATGAAAATTTAAACCATTTTAAAGCAGAAAGTGTTGGCAAATGTTAGGAAGGAATGGCTGTGTAGCATTTATGACACTGTGTGTTGTTCTTGACTTTGTGGTAAGTAAATGATGTTTCATCGTCTATGGGGGGGTTGAAAATTTTGCAAATTCCAGTCATTATTGAAAATTGCTGCAGCCAGACAAGGCTTACCATCGAAAGTAAATTGCTTAAAATGAAATGTCTGGTAACATGGACACTTTGGAATGAGAAGATGAGGCCTGCAGAGTCACTTCTTTTAAAAAAAACAAACACTTTTACAGACTTGCTTTTATGTGAAAACATTTTTTTCATCTTTTTTATTTCATTCAGTCTTTTTATTCTCTATTATTCTTATTCTACATAGTTGTTTTAACCACCCTCTTGTATTATATATTAATTTATTTTCATGTATTTATTTGTCTTGATTTATTTATTTTCTACTGTTTCATCCGTTTTTTTAGTTGTTTCCAGCTCCTGTTATTTGACGCCGTCACTTCTATTATCATTTACTGATCTTATCTATTGCTTTTAGTGAACTGTGATGCAAATAATTTTGCATTCTTTTATTGCTTTAATTCCTTTATGTCTTCTTTTTGTCGCTTTGCATCCTTTTCCTTTATTTCTTATATTTATCCTCATTCTCCGCTCCCTTATATGTTTGGCTTGACTGTTATGACCGCATACATTTATTCTTAACGTGACCTTCCTTAGAGCCACACCTCCTCATTAAGTGTTTTATTCAAACCTGGAAAATCTGTCTTCAGTTCTTTGGCACAAAATGAACGGACGCATCTTCAACACATTCTCAAGCTCTCACTACCCCTCAGACAATTATCAAAGATTTCCAAGCGGTTTACCTCAGCGCGCACTGATGAGTTTTGATGGTTAAATGCTTAAACTGTGCATATATATTTGTAAATAATTGTCGCTATTGGAGTTGTTAGGTGGCCTTTTCTCTTTTCTTTCTTAACGGGGCATCGGGCCAAGTCAAAATCAGGCAGGTCATGACTCAGAATGCATCAAAAGTAGAGTCTTTATTGATGAGTGGGCAAAAGAACCACCTCAGCTTAATAAGCCTGTACAGTTACAGAATAGCATCTCGCGAAGGATTGCCAGGCGTAAAAATAATGGACCCCACTTCACTTTTTCTTTCCGTTTCAACATCTGTACAAGTTGTAATCCACAGTCTGGTATCTATGAGATGCGGCGGGATGCATGCTAATACAGTTTGCTGTGCGAGAGTCCACATTTAGAAAATCGACTGCACAAATATATCTATGCCTAATATACTGTTGGTCTGACAGTTGCATTACATGAATCTTAATTTGGAGAGACGATGTAGCGTCGTCTGTGCTCGTTTCCACACAACAAGCATGTCCTTGGGGGGGTCGGATCCGGCCCCTGGACTGTGACACTCAAATAATAATGACGTCTGTGTTGAGGGGAAATTGTAACATTCAAGTTTCCTTCACATTAGGCGCAAATTTCCAAGATCCAACATTCCCGAGATCACCATTTGCAAATAAGTGTTAATTTGCTGACGATTCGGTTTTTAAATGACATAATTTACATCATGATAACTCGTGTTACTTTCTAGTTATTCTCTTCATCATCCATCTATAGTTCACATTTGCCTTAACATCACCAGACTACATCTTTTTCGGCCACAGAAACCCATTTAGAGTCAAGGTTTCCGTGAGATGATTGTTTAATTTTGCATGATTTCGAGACACCGAGATGAGGCTGCTTTCATACCGACTCGATATAACTGGAAATTATTCTATCATCATCATCTCCGTCATCTTCCTCTCTGCTCTTTTTTCTTCTCTCACACACACACACGCACACACACACACACACACACAGTTGCTATATAAAAACACACGAGCAGGAATACACATTCCTGTAGAGTCTATACAATATGAAATCAAGTCATATTTCAAAATAGTGTCATCTGCCTTACGTGTGTAGTTTACAAATAAAAGGAAAACAAGCAATTTTTTTTTTTCCTTAATTTTATGATACAAAGAAACCTGACACGCCCTGAAATCCAGTCCAAGAAATCGAGCATGTTTGGGGCCTCTTGGGTTCCCAACAGCTATTTAAATGCATCCAAGGCTGTTAAGTCCATTTCTTGTTGCAGTGTCATTTTAAACGAAAAGGTGTCCGGGAGGGTCTACCTGTCCATTCAGACCCTTTCAGTTCCATCAGGTGTTTCAAAGTTAGTGAGCAACACTTTTTAATCGCGGTCCGCAGCGTCAGTCTTCAAGGATTCCAGTCCTCCGCGTGTCCGTCCAGTGCCTGGTGCGACACGGACGTTAACTCGCAGTCAAAAGCTCGAGGGCACGTCCCGTTGAAATAAGGCAACGTTATTTTTAAAATGGCATCTGTCACACAGTTGGAGTCGTGATTGTTGTCATCTTTCCTGCTTGTTAATAAAACAGTCAGAAATGCAAACCTTACCAGGGCTCTTCTAACGCCCAGCGACACATTTACTCAAGCATTCTCAAATGAACGGCACTGTGCCCGCATTTGTTGGCAAAAAAAAAAAAAAAAATTTGCTTTTGTTGTGCAACACAACAAAACAGACACTTCACCAAGGTGCATTACATCGGTTCTCCAAATTTTTCCTCAACGAGCTGGAACATTCTCTTCATTAAGGTCATATCACATGATGCAGTAGGCCTCGTCCTGGGGCAGGTGCTGTTTAGTCCTCCAGTAGGTCGGCAGGTGAGCCCTCAGCACCTTCCTCAGGTCCTCGTTGAGCAGGAGGCAGAAGATCGGGTTGACTCCGGCTTGGGCGAAGCTCATCCACACCGTGATGGACAGGTACCTGTGAGGGATGGTGCAGGACTTGACGAAGACCCTCCAGAAGCACGCCACGATGTAGGGGGCCCAGAGGATGAGGAAGAGCAGGGTGATGGTGTAGAACATCCTGCCCAGCCTCCGCTCCGACCTCACCTCTTCCATCCCGAGCAGCCGCCGGTGCTGATTGTGTAAGTTTTGCCTGATGCCCAAAAGGGTGGGTGGCATGGGCCCGCGGCCGAACCCCGCGATCCAGTTGGCTGCAGCCTGACCCGTGGCCCCAGGACCGTGGAAGGTCCAGTTCTGGCTGATAGCCGGCACAAGCTGGACGGGTTTCATCTTGCGGTGCCTGTACTCAAAGAGCAGCAGCTTGGCGTAGAAGCCGTGCGTGGCCAGGACCACCACGGCCAGCATGAGCATGAAGCCCAGGGTGTCGTTGGTCTTTAGGTAGCGGTGTTCAAAAATGCACTGATCCTCGTCTCGGATGAACTTGTACGTCCCCACGTCGAAGACGGGCGGGAAGGCCATTGCAACGGCCAGAGTCCACACCATGCAGATGATGGCAGCGCAGGTCCAGATGGTCATGCGCTTGGCGTAGAACCGGTGGTGGGCGATGGCGAGGTAGCGGGTGACCGCCACGCAAAACAGCATGAAGGCAGCGTGAAAGCAAAAGAGCACGGCCATGAAGGCCACCACTTTACAACTCAAGGCGCTGTAAGTCCATGCCGAGCTGTTGCGGACGGAGACCAGCACGAAGGGGAAGCAGGCGGCTGAGCGGACTGCATCGGCCAGGCACAGGTCCAGGAGAAAAAAGTAGGGAGCCTTGTGGAGTGTCCTGTCTCGTAGGACCAGCAGGGAGACCAAGAGGTTGCCTACCAGGCTGACACAGATGATCAAACCCAAGAGCACCAGCTTGAAGTAGGCAGACACATCTGCGGCGGAGATTCCTCCGCTGTTGCTGCTGCTGTCACTGCTGCTGCCGCCGCCTCTTGCCAGTCCGCTCTGCGAGGCCAGCACGGCCAGCAAGCTGCCGGGGCCGTCGATGGCGAAGCTCTGGTTAGCCATTCTATCACAAGAGCCAGCCTGTACGAACGCTACCAATCCTCCTCCTACGGCCGTCCTCACCCACTCTCGTCTCTACAGTGAGAGGCCGCGAGGATCTCTTCTGCACGTCAGACTCATCTCTCCTCTTTGTCCACAACCTCACCACCTGTGAACAGAGACACACATTTTGAGGGATGAAGAGCAAGATGTCTGACACGCCGGTTCCATCTAGAGCGAGCGTGGAGGTGGAAAATGCCGTGTCCTGCAGCACGGTGGAAACCTCTGCCTTCCCGTCCCTCTGTGGCTGGGATCAGATCAGCAGCTCTACAGCATGCCAGCTCCTTGGCTCTCTCAGTAATTACCTTGCTCGTTGCTAAGATACACCAGCTCACATACTTTGTGCAAGTGTGGGTGTTGGAGTGAATGCATGCGGTTGTACAGGCGGGGGGGGCGGGGATGGAGCAGACACAGTACAACCAACGCAGGGCAGGTCCAACAAAAGATTTTGTGGATGAGCAGAAAACATTTATTGCTTTCTCTCGGCCGCTCTGTGCACGCGAGTGCGTGCGTGCGTGTGTGTCACGCGTTGTTATAAAGCAGAGGGTTTAAGTCGCACCAGTCATGGCACATAACAAACGTGGGGATATATGAAGCAGAGCGGGCAGCCATTTGTTTCTTTTTTATTTATGTGGAGTCAGGATTTTTTTACTCAATTTCACAGTCGGGCCTGTTTTCTCAAAACGCCTAAAATCAGCCTTAATTATAAAATTATAAGGAGTTATAATGGGAAAAAAAATGACTTATTCCGAAATAAGTCCATAGATGAATGCAGCCTCCGCTGGAAGCATCATTTACAGGCAGAGGGTGGGAAGAAAGCGGAGCAGGGCTTGTCTGGGTGGGCCTTGTCTGTCGGCCATGAAACAAAAACATGATTTGCTCAAACTGTGGTCTTATTTTTCACACATCACAGCCCCCTCTGCCACCTTGACAAATATCATCTCACAAGATTAGACGGCTGTTAAGCCTGAAACACAGGCAGGAGAGGGGGAAAAACACAAATGAACAGGTGTCAAAATCCTCCCTGTGGTGTGTGTGTGTGTGTGTGACAGAGAGGGGAAACCATCACCTACCTTTCATCCACGCATGTTTTTGTGGATCTGCTCTCCTCCTCACTTCCGACGGGATCACGCACAATAAAGCCTCATGCTCGTGTCGCGCGCTCAAACAACATCTGTTATGCATAAATCCATCGGCCGGAAATCGAACCGGGCAACATAGAATAAACATGAGACGGCGATCTAAAAAAAAAACCAAAACAAAAACCCCAAATCAACAGCTGATCAAACAGTCCAGGATGAGGACGCGCACACGGAAGATATGTGGTGTAGAGGGGAGAATAAAAATAAGAATAAAAAATGCAGTGCCACCCTTTCACAGGTTCACGGAGAGGCGGATGTGCTCATTTGTGTGTGATCCGACAAAAACGGGGCTTTTTTTCTGATGCATCACGTCGCGGACGGAGCTCCAGCCAGACGCGGAGGGGAACATATCTGCGCGTAAATCCATATGATGTCAGATTCTCAGCGCTCATCATAACCCACCCACAGGCGACGGCGATAGGAGGGGGAAAGATCGCGCATCGCCTCGGCCCGTGGCACCACAACAATTAGTCGAGCGCCTCTTCGCCATCCTCCGCTCGGAAACAGGCGGCGGCTCCTAACGCGCGGCCCTCGTCTGGTCCGGCCACGAAGGTGGGCCACATCTCACCCGTCCGCAGCAGCACCGACACATATATGATGATGCTCTCTCTCTCTCTCTCTCTCTCTCTCTCTCTCTCTCTCTCTCTCTTTTTTTTGGGAGGGAGGGGGGGGGAGGGGTGGGGGGGGTCGAGTCCCCGACGCTGCTGTCGAGGTCACGATTTAATTGCAATGAGGGAGGAAGGAACAAGGAGGCTGGATTAGGCGAATTATTCCTGAATAATCCCAATTATGGCTGCTTGCAAGGAGGCAGCTCGCACATTCTCGGAAACTGTCGGTTTTATTCGGAGAGAGTGAGAGAGAGTGAGAGAGAGAGCAAGAGAGAGGGGGAGGGGGAGAGTAAGAGGACAGAAGGAAAGAGAGAGAGAGAGACAGGGAGGGGGAGAGAGAGAGAGGGAGTGGGAGGGAGGGAGAGAGAGAGAGAGAGGGAGGGGGAGAGGGAGAGGACAGAGAGAGAGAGAGAGAGAGAGAGAGGGAGGGGGAGAGTAAGAGGACAGAAGGAAAGAGAGAGAGAGAGACAGGGAGGGGGAGAGAGAGAGAGAGGGAGTGGGAGGGAGGGAGGGAGAGAGAGAGAGAGAGAGGGAGGGAGAGAGTAAGAGGACAGAGAGAAAGAGAGAGAGAGAAGGAAGGAGAGAGAGAGACACGTACCGTGGTGAGACATTATCTGAAAGTGATGTTTTATTCTAACCGTCTCTCTCTGGCATCATGTGTGACGCTGTCAACAAACTGAGTCGTTCTGCCCTTGGTGACAGACTCGGCCCTGGAATGATTCAAGAAAGCTCAGTAGGACAACAGCAGTGAATTATGGGTCATCTGGAAGTGTGCTGGGACTATTTTGAGGAGAAAAATAAAAATAAATCGAATTTCCATGAGGACCAAAACATCCCAAGAACCGATGGCGGACTCAGGATGTTTGAGGGGATGGGGCGCGTAGAGGACACTTTATTGTATTTTATCCACTGGAAAGGCAGCGTAGAACGTATTTTATTGCATTTTGTCCAATGAAAAAGAGCATAGAGGGAGCTTTGTCACATTTTACCTGCTGGAAATGCACCCTGGAGGCTCTTAATTGTGTTTTATCTGTTAGTAGGGCACCATAGAGGGCATGTTTTGTGCACTGGAAGGGCACACTAAAGGGTATTTGGTCTAGTTTTACCTGCTGGAAAGGCATTGTGGGCACTTTATTGCATGTTCTATCCACTGCAAAGGCATTGCAGAGGGCACTTTATTGCACGATTTATCTGCTGGAAAGGCACTGTAGAGGGCACTTAATTATGTTTTAGCCAAAACAAAGGCCCTGTGTTGCCCTGCACTTTATAATATTAAGTCCAGTGGAAGGGCAGCCCAGGGGGCAATTTGAAACCATCCCATTCAATCAGTGACATGAGCTAATCACCCGTTCAGACGTTAATCGCTCATTGCTTGTAAATTCATTATATCTTGATATCTTGTGTTTTCATTCATGTTCATTCTATTTTTTTTTTTTTTATTGGTGGAGGAAGCCTAAAGATTATTCCAGATCTTTCCCATAGCACCATCACAGGTCAAAAATCACAACATTCCAATCTTTCTTGGCTCTACTAATATATTTGTTTCCACTGTTCATCTAACAAACATAACTAAGATGATGAATATTCCTCCCCTCCTCTCCGTCTCGGGTTGTCTAGACTTCCTGTCATGGCCTCATGTAGACGTCAGATCTGGATGGACGGCTCCTGGGGCCTCACTGTCAGTGTGCAACTGAGTTTGCAAATCAATATATATGCCATTGAAATTTTTAAGCATTCTGACTCTTTGCAGATTTTCTCTGCATGGCCTGGCCTCGTTAGGTTGCCATGGTGCAGATGCCACTTGGCTGCACAGTCACCCTGAATCCACATTTTTCACATTTCTGGCATAATCTAGATGTATTAGAAATGTTGTCACTGTAAACTGTAAACTGTGTTTTCTGTGATTTTGATGGTTTGTTCAGCACACACAGCATCTATTATACATCTGTCCGTCTGTGGAGAGTCATCCGTCCTCTGTGAGTCTGCCTGAGGTCGCTTCCATCTTTTCCCTGTTAAAGGGCAGAGGATACAGATTGTTTGAGGTGCTGAGGCATCGTCATATGTGATTCTGAGTATACAAACAAACTGACACGCCTCGCTAAACTTAGCATGTTGACTTAGCTTTTCCTGCAATACCTACAGCCTGACAGAGCTGCTATTGCATGTTGTTTTATTACCTATATTTTATTACCTATACTGTTATTTCGCCATTGTTTTATCCCCTAGAGATATAAAACATGTAATTTTGCTTGCATTAGTCTTAATTAAAGATAAAGAGATATTTTGGGGGTCATTTCGCCTTGTGTTATGTACTCTTCAAGGGGGACAGAAAAGTGACATGGTCAGTATCTGTAGATCCATTTAGGCCAACAGAATACCCCCAAAGTGTTGGACAGTGATGTACAAGCCAAAAAAATCAGCCTCCCCATAGGTTATGATCAACTCATTTCACCTACAGGTATTTTGGAAAAGAACAATAGATGCTATTAACAGTGCTCATTTATGGCCTCTATGCTGATTGTCACTGATGAAAATGCCTCCTTTTTCATTCATTCTCATACATTTAGAACCTGTACTGAATGTCTATCTGGTTTAAACAAATACATGGGCGTTTGAGTTCAAGCTGGTACTTCTCCCTGTTTCAACCACCGTCTTGTGATGAAATAGCTCCACTCGAAAAAAAAAAGCGATAAAGGAAAGAGAAAAAAAAATGAACTGCTGTTTGGTAATAAAGTCACAACACCCACAGAAGAAGATCTTTCGAAATCTTGGTTGCTTAATGCAGCCTTCAGTGGCGTATTGCTCAAAAAGGGAGTAATTATTTCAAAGTGAATGCCTGGGGGTAGAATTCAGACTGATTATCCTCCTTGGGTCAGTTTTAAGTCTGCTTAAATTTTTGATACATTCCACACTCGAGCTACGTGACCATCACACAAATTAATCACTTTCACCCTTCTCCCTGCAAGTCTAAGAAGTGCAAGCATGCTTTGAGTAATAATTTTGTTTTAAGGCCAAATACATAATCCACATAATCCAAAGGATACCTGACATCCAAGGACGTTTGTGGATTTGAAGTTGGTGAAGTTAATACAGGATGATTAATTCTGCAGAACAGCAGACTGGTTTATGCAACTATAATTGTTCAAAGATAAAGATCTTGAAGATATGAGTGCATCGCAATCACAAATAACCCGTGACATCTCGTCGTTCGGCATCTGATGAGGTTCGGTACAAAGATTAATCTCGTCTTGCAATGGCCAGTGTCTCGCATGTCACTGTGACCTCAGTGCAATGCGTGACCTTTGGCTTTTCCGAGGCTCGGGTTGCTGTCTGTGTCCGTCTGCCTGAGGCAAAGCTGAATGCTCTCCAGAAACAGAGGCGCTGACGGCTCTGATTTTGCTAGCACTTCATATTCGGTAGCCTGTCACTAGTCATTACAGAGTACTTGTAAATGGTCAATGGACGGCATTTTTACAGCACTTTGTGGTCTTAACAGCCACTCAAAGCACTTTACATTGCAAGTCACACAAACGTTCATAAATAGGTGGGGGTGTCTATCTCACAGGGCCGACTGCTCATCAGGAGGGTACCGTTCACATGGCACAGTATTTGGAGTTCGGTATCCAGCTCGAGGACATGGAGCCTCTCTGGATGACCACCTGAGCCACTGTCGCAAATTTCTATAAATATCGTCTATTCTTGATGGAGATTTATGGTATTTTTTTCAAACTAAGCCCTTTCCCTGATCCAGGAGGGTCCAAAAATATTTCATCCATTCTTTAATCCATTTTCTACTGCTTATCCTACGTAGGGTCGCCAGTCCATTACAGGGCTGACCTTACGAAATAATAAATAATTAAATACTTTAAATTTAATTTAATTCACTTTGAATTTGATCAGAAAATTGTTCTTTTGAAAACATCAGAAAACTGTGGCACTTCAGCAATTTTCGGCAGAGGATTTATTTTCTCTGTTGTGACCTACCCAACGCTGTCGCATTGTGAAGCCATGTTAGGCTAATCAGTCTCACTCTCTAATCAGATCCTCAGAAATGACCTTTTAATGGTTATTTGTATGACTTAACCTATAGCGTAGCATACTCAGTCGCACCCCGTCATCACTCTTCATGGAACTTTCATGCACTATTAATCTGCAGAGTGGACAGAGTGGGCGAACAAAGAAATGAACACACAGTATAATGTTAAAAGACCACGTTTAATGGCAATAGACTGCAAAGACCTTCATCAGTTCAAAAGCGTTGTTCGGTGCTTCTGTCTGTCTGTGTGCGACAGCAACAAAAAGGGGTCACAGGTGAGGGTCATGAATAAGGCCGTTGAGGAGGCTGCCGTTCTCTGGGGATAAATAAAACTCTCTGATTGTTTTGTCCTTCATGCAGCATCTGTATCAAAGTGATTGTTACTTTAAATCGTCAGATTTTCCTTTTTTTTAGGCATCAAGGCAAAGCTTTTCTCACAGCTATGTCTTGCTTTGGCATTTCATTTGCTAGCAAGTCTCATTAACGTTGCCCTTTATTAAAGACATAACAGCACGTGGAATTCATAAAGGTCAAACTCACAGCAGTGTGCTTAGACAACAACTTCATCAAACCTCACATCAATAACAGGACGTTATCGTACGGACTGACTACATGACACACATCTCCACATGACAAGACAAAAGCAATTACAAACCACTAATAAAAGATCTGTAATATGAAACTCTACATGAACATTATATAGTTGTAGAAATTAGATCATAATTGACTAATCTTTTAATAAAATATCTTTCTCTGTGCAACAGACATGGCATGGAAATGCTCATACATTTTACCCACCATACAGTATCTTCTATTAGATAAAGTAGGGATTAATCTAAAAGAAAACTCACAGTTCTCCACATCTTCAACAGGAGACTTTCTAATCTTTTTGGCTTATGTTGGAATCATGAACAGGCACTTGAGAACAGATTTTGAACTGTGTGATCACAAACGGTGCAAGATCAAAAGTAGTCCGATGATGAAGAGGGTAATGGGCTCCTGCAGCACTATCGAAAGCGAGACTAGTCCGCTCACAAAGACGATGGGCGGCGTGATCATCCTGCTGAGGTCACGCTCAGTCTGCAGCTCGGAGATCTCCGACGGCACGTTTGGTAGGTTCTCCAGTGAAGCGTCAGGGGAGGTCTGGGGAGCATCTTCCTTGGCTTCCCGAGCTGGGACAGGCTGGAGAGCTGAGCCCCAGCTCACCTCGGCGAAACCTGGACTCACCGTGGGGTTGTCCATGAGTTCAGGTGATGGTGAAGCTTCACCTTGAGCTCCTGGACATGCCTGACTTTCTGCCGCAGGAGACATGAACGCAGGCAGGGCACTTTCGGGAATCGCTGCAGAACTGGTGGAATCTTCTGATGAACCTGCAACAAGTTCACTCAACCCCACTTCAACCTCAGAGCAGTGAGTCACACTGGGAGCAGAGACGCACTCGGCACACAGTTCAAGAGGAGGACGGCCAATCGGGCTGCCGGTCGATGCTTCCTCAACCGTCGCTGACCACAGATTCATCTCTGCAGTTGGAATATGCATGCAGGAGACCTCTGAGGGAGGGTTTTCCACTTGGCAAGCATGGGAGCTGTCTGATCTCGGCCTTGACTCTTGCTGCGGGGAGAAAGCTGAAGCAGGCAGCAGTGCGTTGGGACTGCCGTCTGTGGGCTGCTCTAGCGTTCGTTTGCTTAATTCACAGCTGAGGCTGGGCTGTGACTTATCTGGCTGGAGGGATTCGCTGGCACAGCGTGTGACTGATGAATTAGTTTGGAGCGTGGTTTCAGGTGACATACCAGGGAGCTGTTCAGCTGGGGATACAGTGCAAGTGGACAGTGTGCCGTGAACAGATGCATGCTCCTGGTTGGGTGGAACAGAGGGACCAGATGGGTGAGCGTCAATCTGTTAAAGTAAAAGAGTGAGACAACAGTGACAGCGCGGAGAGACAAGGAGGACGGGTTTGTGCTCCACATTAACAATGCACACAGAGTAGAGAAAAGCATTTAGCTGCATACTAATGCTTTTCTGTAAGGTGGGATCCATGCGGTCATGGTAATTGTGAGGAAAGGCGGAGGAGCAGAATGATGGGATTGACATATTTCTCTAAAATATGAACAAAAATGTACTTCACGTACGGCACAAGAGCATCCAGGGGAGAAGATCAGTTCGACGCCAATTTTACCTCCACCAAGGAGGTTATGATTTTGCTGGTGGTTTTTTGTTTGTAAATAACAAATAATAATAAATAATAATAATAATAATTCTGT
>KV751321.1:21015794-21045283 GCA_001698575.1 Mola mola | reverse complement strand
TTTGGATGCTTCCTGGGTTGCCAGATCAGAGGCCAATTATCCTGGCAAACAAACACATGTTTGCAGCAATGGAAAGGAGCAAGTCAACTGGTTCAGATATAACTGACCGAACTTCACAAACGTAAAAACTAGTTAATCATCTTGCGTTGTAGGACTCGTTGCTTGCCATATTCCAAAGAGGGAGGGACGGCAGGAGAGACAGCTCCCTCCTATGTTTTAAATGTGGACTGCAGTACCTATCTTAAACTCTGGCTGTCAGGGTTACGTATTGTTCCTTTAAAGGAGAACCCCAGCATTTTGGAGAGGCAAAGGCTGATTTATTGCTCTCCTGGTTCTGTCACACAATTTATGGTTACAGTTATTGTTACTATGGTGATTGTTTGCCATATGTTTTGAATTACAGCGGTCGATTCTTTGATTTTCCTTTGCTTAGACGTTTGATTTGGCTTGTTTCATCTCGCTGAAGAAATGTCACTTTGAAGCAATGTCATTAGCTCTCCGAGGCGGAGAATTTTACATCAGTGTGGAAGCTGGCTGGCTGTGGAGTCACATGTTTTCACACCATGTCTAAGCCTAAATTTTGTTATCTTGGTCTACAGCAATATTCATTGTATCTCTTACTTGTTACTTATTAAAATCGTTTGTGTGTCGTTTGGTGGTAACATTAGTATGAAAACCTGCTCGTTTTGCTCAGTGCCTTTATAGAAGGATATTGGAGCCTTTTGACTAGAGGATCAACTGAGGAACGTCTTTTAACTTGTCTAAAACTTCACAAAAAATGTCTCTTTTTGGATCGATTTGCTCGACAAGCCTAAACAAAGCAACGGTGCGGGGAATGACAGATCGTTGGAAATAGATCTCTTTTTACGTCACCAGCAATGCTAAAAAGCATTAATGCAAGTATCCTGTGGCGTAGAGTAGATTCCTACAGTGTCATAAACATCAGAATGCAGCAAACAGCATCCCTTCAGCATGACAGTATCTGTACAATATGTTTACAGTTATTGAATCTAAACACTCGGACATAACATTTTGAATGTAGTCAATGGCTTCAAAAGCAATTTATTTCCGATGGACAGCACGAGAGCTCCCCAAAACTGACGCAAAACACTTTTGGTCACCCCCCTGGTGGCTGGCTCCAGTATAGGTCTTAAGCCCTACCTCCTCCATTATAACTAAACTAAAAGCTCAAAGTACTCTTTCTTTTCTTTTCTCTACTGTTAGAAATATTTGAAGAGTTCATTTTGTTGCCATTTTTATTTCATATTTTATTATTCCCTTTTCCCCTGATTTTGTCTTCTCTGGTGCTGCTGTGGAACACTACACACGTCCGATACGTCAGTCAATTTATGTCTTGTTTACTAGTTCCAAAACGTGCTTTTACACTGGAATTCCTGCTCTACCTCATTGGCTGTACTCATTCTGACCCTCCATACAACTCCTCTCTTCTCAGCTCTGCTTGTGATTTGGCGGGTGGGTGTATGGGCGGAAACTCCATGTATGGAACCTGGCTCCAAAATTGACGCTACCAGGGGAAGATGGCATCATGTAGTGGGTATTTTGGCCTGATGTTGGGTAGGAAGCAACGATGTGTCGTCCATCTTTATGTGTGGCTTAGTGACTGAACTCTGTATTTTGTGAAGTTTTAGGCCCTCAAAGTTCAGGAAACATGGCTTAGGTTTAAAAAATAGCAGAACCTGTTTACCAGAGGCAGATGCACTTCAGCTAAATTTTGAGCCAACTGTATGTGTGATTGTCACAAACCTACAGTAAGAAACACCTTCTCATAGCAAGACTTTAACAGTAAACTCTCTGACCCAGCCCCAATCATCTGTGAACTGCAAGGCACTGTGCCATTTCCATGCCCATGTCAGGCATTTGGAGTCAGTGCCTCATCATTCTCTAACAACCCATCTGGCGCTTTGCTTCTCCGCTACATCAGAGACCTATGTGACAACTACATCTGCTTAAACACTGTTTGCTCCTTTTATGGGTTCTTGTAATCCCGGGGGGGGGGGTGATCCCTGCTGTCATCAGTCCCCAACACTGCGCACTGAGATTCATTACGCGCTTCCATGTAACAATAAACCTGGCGTCTAAATGTTTCTCTCTGGGAATGCTCAGAGAAAGGGTTCGCGTGCCGCTCTATAACTACACCAGGGGAAACCGACAAAGTTGCTCCACTCCCCGCTGTGACGCCGATTGAAAAGGTCAGAGGCAAATTTAATGCAGGGTAAGGCCTGAAAACGACACCTGCCCTTTGCCTATTTTAATCGGCTTCTCGCACCACTGGATATCTGGCATTGTGACCGGGGTGTGAGCAGGGTTTTTCCTGACTCGGAATGGGCCTTCTGGGGGAGGGGGAGGTGTGGAGTCAGGGCTGGGAGGTAGAGGCAAGGTGAGGGATTTTATTTTCTGCTTGTTCAACCATTGTTTGATGAACCATTTTTGCAAAGCATTCAGATGTTATGCCTCAGAATGTGTCGCTTTACTTAAAATTTGAGTTGAAGTGGTGCATAAAGCAGAATGTCTGTTTCACAAAAGCTCAAAAGGAAATGGAGTTGTGCAGCAGTTGCAGGAACCAGATGTCCGGTGCTATCTGAGACTTTGTTTAAATCTCTTTAGGATCATCTCTTAATATCCCAACTTGGATTAATTGGGTCTACATTAAAAAAAAAAAGTGTATTTCAGAAATAATTGTGCCCTTTGCTGATGATTAGAGAGATGGTACAGTGACAAGTTAAGAGGTCGTTCTGTGGCCCTCAGAACGTGTGACACATTTACCTGTTAGCTTTTGGGGGTTTCAAGATACTTCTCATTTCCTGCGCGTTGGTGGTTTTCTGATCCGAATCCTCTTCATAGGACAGCAGCAAAGTCACAGCATAATTCAGCGAGGAGTTATTGGCCCAGTAGTCGCCTTCTGATGTTTCGTAGCGGACCACAAACTCGATGCGGGAGCCGTGAGAGATGTAAGGCGGCGCGAACGTCAGCTTGAAGGAGAACCGGTCGGTGTCCCCATCGTTGGACCCCTGGACGTAGCCAGCTGGCTGATCAAAGTAGGTGGCCCAGCTGTCCATGGTGGACCTGACATAAACCGCTTTATGGAAGGAGATGTTGAGGACGCGGATCAGCCCGCTGAAGGCCAGTGGCTCGTTCTCCACTGTGGAGATGTGCTCGACTTCCACCTTGTGCGCACGCACCGCCTGCAGCAGGGCACCGCCGGCGGGCGCGTTGAACTCCGCGTGCACACGGTAGGTGGGCTCCCGCAGCGGCCGGCGGTACTTTGCTTCCTCTTCCTCCCACCTGGCGCTGCCCTCTTCCTCGTCCGAACCATAGGCGGTGAACTCCTTCACGTCCACCAGGTCCGCACCTGTCATGTCCGCGAATGACACCCTCTTCCGGGTGGACAGCTCCAGGTGCATCCGCATGTACTCGGCCGTCTCATCGTGGATGGACGAGCCCCTCTTTCTGGGCACCGGGGAGGATCTGGGGATGAGGCGGGTGTCAGTGTCATTGTCCTCATCCTCATCGTCATCCTCGTCGGCAGCCGGGCACCTGCCCGCCGCCTCCCCGACCGACTTGCGCGTTTTAATGGCGGTGAAAAGGCCCTCCTCGCTCGGTATGCTTAAAAAAGACATTATTGCACAAGTGCACACTCGCGGGGTCCCTGCGCCGGACAGACTAACCTACATATGGCGTCTCAGAAAAAAACCCCACTAGCAGACATTCCTGGTTTGCGCAGCAGCGGCCGTGTGTCGGTGCGCTGAAGCCCGCGCGCAGAGTTCCTCTCCCGGCAGCGCGCCGCGTCAAATGTCGCCCGTGGAAAACACGTCTTTACCGCCAGCCCCTGAGAGAGTGTCTCCTCCGGTTTACACGACTTCTCATGCGCTGCGATTTGGCTGCAGCCACCGGAGGAGCAGCCTCTAATTATAGCGCTGACCTACCGGGCTCTCCATGTCCCAACTTTGTCTTTTAAATTGGTATAATCCTCCTGCGACCCCTCCCCTGTTCTGTTCTGCTTGGCTCGGCTGTGCACCGACTTGAGATGGGATCATTTCATATTGGCCAGTCACGCTAAGGTACGAAACATTTACAAATATAAACCCATGAGTGGAAGTTATTTCAAGATGGAACCAATTTCATCCCAAAAGGAACATTAGGAAGATGGCAGATCGTTAATTTGATGATAGGTGCGGGCTACATTGTCCCTGCAGCAAGGGACTGCCTTTTCAATGTAATGATTAAAGACGTAATCCTGTTATGGTTACAATGCGCCCCTGTGGTTAGAAAAAAATAACCCCAACGTAAACACCAGTGGAATGGGCCCGTGCATAAAATGCCAGAATTTTAAAGAACCTGATGTTATTACCAGAGAAGTGGCCTGTTTAATCTTGGCATTAACCTTTACCAACACAGCATGACAGTGCACATCCAAAACAAGCGTCACAACACTCACATTCCCAGCAACTAACATTGTCTCACAGGCAAGAGGACGCGAAGTATCTCTAAAAGGGGACACATGTAATGGCACAAATATAGTAATAATTAAAGTGCTGTGAGTTATGTTGAACCATTTCTTGTGTTTAACTTGATCTAGTAACGAGTGACGACAAATGACACCGACTACAGGAAGGTTCCCTCAAAGGAACGTGATTTCTGTTAATTATCTGTTTTTTGTGACTTACTTTGTAATTCATCTTCCATGACACGCTCACTGGATGGTATAAACATAAACATAAACATACACTTAGGCCCACGTCGACACACTAAAGTAAGACATAAATATAAGACATAAAGCGCATAAAAACATAAAACAGCATAACAATATCCATTCCAGATGACATTACGTGATACTTTACGTTCACAGGCGTTCAGGTGGTCGCATGATGACGTAATATTGTAGACGCTCGCTGCGCAGTTACGCACAGTTCGAGACCCCGCCCCCCCGCAGGCGGATAAGCGCGCAGGCACACGCTCGTCAGTGATTGGTGGAGACGTTGGAGCGCGGCGAGCCGCAGCCAATCAGAGCATTGTTTTTCTCTAGCGTCGCAGCACTGTTAGGTACGCTAAAAGATAACGCAAACAAACTCACGTAAAGAACAAGTGTCGGGGCTAAAGTCGGCGTAGCACGGGAAGGCTCGATTGTTCCGGACCGAGATACGCTCGTTGGACTTTTACTCGCGAAAATGTGGTTCGGCGTCCGCCGCGAGGACACGCGAGTCGGTTAACCTGAGCTAGCTAACGTTAGCATTAGCCTGCTAATTTTTGACGTTCTGCAAGGCCGCGGAGAAACACAAGCGCCGCTTCCTGTTCTAGCTTCCCCGAGAATGTAGTTAGGTTACATTGCGGCGCAACATAAGGAATCACAGAGGAAGTCTAAAGAGCTGCTTCGGTTGCTTTATAGATTGTGTTTAGGTTTATTTTCAGTCGAGCTTGCGTGCTACTGATCTGTTTAGCTACTTGGCTAGCATGAGTGAAGTGACGGACTGCAAACAGTCCGCTGACTCTGCATCGAGGAAACGATGTCCAGCACCCGAACGCGATGGAGGAAGCTCCACCATTCCCAGCAAATCCTCAAAAGTGAGTGGCGCGTCCGACGAAGCGGCTCTTATCTCGGGAAGTTGCACAAACAGTGAAGCTGAGGAAACGGATGTGAGCGAGGGCCAGGCGAAAGACGGAGACAGAAAACCAGCAGCCGTGTGGACGGCTCAGGGCTCGGACAGCACGGACGGCAGCAGCGCGCTGACCGTCAACAGTTCTTCTGATTCCAGCAAGAGTAAAAGACCACAGTCGTCAGGTCCGCAGGGAGACACGGACTCATCTCCACGGGACCAGTCGTACACAGCGGCCATAGCAGCGGCTGAAGCACTTGCCAGTCTCACGGGAGGAGACGGAGAAGACAGCCAGGAGACCCCTTGCTCTTCTGAAAAGGCCAGACTGGCCAAACAGGGGAATAAATTCAAGCAACGTGGTGGCCATCAGTCCTCAAAAGCGGCTTCCAAAACGCAGGCGGCTGCTGCAGACAGCTCCACATCTGTGCACAGTGCTGACAGAGAAGCTGCAAGTGATGTGCCGGAAGCTGACGAGGGCGATGAATCCATGTCTGGATCCTCCTCCACGCCGAGCTCCTCTTTCCCGTCGGACAACGAGGACAACGAGGATGGCGAGTGTGCCATCGTGTCGGTGAAGATGGCCCCGGAGATGAGGCAGTCGGTGGCTCTCCTGGCGCAGGTGCAGATGAGGCTGGATGCTCTGGAGAAGAAAAGTGCCCGGCTTCACCAGCGACTGGAGCTGAAGATGAGTCGCCAGCGCCGTCCGCATCTGGACCAGCGCAGCTCCATCACAAAAACCATCCATGGCTTCTGGGTGACAGCTGTATCCTTAAAATGCAAACATTCCTAGCGTCTCCAAGGTTGAGAAATTGAAATTAACAGGTTTTCTTTAACTCTGATGTGCTAGTTGTTGAACCACCCTCATCTCTCAGCTCACATTGATGAGACCGATGAAGATGCTCTCAGTTACATGACTGATCTTGAGGTAAGAAGAG
Organism: Mola mola; assembly: GCA_001698575.1. NCBI lineage: Eukaryota > Metazoa > Chordata > Actinopteri > Tetraodontiformes > Molidae > Mola > Mola mola. Next base: position 21,038,736 of record KV751321.1, on the reverse strand, counting down.
TTTGTGCGCACAAAGCCTGGCTCTTGTTGTGTCTGCGTGTGTGCAAAGTTTAAACATATCTCTCATGTCTTTTCCAGATTGAGTCCGTCAAAAATAATAAACTCGGGTACAGGATCCGTTTTCACTTCAGGCGGAACCCGTACTTCCAGAACAACATCATCATGAAGGAGCTGCACCTCGGGATGGGAGGTAAAAATCAAAAGTCAAGTCGGACTTTGTGTCTCTGCACTATAAAAGTCATATATACTGGAGAGTTTGTATATTGTAAGGATTAGTGCTGTCAATCCTAATCTGTAATCTAATTGGAACTTCATTCCTTATTTTTTGTAATATTCAAATTATGTTCAACTTTATATGCTCAAATAAATAATGTTTACTGTGTCTATAAACCCTCAGCAGTTGCCTGCCTTTATCAGCACCTGGTTGTTGCACATTTTGTCCAATAGAGGGCGTCCTAAATAGAGAAATAATAACTATTCATTTCAGGAAAGTCAGCTGCACCATTGCACACAGTTAATCTATGACCAAACTGTCTGCACTGGGGATGACCCTGGTTTCTCATTGTACGATTTGTGATTTCAGAACATCTGACTTGCACACAGACAGAGATGCATGTAGGAGGTGTTTACCTTAGTTAACCTGCTCTGATGTTTCTTTCTCGTGTACCAGCAGCTTGTTTTCTCCCTCCTTCTGCACTGTAACCACCCTGATTACCGACTACAAACTGGAGGATTCTGCCGTAAGCAAAAGCGTTTTTAAAAGCGGCAGCTACCGCTGCGGCCCGATGCGGCCGCGAGCCGCTGATCAAAATCCGTGCGCGTCCCTCTTTGAAATGACTGCAGGCAGCGCAAAAGCTTTTTGTTTCCAAAATGTGGCAAAAATTACATTCTAAGACGCGGACGGTGAGATTCAGGAGTGGTAGCAGAGACATTTGCAAAACTGAAAACACTAATTCAAACAGTGATTTCATCATTTGCATACTAATGACTTCTCAATTACTATGCAAATTATGTTCAAACCCAGAAATTCATTCCAACAGCCGCTATGGAAATTCAAATTTGATATTTGAAATAACAATTTTGCCAATAAAGATATACTTTTGTGTCAAGAATATAAAGAAATGGATGAAAAATAACAAACTTCTACAGCATTAAGCCCCACACCCACAAGTTGCCATCATTGGTTCCTTAGGTTTTCTATGAAGAAGATCTAAGCTGTCAGAATTAGTTTTTGGGAAACTAATTGGTGGATTGCAGAAAAAAGTCAGAAACACTCAGACATTACATAATTTCAGTCATGTAGTACATAATAAAACAATACATAGACATGTTATATATAGACAAATTAGACTTTATGGGCTTATTGAATAATATTATGTAAGGTTGGTGGTTTGTTTTTGGGGTTTTTTTGTTTATTGCAGGTGCGTATGTATTGTGTATTCTGATCTGTGAAAAAATATTTGAATTAGGACGTCCATATGTTGTTGTTGTATTATTAAGAAAGGGGCAGGTTATGTAAGATGTTTCTTCTTCCTGCTCCTTTTTCACTCATGCATTGTGTAAACTTTGAGTTACTGTACATTTGTAAAATTGTTTCTTACAATTATACATGAGTGAAATGAATACAATGAAATGAACATGTTAACCACCTCAGAAATGTGATTTTCATCTGAGAAGCTGCAGCCAGGTGCAGAATTTAAGAAATACAACAGATTATTATCTACCGGTGGTATCATAAATGCCACCTTATTTTCTGATATACCAATACCAGTCAACAGCGTTCATGTCAGCCAACAACAGTATTGGGCTGATAAATCGGTGCATCACTACTATATAATAATTAACACATGGTTAGACGATTAACTTTCATTTGAAACATGTTAAAACTTAGTAAGAAACTAAAGTGTAGGTGTAGGTTTCCATCATTTAGGTGTCAGTGACACGTGTACGTTGGAATAGATTGTCAGTGTTGGTCGCGGTGACGTTCTGTATATAAACACGGCACCTTCTGCACTGATATCACCTAACTTACCATTCCGCTCTGTGTTTGTTGTCTGGTGATGGGTTTAGAGCTCACCACAGCCATCTTTATAAGAGCGTCCTGTTGGCTGGTCGTAGGTTGCTGGCAGATGGGGGCGACAGTGTCTCCTTTCTTTTATAAAGCACTGCTGAGCCAGTTTCCTGACTACCTCACTTCTCTTTTAAAGCTTAAATCCATCCATCCAACACTTAACTGTCCCCTCAAGTCCCTCGGGTACCTGCTGGTACAAAATGCAGCCATGCATGTAAATCCTACAAAAAATGGGAGAATATAATATTTATCGTATAATCACCACGTCAGGCAACCATTTGTGATATCAATATCTTCACCTCCTAACCTGAGTGATGATCTCCTGTAGGTAACAGCACAACATACCTCTTACTTTGTTTCAGGATCGCCCATGTCCTTCTCCAACCCCATCCTGTGGCACCGCGGACAGAACCTGACGGCCCACAGTGAACCCAGGAAGTCATCGCGTGGGGTCTACCAGACCTTTTTCAGCTGGTTCAGTGACCATAGCAACCCGGGACAAGATGATGTAGCACAGGTACAGCAGACACCTGCACCTTCATGATTACAGCACACACAGATGATTCAATATAACCCTTTTTCACAAAAGTCTCACATTTCTTAAGGGACTAATGAACCCCAGGCTGATAGAAATGTTGGATGAGTCCACAAAACATTTCTGGAACATTGCAGCTTTCTCCTAAACATCCGCAGTAATTCCGGTCTTTGTTTTTGTAACAGAATTTATTAAATGGCCCCAGTTTGCTCATCCAGCATCTTTGGAAGCTCTGAGATTCAAAACTTGATATAAAGATACTTAATTTACACCCTCTTAGTAGCTAAAATCTTCACTGCGGTGAAGGTCTCATCTTATAAGAAGGTATTAATAAAGTGTTTTTAAATCATTTTGGGATCTAAAAAACTCCCTGTGAGTGGGATTAAGCTACACAGAGCCATTTTGTTTTTAAATTTATATCGTTAAACATGTCCACAACGTTGATTTTCTGTGAATGATTCCGCCATGATATCTGGATGCTCATTGTTGGGTGAACTGCTCCTTTAAAAATGACATACAGTATATTCAGACCTGCCGTCCTGCACGTTTTCCAATGTTCATTTATTCAGCTGCTCCTGTCAGTTTACGATCAGACCTTCAGAACAACAGAATGAGGTGTATAAAAACAGCTTGGAGAGCATATGCTGGTAGAAGAGTATTTTAATGACCTGTGTGCTGATGTTTAGATTCTCAAGGACGACCTGTACAGAGACCCTCTGAGATACTACCTCACCCCACTCTGGGAACCGCGGGAGAACGGCAGGTAAAACGTGTGTTCACATTCACACACACACACACACACACACACACGGCGTGATGTGGAACTTGGCAGGCAAACTGCTTATTAAGCTATAAATACTACAAATATTCTCAGCCTCAGGGCCTTCAAATTATAGTTTATCTGCAAACTTTAACAGTTTCCTCTAAGACCAGGTGGATTTCATACCAAAACTTTGGGTGCGTGTGTGTTTTCCAGTGGCGGTGGCGGGGCGAGAGCAGCTGACAACAGTAACGGAGACGAGTGTGTGGTGATCTCCGACTCGGACGACGAACCCGCTGAGGATGCTGGAGAGACTGAACAAGGCCCCAGTAGGGAGGAGGAGGACAATCGTGAGGAAGAAGAGGAGGAGGAAGAGGAAGAAGAGGAAGAGCAGGAGGACGAGGAGGAAGAGAGGGGGCCGAGTGCTGGTCAGTGTTAAAGTTTAACAAACAGTTTATTCCCTGCTGCTCCACACAGCCAACAGTCACACACATTTCACTTCAAATTACATTTTTTTATTGGTATAATTGTACTTTGATGCACATTTGAAGGAAAACTGGCAGCTGACAGCTGTGATAAAGTGACTCTGTGTTTGAAAGTCGGCACCGTTTGCTCGCGTCTGCGTCAGATTGGCTGGCTTGTGTTGTCGCTCTAACGTAAATGTGTGGGTAATGCACGCTAAACTGAATAGACAGCAAATATGTCCTCCTCAGATGAGAGCCCAGAGGAGAAGGATGATGTTGGAGAAATTGTGATTGACGGTAAGAAACCACTCTTAACTGCAGCGTTGATAAATTAACCACCATCTCAACAATCGGTGGGCTGACAGGGTTCTTTCACACCTCTGCTTTTTGATCAGCTCCGTTCTTGCTTCACAGATCTAACTGAGCCTCGTTTAACATTATATAACATTATAACGTTAATGGTATTATAACCATCACACTTTTGTCCAGCAGGTTCTGATTATAGTGAGCAGGAAGAGGAGGCCTGAAACCACGTGAAGAGGATAAATGTGTATTTCAGACGAGGACCAGAGGACTGGACATTGAAGCGGATGCTGACATTGGCATAATTGTCATTTTTATGCACAGAAAATCAGCTTTTTGTTGTTTTGTACCTAAAAAGAAATAGAAACATCTTAAAAAATAAATAAATAAATAAAAAAATGAATGAATCCGGGTCGACACTAACAATAACGCCAAGGCAGCCTGTGTCCCCCCTGGTTTTCTACAGTCTGCGCTGTACTCTGCTCACCTTTTTCAAAATGTTTTTCTAAACCGGGTTCGCCAGCTGTGAGTCCTATTCAAGGAGGCACACGTGTACAGTCAGTTGCAGATACAAATAATGCCAGCAATGAAATTCCCGTGGCATTAAATCTTTCAATTCAAGAACAGATCGGTCACAAGCTAAATTCATAACGTGATGGTACATTTCAGATGCACTCAGCACTGAACCAAAATTTGTTCTCAGGGATGATCATGGTGGTAGTTTTCTTGAAACATTTCTGACATTTACTCTCCGGTTATTGTTGGCAGTGTATAGGAAGTGTGTGTGTGTGTGTGTGTGTGTGCGCTGTAGTAAACAGGAAGTGATATTGTTTTAATATACTGGCTGTGTTACTCCTTTTTCCATCTGTATATTCGGTCTTTTTAGCCACCAACTTCCAGCCTCTGTAAACCCCATCTGATGTTTAATGTCGTGTTTTGAATAATGTTTCCGTGGAATCCTTTATTTTTAGAGCACACCTCTAAGTAAGTAGCTTGAGTTTTGTATATTTTTTTTTCTATTTTAGGTTTTAACTTAATTTGACTTTCACCGACATTGGAGATTTGTTTTCGTATGATGTTTAGAGACCATGTTGTGTTCTTTTGATACTGCTGGTATTTATTATTGCATCGTTTGTTTTTTCTTTTGTTGGTTCTTCATGTCCACATCATGGCATGCCTGTGAGCATTAAAAGTGAGGCGGGTGGGGGGGGGTCACTTAACGAAGCTTATTCTGTGCAGTGTCAGTAAATGTCATTGAAATTCACGGTAACATTATGGGTTGCACTGTAACAAAACTAGTGTTTGTATTTGCTTCCTTAGCAGTGACCTGTAAAAGTTCTGTCTTTGGGAGGAGACACATGTTTAATCTAGAGATGAATTTATTGAATAATCATGCGTTTTTTTTTGGGTTTTTTTCAGTGATCAGAAACAAAATTATATTTTATGTGCTATGTTTATAGAACAATGTAGTTAAAAGATATCTGCTTGTTTGTTGCTTTTGATTATTTAATTTTTTTTTCTTTAAATAAGTGTCTACATTTTGACTCAGACCCAATAAAATAGGGAGTTGTTTGGCCTCACTGTCTCTTATACCTCTCTTATACAGTAACACGCATTTATGATATTCTAGATTCAATTACACAAAAACCAAAAATGTTTCAAGCATTGTACCAGTTAAATTTTGATAATTATGGCCAGCAGTTAATGGAAATATCTCAAAATATTAGAATATTTCACTAGCTGTAAAAACTTTATTCATTCAAATTTAAACAAAGGCTTGATCTATTTCATTTAACATGTAATGATTATAGAATCTATGAAAATGTAACTTCTAATTAAACTATATATATACAATATACACACGCGCGCACACATTTTCCTCAGCGAGCTACAGTCTGCTCATAGCAGAACCACCAGGGGGCAGTAGAGCTCATATTTACGTGTCGTTTTGAGCCGCGGACGTTAATAATTCCCCCGTGTGAGTGAATACCGTCGTGTCAATCATCAATCAGAGTGTTCCAGCCTTCATATGTGCACAAGTGTGGTGTGCCACTCGCCTCTCGGACGTGCACGGCCGGAACACGCTCCTCTCGGAGAGCCGCGTCCAACAAACATGATGCAGCTGCTCTTAAAGAGCTTCCCATGTTTTGATGTGACAGACTTTGATGGCTGACATTTGCGTTGTAGCGCGGCAGGATAGCCCCGGGCGGGACATTTCTGGGCAGGCCCGGACAAAGGGGGGGGGGCAGCGGTGTTGCAATGGTACACTTAAACCCTTTGATTCCACGTTGAATGCACAGCTATAAATATTACGCTCGCAAAAACCTGTCGAGTCGCGGTCCCAGCAAGGACCGGTGTTTACTATTAATACTGACGACAGAAACACGGCGCAGCCCGTGAAATGGTCCCACGTGAAACACGGCGTTTGGCCCCTCTTTGCACCGCAGCATGTTTTTATGTCTATGAATTAATTATAGGCCTGGTTCCTACAATATTGATCGTGACAAACTAAGTAGAGATTGCTGGGATAACAAAGCCATCCTGGGAAGCCTCTGTTATGCATGGGATGGCAGGGGCCTAAATGGATTCCTCGGTGTAAACTGCACAACCCCGGGTTGAGCCGCTGTTGCTACTGTACACAGATCATCTTGTCACGCCGCTTCGTGCTCCCACGTCTCGCAGCGTGAACGGACTCTGGCGGGAACTGAACACTGTGAGCCCCGTTCTCCGTTTGCACCTGTACAAGTGTAGGTACAAACAAAGGGGGCTGAGGACTCAGTGAGTAATCTCCTGGGCTGATGCAAAGCCCCTGAATACCAACTACCTGTGTCCGCCCCTGCACATGGCTGCAGCCTCGGTGCTCGGGAACGCGCGCATTCCTGTACGCACCTCCGCGCACGCTGGCGCGTGTGATAGTCTGTGGGCTAATCGAGATGAAGCAGAGCTTCTGAACCGCGCAGAGGGAGAGGATGGAGAGGCTGAGATGGAGGGAAGCGGACCTGATGGATGACTCTTATCTGGGAGATCACGGCGTGCACGCTCACAGCCACGATCACACCACAAATGAATGGTTCCACCACCAATCACGCCGTGCACGCGCACACCTCCACACGACCAACTCGACCGAATGAACAGATTGCAGCGTTGAGCTTCACGCGTCTGGCATTGAAATTCACCTGGAGTCTGGTGTATCTGGAGGATGCGCAGGCACGGGGAGAGGAGGGAGATAAGAGAAATCATTTTCTTTGAAACTGAGACGGCGGAGCGAGTGTGCACGCGTGTGTATGCGCGCACACTGTTTTCATATATATGTTATCATGCAAATCTGTCTGCCACACAGAGACGCACATGCGCTCTGTCCTCACTCTTACTCTGCATCTTCAGAGCACGAATCTTTAATAAAAATAAAAGAGTTCAGATGAAGTCATACACACTCAAAAAAAAAAGAAGAAAAAGAAAAATTGTTCTGGCTCTGCACTGGAACACTTCCGAAGATGCTGGAGCTCCAAAGAGTGCAGAGAGATTTACCTTTTTGGACAAGAGCAGTTTGCTTTCACTTACCTGCTTCACATCCTCACCGTCCTGCTTTCCATGTACAGTAACCCCCCCTCCACACACACACACACACACACACACACACTCCCCCTGGTATTTGGAAGGAGCTCTTCTTCAACAGCTGTCGAATCTCCTGGCTGTATTTTTACAGCGCGTTAGAGTGCCAGTCTTGCCTTCAAGGCAGATGGCTGCTGGCTGGCCCCGCGGACACGTGGCATTCTGGGCCGTCACGGGGGGAAACTGCAGCTCCAACACTTCCCGTACAGTGTTCTCTGTAAAAACCTGCAATCACCTCCCTTTCAGCGACTGCAACAGGAATTCACGCCACTTATGCTCCCCTTATGTCGAGTATTTTTCTATTTTTTTGTTCCCACAGTAGCTCTCCTTTGGGAGCCACTGGTGTGTGAAGTTCTTGGACGTCAAACAGCACCTGCTCCCTTTATCTGGCATTTTTTTCCGACTTGTAGATAGTAATTGCGAGGCTCGAACAGCCCCATTGCAAATGGAAATAAAGCAAAGCAGAATGGAAGGCAGTGGAGTGGAACACACCGCCAAGACCCACAGTGCACTCCGTACTCGGGATCCGTAACAAAATCCATCATATTTGTTTGTAGAGTATCAGAGATGCATCGGAACCGTTGATACAGAACGTCCTCGGCATTATCTCAGCTGGTGGTTCCAAGTTATTGGCCCACTTAGACCTCTCTATTTCAATTCCTTCAGGAAAAATGGGCAAAAATGTTTTTGACCATTCAGTGACCTTGACCGTTGATCCCGAAAGCCCAAAATTTCATCATCTGTAACCAGTGCCAAATGACACCAGCTGGACCTCTATGTCAATTCATTTAGAAAATGTGGCCAAGAATGTGTTTGATCTTTCAGTGATTTCGATGTTTGTCCTTGAGAGCTCAGCGTTCAGTCAGTTGTAGCCAACATTGTCAGCTACTAAATGACACCAGTTGGACCCCTTTGTGTCCATTCTGTTGTGGCGTTATGGCCAAAAAACATGCTTGTTGAGCAAAGACACACCTTTGATGAAAACTGCATCCAAATCTGAGAATATTGTTTTATTCAGAGTCATGGTAGTCTATCCCAGCATGCATTCTTGACACCCTAGACTTGCCTCTCTGCAGCAGGCATGTTCAAACACGGATCAATTCATCATTAAGGGCCATCAGCGCATCAGATAATGGGCTGCTATTCCTCCAGGAGACCCTAGAAATGTCATGATTGATGCGTCTGAGGGCCCCAGATTCATCCTGAGCATCGAGTTCTCCCAAAGGGGCAAACGTCTACTTCTCATTTCACGCTGCCTATCCATTAGATGGGAAGATATTCTTGACAGAGCTCTTTGTGCGCCAGAAAAACAATCTTGGTGTTTGTTTTCTAATCCACCCTATCCGCCGCCGTGGTCCATCCATCACATCGGGGGCAAACAGGCCTGTTGGGCCATAATTCTCTGCTCCCTGCACTTACACACTGGAGCAAAAAATGAAAATAAAGGACCCACTCTGCTGGAGAACGGAGAGCTGCTGCTACCTCTTCTGTTAGCTGAGGCGGTGGTGTGTGCGTGCAGGTCAGCGACCTGGGTGACGTGCGAAGGTGCGGCGGTTGGAGCCTGAGAGCGCACCGGTTTTAACTGAATGCACACGGAAACATGAACTCGCCACACTTCTGACTCATTTCCTGCTCGGGAAACAGGGATGTCTCCTGTGGTGGGGTAGGAAACGACAACTCCCTCCTGGACGTATCTCGACACACAACAGCTTGTGATTCACATCTGGCCGATTCCCAGCTCGAGATAATGCGACTGTGAATCAAACGAGAGGATGCGCATTAAAGACTTGAATAAACTGTTAGAACTGGAGCCTTTGAGATGCTTGCCGGGAACTGCCCTCCCGCTTGACCTGTTACGCACAGTGACACATCACATTTCCTCGTGTGTTTGTGTGCAGTTTTAGTGCCTCGGACCTCATTCGCCCCTCAGTGCGCCGCACTGCGTCAGCGCTCGCCACAAAGCCCGTAACGACGAGAGGCTCTCCGAGGGCCCTTTTAATTTCGAGCTCCGAGCTCTGTTGACGGGATGGATGTCTTTCACGTCCAGTTCCCCCCCCTCCTCCTGGCTGCTTTGTCACTGTTGTCATGAGCGCTGGAGCCCGCCAGCAAGGAATCCCAGGAATCTTTTCTTTTTGATTGACCTGAGGAGAAATGGTGACATTGTGAGCTCCGGCTTCCCTTAAATAGTAAAAATCTGGCCCTGCTTCATGTGTAAGAATAGTCTGTGGCCCTGCTGCTACATGAGAAAAACATTTATCTAAACTGGTGGCTGCATGCCCACAACAAGGGAACAGAATTATTCAGCTTTAATAAAATTTCCCAAGACTGAACTGTCTTACTCACAAAGATATGCGGCAGTTTACAGAAGAGTGGATCCAAATGTTCACTAAAAACCCAGATCATGGATATGATCTCTATAAAAACAAGTTTGACGAATGACTTTAATAAAGAGTGAAACACATGTATTGGTTCGTTATTATCGGGAAGAGGGAGTCAAGCTGTGATTGGAGGATCGGTAGCTTGATTGAAGAACCCTGTATTGAGCCTGTCGACGTGTCCTTGGGCAAGACACTAAACCCCAAATTTCTCCTGATTCAGATGTGTGAATGTTCCTACCTCTCAACCACAGACTGTATAAAAAGATGCAGGACATGAGAGCTCTCCAAAAGTGACGCTTTGATTGCCCCCTGGTGGCTGGCTCCGGTATAGGTCATAAGTCTCTATTATTTTAAGTAGGACTTGGGCCAGACTAAAAACACAAAGTACTGCCCAAAATGATTTATCCCTAAGACAGCTTCTGCAATTTCATGCAGTTTTTATCACACTGTCGTTATTTCTGGTTTTAATGCTTCAAATCTGTTCAGGTTTAATTAGTTATTTGATGCTATGACAACAGGGTGGAAACTACGTAAGAGGAATAGGGCCAGACATGAGACAAAAAAAAGAAAATTATGAGAAGAGGAAGATGTATTTTCATGTGCCTGCCTGAGCTCCACAACTTCAGCATCAAACAGCTTCATCGTACCCTTCATTTGTCCATTAGCAACTATTTAAACCTACACGGATGTGTCCACCTCTGCACTGCCTGCAGCCTTAACAGGTCAAGTTTAAGTTCTCAACGTCTTCAACTGTCTTCGAGAAATTATATTTCAACCTTATTCTCCACATTTTGACTTTTTCTTTCTTGAAGTGCACAATGAAAAAACGTCTTCATCCTCTCAGATTTTTTTTTCTCATGCCTGGAGGTGATCCTCTTCCATGGAAGCCCCATGATTGACAGCTGAGTTCGGGTCCTGATTGGACGGGAACCAGTTGCTGCTGTGCAGAATCTGGCGTCACCAAAGCGAGATGGAAGCACTTGTAGCCCAAGTACTTTAGCTTAGCTACAAGTGCGCATGCGCCGACCGTGCGTGCAAGCCTGTTGCAGTCGCTCCTGTTTGTTTTCTTAGTTTTCATAGTTTTTCTCAGTTTTTTTCATACTTGTTGCTCTTACTTCTTGAAGCTGTGCCCTCTCCGAACATGTTGGTCGTGAGAGTTCTGGTCTGTTTCTTCGCTTTTACGGGATTAAACAATTTCCCCTGGGGGATAAATAAAGTCTGATTCTGAAAATCTGATTCTGATTCTGATTCTGATTAACTTTTCATTAGTATCCATCAGCTGGTTTGGAGCTTCTGGTGTGACCAAAGTGCTTTTACAGGTCAGGGTCAAGAGTTCGGAAACTACCTGAATGTGTAGCCAACACATTTTATACGGTATTAGGATTGGTGCTGGTAGGCGCTTGGACTCCAGCTGGATGGTACGCTCAGTTTTCTAAAATGGGAAGAAGCGTTGACCTCTCATCCATTTTTATTTTTGTCAATAATCTCAACAATTTCCTCGAACAAAAATATTCCTCCAAGGAAAACTTTCATGTGGTATTTTTTTTTCTTGTTCCATTCTCTTGAATTGACTCAGTGAATATGTATTATAAACAGTGGAAATTCACAATTCGGTTGGAGCAGAAGATCATGTATCTGCCCCGCAGCCTGATTGTGCAAGCCGGCCTGCCAGGCCCTCACACTGGCTCCTGTGTATCAGTTTTCAGCCTGACAGGAGTTTCATCACTTGTTTATAAGTGGGAACACATTTTTCTGAATGTGTCACACATAAATTAATGCTGCGAAATGTGTTGAATGCGTTGTGAATTTTCTTTAGTCAGCATGAAACCCCTAAAAGCCCCATTTCAGGGCACATTGGGGGCCCCGGCTACACGGATGCCACGTGAGAGGAAAGAGGAGAGAGGAGACGATAGCACACTTCCACCCATGTATGAATGTGAGTGGAGAGGCGTTGAATAAAGTCTGTTTACCTTACTATTTACCAAAGTCGCTTGGCCAAACAATAAACAAAACCACACAAACACACTTCATCTTCTTCTTCTTCTTCTTCTTCTTCTGTTTTATTTGGCTATTTTAGCCACCAGAGGGACGCAGCAACGTTGTTCACATCGGTCTAGTTTTGTACATCAGACTAATATTTTTTTTTAAAAATGGCTGACATCGGCCGATACCAATAATGAGACATCAGATATGTTTTGCATCCCTGCAGCATTTCACTGTACAGGACACCCAAATTTAGACACCAACACGTTATCTTCTCTCAACCACCTTTGTGTCTGCTGTGCTCTCATTTTCACTAAAAGTTTGGTGCGCGAGCCCATTTCAGCGGAGCCGCGCGCGGCGGCACCGACGGGGTTAATCACACCCATATGGCGCACGGAGAGGTTTGGTCCAAGGCTGCTGCGGGCCAGCGGGGGAGGAAGGCTGGCTGGGGGCAGAACAGAAGGGAGAGGACAGCAGGGCAGACAGTCTCCCAACACCTGCACCTGGTCCCCTGACTCAGCCCCGAACTCACAGGACCAGGAGCCCGGAGATGGTTGCTGCCATCCGGGCTTGAACTTTTTAGTTGTGTTGTTGGAGAGAGTGGAACAAGGGATCAGCCGTGAGCTTCTCAGCGCCTCGGGGGAGAAATGTGGTTAATATCCACTGAGTAGGCAGCCTCTTCCTCTCTTCGGGGGAATCCGCGGACCTCTCGGATTGTTTCGGCGCCGCCGAGGGAGCTTCTTTTCCAGCCCGGCGCAGAGGCGCCGAAACGCGGGGAGCGCGACGGTAACATCCCGCAGGTTTGGGGATCTCAGAGGCGCAGCGAGCACCGAAAGAGTCACAATTCCGAGGTGGGACTTTCAGCTGGTCACTGGTTTAACTTTTAACTGGGGTCTGGTTACTGTGTAGCGCCGCGCGCGCGCGTTCGCTCGGCTCCTATTTCTGGATGTCGAGTTCACAGGTAAGTGCGCGCTGCTCGTCGGGCTGGAAAAAAAGAAGCAGATTCTTGAAATAACCTGTAATTATTTTCATTAAAGGAAATCATATGTCATTACAGCTGAAGTGTAATCTGCGGTGCTGGTGCCACCCGGCACCGCACAAATCCAGCAGAAATGCCGTCATTCCCGCAAACGCGGTGCAGCCGAGCCATCACGCACGGGCCTCCGCCGGCAGCTTTTAATAGGCTTTTCACTCCCTTACAGAGTATTTTTAAGTTACTCCAACAGGGAAACTATACAGACATCTGTCTACATTTAAACACGTAGATCAAGCTGATATTGTTCATTTTAATAGTTCATTTCTTAAAGAATAATATTCATAAAAGGAGCAAAAAACGTGTCCCTGTGATGTGCACGCGCTCATTTACTTCGAATAAAAACATTTAGGTGGTAATATTTTTCTTGTTCCACTCGCTTGAATTGACTCAGTGAATATGTGTTATAAACAGTGGACATTCACGGTTCGGTTGGAGCAGAAGATCATGTATCTGATCCGCAGCCTGACTGTGCCAGTCGGCCTGCCAGGCCCTCACACTGGCTCCTGTGTGTCAGTTTTCAGCCTGACAGGAGTTCCATCACTTGTTTTTGAGCGGGAACACATTTTTCTGAATGTGTCACACATAAGTTAATGCTGCAAAATGTGTTGAACGCGTTGTGAATTTTCTTTATTCAGCATTTAAACCCCTAAAAGCCCCATTTCAGGGCACATGGGGGGCCCCGGCTACACGGATGCCACGAGAGAGGAAAAAGCCAAGCCCGCGGGATGGCTTATAGCCTGAGCAAAGCACACCTTCAGGGAGACACTTTAATGGATGTTGTGGACTCAGCTTTTAGTATTCATAATTCATATGGGATCCTCTCCAGCAAAGTGCAGATGCATAATGAATGCTCGAGTTAAAGCCTAACAGTTAGGCCACGTTTCAACACCCCTAAACTGTCAGAAATGATTGCGGCGAGGGCTACCTGTTCCTTTGAACTGTCATGTACTTCGCTCTTCAGCTCCTCCAAGGACGCGTTTGGTTGGCGGAGAGGCCGACGGGGAATCTCTCACGAGCCTTTTCTCATCCGGCTTTCGAAGGAAACAGTGATTGAATATATGTTCGAGTGAGCGCGGTGTGTTAATTAAGATGAAGCCGAGAAGAAGGTTTAATCCTTTTTTCAGGCTTTTTTCCATGTGACTGCGCTTGCAAAGAGCATTATACGGTCTTAGCACATACCTCCCTACATGAACACTTTAAATAAATAATGGGCCTGTCATATTTTCCAGAGCAGGTGTGAAGATTTGGATGTGGCTCTCTCCTGCCAAACTATACGTCTTACTTTGAAGGGGCTGCAGGCCAAACTTCTGATCAGAGGGATCAGAGAAAGAGAGAGAGTCTCTCGACTGTCTCTCCTTCTTTTTATGTCTCATATTTCTCATGGGGCACTCTATAATAATAGTTCATTCCTCTCCTCTTTTTTTTTTTTTTCCTCTCTTTTGTCCAGATTTAGATCTCTGTGGGCTACCTGCATGACTGTTACCATGACAGCGTCTGGAGCCCAGCTCCTCCTGTTGGCCTTGTGTGTTTGCAGAGGCTGGGCCGTGCAGCAGTCTGCTCCGCGGGTTCGCCTCTCCTTCAAAGGTGAGCTCGCGCAGATTAACCGAAGCTCCTTCTGACAGCAGGAACTATCGTTAGACCCTCTTGTCACTTGTTTGGCCCTTTTCCACAGAGCCACGCACGGTTCCCGGCGTGCACGCGTCCACGCCAGCAGTTATGTTTCCTCTTTATACATATGCAAAGGCGGCATTTCCTGCCACATGTCAAACAGAGCAAGACTGGAAACAAAAGGTGGATGTTACGTTGGGTAGCGGTGGTGCTGTTCTGTTCTCCCCACGCCCTGAGTCCAACACGCACTACAGCCTGTTTGTGCCTGACTCAGTGACACAAGGAGGAAGCACCTGAAATTTGATATTTTAGAACTTTTAACACTTCGGCCGCAAGCTTGTAAGTGGGAGCTGAGAGAGCTTTAAAGGCCCTTTTTGGTAAGTGCTGGATTTTCCCCGACTTGTCTTGTCATCATTATCTCCACTAGCTTGATGCCACAAACACGTGGATGACATCTTTGATGGCAACATTGCCGGATGATTGCAGTCAGCTCTCGCTCCCTGTCATGTCTGCACATCAAGATCACAAACATCCCACCTGAGCCGCCTGCAAGTAGGAATTACAGGCGTGAATCAGATTCAGCGGGGAGGTGGAAGTGGGGGCGGGGTGACTCAAAATGGGGAGATCCCACATCAGGTCCAGACAGCTTGAACCATTTTTTGATCTTGTTGTTGTTGTTGTGCTCAGTGTGACTCAGTGTGAGACATTTACGACATCTGAAGCAGATTAGAGATGATCTTATCACGAGGTATGTGGCTGATGGTGGTTCTCTGGCGGTGCTGTTGTGGTTTCGGTCTGAAGCAGCTGTCTGCGTGCTGTCGTGCACACCAGAGTTCAACTGGAAGGCCGAGAGAACACATATTTACTCGACTTTCAGGACTAATCTGCTTTCTGTAAACAGCTTACGCGCACCTCCGTTCTTCCTGCAGCAGGGTCGCCCTTTTAGTTGCGGTCTGACCAATTACACAAGTTTGGTCTTGAATTTGATGTTTCTCTTCCCTCAGACGCAGGAATTCACATCTGAGAGCTCGCTGTGACAGATTCATGGCGTTGACTTGTGAGTTTGGGCGGTGAGGTTTTACCCATAAAGCAGCTTCAGCCTCTCGTCACCCATCCCCCTAATACCCTAACAAACAGGGGAAAAGTTGGAATTGCTCCCCAACTGTTTTCTGCCACTCCAAGGATTTATTGTTCATTGTTTGTGACACCGCGTCTCTTTGTTCTGCGAGGCGCCTGTGGAGGAGGTTTCAGGGCTGCTGTGGTGGTGGTGGTGGGGGGGACGTGTGACTCCCCTGGGCAAATGGGCCTGGGCCGAGTGACGCTCGGGGGGATATAGAGCTCCCGCATTGTTTCCGCTGTCGCTGCGAAGTTGTGTCACTTCAAAGGGGCTGGCTGCGTCTCGCCCGACAGAATTAGTCAGCATTGCTAGAGAGCAAAGCGTGCGGCGTCAATGATCCGTGTTCCAGGATCCCAGGCCCTCGCCGGTTTCTCTCGTGCTGGGACTGAGCGGCGGCGGTCACCGGTGTTTCACTGACAATGGCTTGTCAAGTTGTAACACGAGAGCTTGTAGTAGCCCGGTGTGTCCTTCCCAGTGTTTCCCTATTAGTGTGGGAATGTTGTCAGGGGATAAGTGTAAGCTGAATGTTTACCAGATGATGGCAGTGCATTGTTTGCTATTTTTGGAGAATGGACACATGTATAGGGAGGTGTGGTGTTGCTACATTTAGCCTGTTCAGCGGATCCTCTATGGCCCAGTGGAACTTGGCCAAGGGGCTTGTTATCCTGTGTTTACCACTCAGGAACAGAACCGGACCCCGTCCCATCTCCTGAACGCCAACTCCTGTCGCCCGGAAATGCGATTGGCACCTCGGCGGCATCCTGTAAACGCTGACCCCAGAAAGGAAGATGGCCGACACTTTGATGTAAATAAGGAATGTGCTTCCTCGTGAATCCCCCGTAAGCCGGCTCCTGAGGGTCTCTGCCGGCATTTGTCAGTGCCTAATCCTGCCATCTCCAGTTTGCACATATGGCGGTCAATATCTTACACATGTCACAGATGTGTGTGTGTGTGTGTGTGTGTGTGTGCACGCGTGCTGCTTTTTGATGTATATAAAAAAACGACGCAATGATTTGTGGGATGGAGGAATGGAAACTAGTCGCAGATGCAGATGGAAATTGTTCAATCAAAGCTTTCAGGAGAACAAAAAAATAAAAAGAAAAGAGCAAGGGGGAAACGTTTTCCACTGCAGCGTGTCTTAACAGGCCACGCTCTGCTGAACACAATCCAGTCCTTAAGAATTAACTCCAAGTTCCAGTGACCGTGTTTCCTGAGGGACCTGCTTTTTTCGCCCGGCTCCACGCCATGCGGTGCCTCAAACTCAATCACACAGTCAGCACACATGAAATATTAAGATCTTAAAAGCAAATATGTTTCTTAAAATGCACCAAGTTGAGTTATATTTAATCAGTGACACACATTTTCCACAGGAGAAGCAGGAAGCGTGTTGTTCAGGTTCACCCAAGTCAGTAAGGAGACACGTTAAAGGCTTAAAGCACCTTTGCTCCCTCTGGTGTTAGTTTTTAAATAGTGTGGATGTGTTTTTAACAACCCCTTTTTGCACGCAGAACTGATGGACACGAGGGCGGCGCGGCCCTTCAGTTTCTCCTTCAACACCAGCGACTACCGCATCCTCCTGATGGATCAGGACCAGGGCCGTCTGTACCTGGGCAGCAGGGAGTACCTGGTGGCCCTGGACATGCACAACGTCAACAAGGAGCCCCTCATAGTGCGTAGAAACTCCAGCAGCTCGCTGCTCCTTCAACAAACTCTGCCCCTGCTGTGACCCCTAACTCTGTTTTCAAAAACATACAGATCCATTGGCCGGCGTCTGCCAAGAGAAAGGGAGAATGTCAGATGACAGGGAAGGGACGACAGGTGGGATCGTGTACTTACATCCTGCTCTTTCAGAAAAAACACCGTTGCCTCCCCGACGGGACAATGTGGGTGATGATGTTTGAATTCCCGTTGTGCCGTTGCTCTTTGTGCAGGGTGAATGCGCTAACTTTGTGCGGTTGATAGAGGCGTGGAACCGCACCCACCTCTACACCTGTGGAACAGGGGCGTACCAACCTATCTGCACATTCATCAACAGAGGCTGGAGGGCAGAGGTGAGAACTGAGACATGTGCCGCTCCCTCCTGGAAAGCCTTGCCTGCTAAATAATTCAGGAGAACAAACTGGGACAGTGACTTGGTTTATCATTTCCCCCCTCGCTCCCAAGCAATCTTTTTTGGTGCATGCTCTCCCCTCTGCAGGACTACCTGTTCAGGCTGGTCCCTGGTTTTGTGGATTCGGGGAAGGGAAAATGCTCCTACGATCCCAAGCAGGAGAGCGTTGCAGTTCTGCTCAGTAAGACGTGTTTGCAGACAGAAAGAAAGCAAAAATCTTTCCATATCGAATCAAAACATCTCACCCATCTGTTCGCAAACCCCTGCAGATGGTAACC
Organism: Mola mola; assembly: GCA_001698575.1. Taxonomy (NCBI): domain Eukaryota; kingdom Metazoa; phylum Chordata; class Actinopteri; order Tetraodontiformes; family Molidae; genus Mola; species Mola mola. The sequence goes on along the minus strand of KV751321.1, from coordinate 21,020,482 downwards.
TGTATGCGGGGGTCCACATCGACTTCATGAGTACAGACGCCGCTCTGTTTAGGACCATGGGAGGGAGAACGGCCATCCGAACGGAGCAGTACGACTCCAGGTGGCTCAACGGTGAGTAAGTGCGGGTGTGAGGAGGCAAATATCGCTGATTACAGGTTATGGCACCTCTCATTTTGTTTGACAACCACTTGCGTCAATCCCCACTCCCTTTATCGGTTTTTATCCTCTAGAGCCCGTGTTTGTGCAGATCCAGCAGATCCCCGACAGCGCGGAAAGGAACGACGACAAACTCTACTTCTTCTTCCGTGAGAAGAGCCTGGACCCGAGCGGCGGGGCGAGTCCCAGCGTTTTAGCCAGGGTGGGAAGAGTGTGTCTGGTGAGCCAAACGTCGCTGTCACAATCGATGCCTTATCTCTTAATGCCTGTTGAAGCCGTGACCTGATTTCCTGCCTGTCAAGAATGATGAAGGAGGACAGAAATCCCTGGTGAACCGCTGGACCACGTTCCTGAAGGCGCGCCTTATCTGCTCAGTGATTGGAGAAGATGGAGTTGAGACGCGGTTTGATGAACTAAGTGAGGCCACAAAACAATAAGCACCGCGTTAAAATGGATGGCGTTTTAATTCAAGCTGCTCTAGTATTGATTTGGTCCTTCTTCTTTCAGGGGATGTGTTTATTCAGCCCACACAGGATGAGCGAAGCCCCATGGTGTACGCTGTCTTTACCACTGCCGGGTGAGTGGTTTAACGAGCCCGGGTTGATGAATTCACTGTTGATTGCTGCTGTCTCCTAACTTTTACCTTGATTGTCTCTTTCTTCCAGTTCTGTGTTCAAGGGCTCCGCAGTCTGCGTGTACTCGATGGCCGATATCCGCAATGTCTTCAATGGACCTTTTGCCCATAAACACGGTCATAATTACCAATGGACAGAGTACACTGGCAAGATTCCCTACCCACGGCCGGGAACAGTACGTTTCTGTCACAGTGTGCCCTCTGTGGAAGCCTATTAAGGGCTTTATTAAAATTGAAATAGATATCTACAATTGTCAATATTTATGTGGGATATTTAGATAAGACTTTAAATGAAAATGCAATAATCAAATGTAATATTTAATTTTCAAAGACTCATCCTGCTTATCAGTCGACTATATTTAAATGCAATTACTGAAACATCAATTTTATTTACATTTGCATGACACGATGCTGTTTTGAGGTCAAAATTGGAAGTTAAATTAAAATGCAGTTTTCTAAAAACTTTAAAATGAAAATGGGAAAAGCATTTTTGACATTTCGTTTTGAAACGCTGCTTAAATCTGCTCCAAATACACTGAGCTAAACAGCACCCCCTGTCTACTGCAAATACAATTACAAGTCAGTGCGCTCTTCTGAGGACAGAATGGAATTGAAGGCATCAAGGTGGGTCAGTTTCGGTCAAATCGCATTAATATGGTCCTAAAATGCCCATATGAGTATGGAAAAATGTAAATTTCAATTTGAAGTTTAGCTTAAATATCCTGCATATATGCTGAAAATTGCAGTGGTATTGTAGATTTCCATTTTAATTTTATTAAAGACCCCTATAGGCTTCCCATACCCCCCAAAGTGACGCAATCGAAAAAAACCCGTCAGACACTTAAGTAATTAAAACTCCTCCTTCCTCTCATCCAGTGTCCAGGAGGAACCTTCACTCCCGGCATCCGTTCCTCCAAGAACTTTTCAGACGAAGCTGTGAATTTCGTCAGGTCTCATCCCCTCATGTTCCACCCAGTGTACCCGATCCACCGCCGCCCCCTGGTGGTGAGGACCGGCGTGGATTACCGTTACACGGCCCTGGTGGTGGATCAGGTGGACGCCGTGGACGGACGCTACGAGGTGCTCTTCCTGGGGACAGGTGAGACGACCGCAGGGCCGATGGAGCTCGTCCAGCCGGAGGATTCGTTCAGCAAGAAGATCTTAAATGTGACTTCTCTCATCTTCAGATAGAGGCACCGTCCAAAAAGTTATCGTTTTGCCCAAGGACCCAACCAGCATGGAGGAACTGACGCTCGAGGAAGTGGAGGTTTTTCGGGTACGTCTAAACTTGCGGTCCTGAAGAAAGGGTAACACCCCGATCAAAAATACAATCTTTATTGTTATGCTCTTTATTAATCTGCAGACCAGAGCAGCAGTCAAATCAATGAGGATATCTTCCAAGCGAGTAAGTAAATTCCTCCCCTCAGTGATTCCGCCGCAGCTCCCTCACAGCCACAACTGAGTTCTTTTGTGCTTGTGTCACCACAGCAACAGCTGTACGTGTCGTCCGACGCCGGGCTGACCCAGGTGTCTCTGCACCGCTGTGGCGTGTACGGCCGCGCCTGCTCCGACTGCTGCCTGGCCCGAGACCCCTACTGCGCCTGGGACGGGGAGAGCTGCTCCGCCTTCACCCCGTCCACCAAGAGGTCAGGAGCGTCTCGCACTCCCTCAGGTCCGCAACGCCAGTCCAGTCGACCTAAATCTGATCTTTGTTACAGGAGGAGCAGGAGGCAGGATGTCAGACACGGCGACCCGCTGCGGCAGTGCAGAGGCTTTAACGCCAAAGGTGTGCAAACCTTCTTTTGCGTGTCTCAGCATCATGTAAGAGAAATGAGACCTTTTCTTTGAGCGCTCGTCATCGTTTCTCGTCTCTCTGTCGCTCAGTGGAGAAACGCCTGAGGGAAACAGTGCAGTTTGGGGTGGAAGGCAGCAGCACCTTCTTGGAGTGTCAGCCTCGCTCTCCCCAGGCCACCGTCAAGTGGCTCTTCCAGAGGGAAGGGAAGAGGAAAGTGGTGAGGAAAAGACAAGTTTGATATTGTTATGAATGAGTGTGTTGAATAATTGTCGTTTATTTATAGGTGTGATTAGTCAGACAGCGCCGGACGAGCGGCGTCCGATGCTTATGTCACGCTAAGCTAACTGCAGCAGTGATGGAATGAATCTCAGTATATTTATTTACATATCGTACTGAAGTGCAGTTTTGAGTTGAGCGTTGAACTTATACTTTACTTGAGTTTTTCCACTTTCTGCCACTCTAAACTTCCACGCTATATTTACGTGATAACGTTCAGCTATTAGTTACTTTGCGGAGCCAATCAGAGCCAAAAGCTATCATATTTTTTAATTCATTCATTTTCATTGGCAGTCAGATTGAAAAAGAAAAAAAGAGAAATCTATGATTCTCCCCAATATACCAGCTTTGGTTCTGAACGAAAGACTGAGGTTGCAGATAAACGTGGCCTCAGCAGGGTGGCTGGAAATAAGGTGAGGAGCTCCGTCGTTGGGACGGAGCTCCGAGTGGAGTCGAACGGAGTCAACTGAGTTGGTTTGGACATCCGGTTAGGATGCCTCCCTTTGGATTATATAGCCCGTCTGGCCCGGAAAGTTCTTGGGATCCTTCAGGAGAAGCTGGAAAGTGTTGTAGGGGAGAAAGGATGTCTGGAATACCCTGCTTAGCCTGCTGCCACCACAACCCCATCCGGGATACAGAGCAGAAGAAACTGGACAGAGAATGTCAGATATTGGCTCTGATAATCGGCCAGGATAATCAGCACTATATCGTAATGTATCATTTTAATTCAGGCCGTACAATCCAACGGCAGGTGGCCCGACCGAACGTCAGAAATAAATCGCTTTATTCACCACTAACGGCGGTCCAAATTGTTTCTTATTTCCGTAAAACGTTGGAACGCATTCGAAATCAGCAGAAAACAGTTCTCCCCTTTTGTAATTAACTGACTGTGTCTGAAGCAAAAACATTCATTTCCCACAGTATCGTTACAGTTACAGAGTCAAAAACAAGCAGCTGTTTCACTGTATCAACTCCATGTTACCAGACTCTTGCAATAACATTGATAGTGCTGTTGATTATTTCTGATGGTTTAGCTGCTCGTGCAGTTGTATTGTACATCCCATTGACTGTATATAAAGATGGACGACCTGACAACTCCCCATAAGTTAAGCAAAAGCATCCTGATCACCCCCTGGTGGCTGGCTCCAGTATGGGCCCCGCCTCTTCCTTTATTACAAGGAAGGACATGGGCAAATTCAAAATTCAAAATACTCCTCAAAGTTTTCCCAAATGTGCTTCTGTTGTGTTAGATAGTTCATATCACACTGATGTGTGTTCAAGAGTTGATTTTCATGATCGTTTTGGCTTTAATTAGTTATTTGATTATATAAAAATGGAATAAAAACATGTTGATTAAAAGCTGAGCTCTGCTGGTGGTTGCTCAGGAACCAGTGTCGCCCGGGGAGGATGGCAGCACTCATCTTCATGCTAATGGTACAGCCTTGCCAAGCTAATAGGTCCTAGTGACTGAACTCCATACTGGAGTAAGTTTTTAAAAGGATGTATTTTGCCAAGTTTCAGACCCTCAAAGTTCAGGAAACAGGGCTTAGTTTGGAAAATAGCAGAATATTTACGCAAGTAATATTCAAATGGGTGTCTGTCACTTTTCCCAAAGACATTTTTAACGTACCGCATCTTTACTTTTACTCAGTTTTAGGTACTTTTCACAGCCATGAACGGCAACTTTATCCAACTATCAACAAGAAAGTCAATAACGTTATTTCCCAAAGGATTTCAGCCCTTTTACAGACTTAAACTCAGACTCTCCCTCTGTGTTATTCTTTTTATTTTACAGCTCAACCGTGCAGGAGGTGTTCTGAAGACCCA
>KV751321.1:20975529-20999625 GCA_001698575.1 Mola mola | reverse complement strand
GCCATGAGGCCCTATTCTGGTACTCACCACTCTCCTGACAGCCAGAGAAGGCAGGGGTGTCCTCAGTCGAGACAGAAGTAACAGGGTAAAAAAAAAGAAAACCTTCTGGTTGCTGGTTCACGTCCAGAATCTGCTTTTTCTGGAGAGCTCCCTTCAGCTGTAAGGGCAGAGAGAAAAAAATGGGGGAAGAGGAGAGGCAGCAATTACGCACCATATGTAACATCCTGCCATGTCAGACTAAGCCACTCCCCGTTCCTGCAGGCCCCTCGAGCCACACACAGCACTCCACTGCTGTATGCAATTTCTATAATCTAACCGCACGTTTGGACAACGTCAGCATGATCCTTGAGCTTTCCCTCAATCATTTCTGGACTTTTTAAACAGTGTTTCTGATTGAATGTAAGCCTGTTGCATTAAAGTGGTAGCTCTGCGCAGCTGGTGGTGCCAAGAAAAGAAAGAAAGTTTCTTTAAATCCCACCTCAGCTTCATCATCAGCTCTCTACCGTTGCCATCTAGTGGCAAGTTTACTGACCAGTACAATTAATACCGTCTTTGACCCATCAGAATTTGTGTGACTAAATAATTCCTTCCTCCATTCACAGGCTACTTGCACTCTGGTCATACAGAATCAGGTAATTATTTTCATTATCTATTAATCTGATAACTACTTTTATAATAGATTCATTATTTGGTCTGTAAAACGGCAGGAGAGAGTCAAAGATGCATTACTTTTAGAGCCCGACCGATATGCAACCTTTGGGGCCAATACCAATATTAGAGCGTTCCCATATCTATACATTTTACATATTTTTTTTGCACTGATCCGTGTAAAAAGGTCATCAAACATTTTTTAACTAAGCTCTGCAATGAAGTATTTTTCGGATTGACACTGAACCTTTATTGTCTTATATGGCAGCACTGAAACAGTGACTGGAAAACTAATAACTATTAATCACCCCAAGCATGTCTTTCTGCACGTCCTGAAACCAAAAGTTTATTGATATTGACCAATGTTGATAAAATGTATTCCAATACAGATATAGTTGAAATAGATCAACATCGGCTAATAATATCGGTCGGGCTCTAATTCCGTACCCTCAGGTCCAAAGGTGGCGTTTCCAAAGAGCAACAAAACAGTAAGACATTGACTTTATGATGATATAATAAGCAGAGAAAAGTAACAAATCTTTGTGTCTGAACATATGGAACATGGAACAAATTTTACTCATTAATCCAATGGCGAATTTATATTTTCTGCGCCAAAACCAAATAATGTCACACTCAAAGTAAGACAAAAGTATAATAGTCTTTATTATTTATCTAAAAGCAAAGACTATCAACAATAAAAAAAAAACAAATCTGAAATGATGACACATTTGTGTAGACGTCTGCCTTTGAACTACTTTCTAGTTTCTCTGAAGTCAGGAAAAACAATTTTTGGTCACACAGTAAACATTATTTCCCTTTGTCAACCCAGGCAAAAAAATTACAGCGAGCGTCAGGGTTGGAGGCATGTCCCTGAGGACGAGCACACACAAAGAACTGTTTGCCCACGTTTGGCCCCTCCTTCTTTACAGTCCGAAGCGCACAGGGTTCCCCGTGGACCTTACACGATGGCGGCAGGGGCGGTCCGTGAAGCACCGACTTCCAAAACACTGATGATGCCCCTTTCTTGACAGCTGGGTGTCCCACTGTGGGTTGTGGGGTTTCGTGTTTCGTGCTGCTGATGCACAGCCGCGGTGAACCGTCAGACAATATGTGCTCCGTATCTTTAGATTTACTGCTTGCAACGGAGGAGTCGACCTCTCTGGCTGTAGAGGCTTTCTGGGAGCTTTGTGATGATGCAGCTTCATTCAGTTTGAGTGTTTTTTCGCAATGCCTGCCAGCCGAGGGAACTACATTTGTGAGTTTGGGTTTAAAAAAGGATAGCAGGCTCCCCTGTGGGTTTGAAGAAGTCTTTGCTGTCTTTGTTTTTTTCCCCTTTGGGGCAACAGAGTGTGGTGTTAATAACCGCTTCATACCAGAGCTGTTTCCATGTGCGAATGGGTTTAAATTCTCCCTCTTTTCCTCCTCATCTTGAGATCCAGGTAATGCATCCCTCTGCTCAGGCTGACTGGATTTTGGCTCCACCTTAACGAGAAATCGGGAGAGCTTCTGCTGCCTGCCAGCAAACTCTGGCAGGTATTGGGTACAAAGGGGCGGAGCCTTGGAGCAGGGCAGGAGAGAGCAGCTTAGCTGCCCCCAAACAGGGCAGTGATCAGACCCCTCCACCTCTGGCATGATATCTGCTGCCACAAACTGCTCCCGGGCCAGCTGGAAGTCTGCAAATATGTAGTCAATGCGGGTACCATAGTTGGTCTGCCGCGCTCCAGTGAGCGTAGACCAGCACGTGAAGGCGCTAGCACGTGTTGGGTGGAAATGGCGAAACGTGTCCAAAAATTTTCCACAGCGACGGGGCTCTGAAGTTACCTCGGATTCATCGCCAGATTCCTCCCCGTTTCTTTCCTCTTCCTGTATGACTCCGTGTAAAAAGCCATTCAGCCACTTCCTTCCAGGGTTTTTATCAAAATCCTCCTATGCGTTTGGATAAACAAAGCAGCTTCACTCTTATGTCCACATTTGGTTGAAACATAATATTGCTATTACTGCTATTATTCATTCATATCAATGCAACAGTTTGACAGTTGGGGGGGAAAAAATGCCTCCCTGGTGAGATTGTTACCACCCTAATGTCTGTTGATTAAATATGAGCCAAAAGACTGTTCGCTTAGCTGGGCATAAAGACTGGAAGCAGGACAAAATACAATAAATACTGATGTTTTTCACCTAGATTTTATGAGAATTAAACACACAAGATTTAATTTGTTTATCAGTGAGCATTAGAGGTATTAGTGGGTAATGCTATTATTAGCATGACAGCTCACAGGGGCTTTATCTGTTTGGCTACACGCTGTGAATGCACGATGTGTGTAAATAAAACTATCTTTCTTATTTGTTTCAATTAAAGTATTTTTTGATGTGACCAGTCGCACTATTAGTAAGCAGATTTTGTTCCCTTTGGATGGTTTACCTGGTTTCTTCTGTCTTTAATGCTAGGCTATCAACTCCACATTTACTCGACAGACACGAGTGGTATCAATCTTATCATCTAACTCACTGGAAGACGCTAAATAAAAATATTCCATAAACAGAACAATATAAAAACATCAACGTGACAGTATTTTACCCTTTTACTTACAATATCACTGGGGTCACAGTGGTCAATTCGCCGGTGAGATGTATTTATATCTCCTAAAACGATTACATGACTGAAAAATATTACAAAAACAGAATAAAATTTAAATATATTTGAAGGGGTAATAACACTGTAAGGACATGCTGTGCAAAAAAAAAAAAAAAAATCGATATCAGAACTCTGTTTATTATAATACCTGACCTCGTTCAGTTCAGATTTTCAAAAGCACACAGTTTAGTCCTCTTCATAGTCCTCCTTTCAAAACACACCACAGCCACCTTCCTGTATATTTCACAGGTCCCTCACTGTGGAATGAATTAATCAGCTCCAAAGTTGGTATTAACTATCTTTAGTCCAATTTTCTTGTAATTTTTTAATTTCCTATTTCAATATTCCATTTACATCTGAAATTTCTTTTAAAGAATAATGATTTTATCCCTTTGAAACCAAATACTTTGACTCAACTTTAGAGGCAACGACGTTGTGTATTTTAATTATTTTGGACTATAAACTGGAGACCCTTAGCAGAGTCGTTTGGCTCCTTTGCATATTTCATCTTATTATTTTAGCTATGGAGCGGTTGCAGTGGTGCAGTGGTTAGCACTGTCGCCTCACAGCAAGAAGGTCCTGGGTTCGATTCTGGGTCAAGACGTTTCTGTATGGAGTTTGCATGTTCTCCCTGTGTCTGCGTGGGTTTTCTCCGGGTACTCCGGCTTCCTCCCACATTCCAAAAACATGCAAATCTGGGGGTTAGTAGGTTAATTGGTCACTCTAAATTGCCCGTAGGTGTGAATGTGAGTGTGGATGGTTGTTTGTCTCTATATGTCAGCCCTGCGATGAACTGGCGACACATCCAGGGTGTACCCCGCCTTCGCCCCAAGATGCTGAGATAGGCTCCAGCCCCCCCCGCGACCCCTAACGGGATAAGCGGTAGAAAATGAATGAATTTTAGCTATGTCAAATATGTGCTAAATAAAAAAAAAAGTATTGAAACAAACAATGCCTCCTGTTACTCATCTGTCATACATCATGTTATCTGTCTTATTTCAAATGAAAGAATTTTTAAGAACTTACTATATACTTTAGTGTTTCTCTTACCTCATTGTAGACAAATTTTAGCGACTGTTTTGCTTGAAAGTAGCAGCACTGTTACAAATCCTAAATGGTTCTGTAGTTGTAATGTCTGTGGTAAAAGCAGGATACACCTGTGCCACATTTTAACTGTAATCTATGTTTGTTTTCACTTGACGGAACATGTTCTGAGCGCTCACCTCCCATTTTTCAGGAGAGCTTCGGCCCGACATTGAAGCAACTTGTAGAACTGAAGTTTAAACTGCTTTCGCTCGGGTTTTTCAGGGTCAGCCCGCGGACAGTATACGTTGATTAGAGCAACATGTTCTTCTTTTTCCTGACACCTGTGGGGTCAAACAGTTAAAGAGACACACAGACACAGACAGTTTTTACAATATCTTCATCTTCAACATCTTCTTGTGGTCTTCTATAGTGATGTTTGAATCAATTTCTCGCTGTGTATTTACCCAAAACTGGCTTCTAATGAAGACTAGAAGGTAGAAACAATAGGTTTTTTTAACGACAACACAGCACGTAAAACAAGAACCCTCATCTCTTACATGATTCTGTGTTGTGTGATAACGGCTCGTCCCTCGTTGTCCAAAAGCTGCAGCTCTTCCTGGCAGAAGTCAGCCTGGTCGCCATAGCATCCGACAGCCCCTTCATGGCCGGTCAGCAGACCGGAGAGACCCTCCTCAGCCGCGAATGGGGTGGCTGAGTCTTTACAGTAAGTGGCAACCCCTGTGGATGACAGAGGTGGGAGATAAATAACTAGTTTGTTCGGTGTGTTCTGAGTACGCAGCAGCTGTAAAGTTGGCGTAATTTTGAGCTAAGTTAACTATGCCAATCTTTGATTTTACAAGATTTGTTTTAGTTGTCTGGGTTATTACTGCACTGTAACTATGGATCGACCCATATGGATTTTTTCAGGACTGATACAGATACTGATAATTGGTATTCAGAAAGACTGATAGTCAATACGTGAAAATTATATATATTTGTGGTAAACATTTAAACACCGGTGTCACAATTTAGAGAGTAACAGGAAGTCCAACACAAAATGCAGTTGAAACGCCTTTAAGCATATCTTTTATCGAAATTGAACTTATTCAAAAACAGGAAAGCAAGAGGCTCCCAGCATACTTACAAAGTTTACTCAACTTATGAACATATAAAAAAATCAATAACTTAAATACCTTCCTGAAGTTGCAAAAAATAAATATAAGTTAATTAAAATCATGTCCATTTAAATTCAAAGTTGTACTGAAATGCCTTTAAGAACCTCTTTTTAAAAAGCTCTTATAAATTTGCTGAAAAAAAGTGCAGGAAACCATCAGCACCATTACTTATAGTTGCAAGATATTTATCTTTATTATTATTATCTATTGTCATATCTGACATTTGCTTAGAAATGCTGAGGGTGATAATCAGCAAAATGTAAAAACTGTGAGACAATTATCAGCCGATTTGTAACTGCTGTAGCTGTGCTCCACAGCTTTTATCTTGTCTGTTTGTATTGTCATTTTATCATTGTAAGTTGGAATAAAAATGCTTCTGTTTTATTCTGGTTTTGACTGTTTTTTTTTAATACTCTGACTAATGACTTTTATTGCCTATGTTAAATATTTTGAGTTGCTTCTATGTATCAAATACGCTCTATGAATAAGGCTGCCTTGCCTGAACTTAAGTTAGTTTAAATGAAAATAAACAGAGAGCGAAAAACAGAATTCACATGAATCAAAGACACAAACTATGGCAATGTTATTGAACCTGAATAGCCGCTGCGTCCTCGACTGAAGCTGAAATAGGAGTTGTAGCCGTCAACGATGGCAGTTCTTTCATCGAGCAAGTCCCCTGTTGGTTGACAAACTTTGGGTTAAAGTGTAATATGTTTCATAAAACGACCGTCGACTGTAGTTAACATGAGCACCTACTTGTCACTTTGGTCTCTTGAACACAGACTATATCTGCGTCCAGTGAATCAAGCTTATTTTTAATGCCTCCTCTGAAGGTCCTTATGCCATTTATGTTCCAGGTAACGATCCTCATTGTGCGAAACTTTCGCCGTTTATCCGGAGAAACACCCGCGTACACACCACCATGCGCCTCCAGGGCTGTTTATTCAAATCCGGAAGTAAAAAGGAAGTCATAAAAGGTATGAGCGGAAGTGCCTTTTCTCATTATTTCTTTTATAAATTTGGTGTTTGGTGATCAAATAAAAGTGTCGTATTTGGTGGTTTGTTTTTTTTTAAGCCTAGAATTTAGCGTATTTCCCCCCCGAGACACTGGAAATGAAGAGAATTTATTGACGTAATTGCATTGCGCTGTTGTCTAGCTAGAGGGGGTATTTGCGCTTTCACGTTTTCGGCGCGCTTTTGACGCCAGACCTCAAACGAGACGAGCACCGGTTGGGAGGAAGGGAAGCGGCTTCTCACTTACCCTGGGCTGGTAACCCAGGCTGCTAGAGAGATTAGCAATCGTATCCACTGGCAGTTAACGTTTAGTGCAAGTGGCCGGACTCGACTTTAAATAAAACCACAGGGTGAGTAGCAAGTTTGGCTAACGAGCGCCAGCTAATTAGCTTGTGTGATAGGATACGAGTGACGTTTTCACAGAGAACTGTTAGCCCCGTGAGTTATAGTTGATGGCTTTTTCTGCTAGCTAAGCCTATGTAAAAGCAGCCAGAAAGCTAACAAGCCAAGCGCAGCTAGTTAAATTCTTTACTTTAACTCGAGTTTGCTATTGGCATCATGGTGACGTTTCTGTACACATTATGCTAGAACTACACTTGCTAGCTGGCCGGCCATGTCCTCTTCCTAGTCCGGTGTCGTCATTGGATTTCTATCCTTGCTAGAGTATTTTCAACCTTCTTGGGTACTAGTGTACTCCGGAAACGGGTGATAATTTCAGTCCCAAAATATTTAATCGCTACAATTTACTCATTTGATGCTGTCGAGGCCACGAGCAGCTAGTTTTACATCTAGGATGTAGGTAAGTTGAGATAGTTTCCATCCTTTTGAGCCGGACAGCCGGGGCAGCTGCTGCTTCCATCTTCGGTCAAAGAGGACGAGAGGAAACAGGGACTCTGTGCCCCACCCTGTCGATACGTCTGGTCGAAACAGCAAAAGTCTAAGATTAATATTGATATATATTTTTTTCCGCCGCTGCTTTGTTGATGACTGTATGGGTGTTAAAGACATGTATTCTTGCTGACGTTGACCAGTAATAATGCTGGATAGTGATGGTTTAAGGGCCGGACATGCAGCGTCATGGTGAGCTATAACTCTGTGTGGGTGATAAATCAAAGAAACACTTATAAAACAGGTCAACTTGTATAGTTGTATGTCCCCATGGGTTATTAATAGGGATGCACTGATTAACTGGCTCAATATGGACAGTGCGTGTAGGCAAATAAGGTTGCATTCACTGATACCAGTGGCCGTCAATGATCTGTTTCATTAATTTTTCACTTCCTACAACACTGTCCTACACCTGGCTGCAGCTTTTGTTATGACATGTTGACATGGCTAATTTGCAGTCGCAAGTGATAAATATTTGCAAATTGCAGCAGTTGGGTAATTTGTGGCCTAGATTTTTTCTGTGACTGGTTTTTTCGATCCGATATTCAGTGTAAAAAAATCACAGTGTAAATCTTTCCCTGTGCAGTGTGCTGCCTTTTTTTTAATGTCATATGTGATTTACACAAGACCTTACTGCCATTCACTCCATTTGTATAAGTAGTTTACATAACAACCATCTTAATGTTTTTCCTATGCAGTCTGAAGTAATGAGAGACGAGGCGTGAAGAAGGCAGGTGTCCCAGTAGAGCATTGGCAGTCAAGTGGGAGGCCAGGCAGGATGCTGGAGGCAGATGCAGACCCAGCAGGTCAGACAATGGAGGGAGAAGGAGAGGATGAGATTGGGAGCAGAGACTTGAAAGCTGAAGTAGTGCGACTGACTCTGGAGCTACAAGAGGCCACAGAGGAGAAGCTACAGGCAGCCCGCTATGGCCTCGTTGTCCTGGAGGAAAGTGCCGCTCTCAAGATGAAACATAGGCAGCTGGAAGAGGAGTACGAAGCCCTCAGAGGGGAACTACAGCAGCTCAAAGAGGTAGGAACACCAAGGTTTTACAGTAAGGGTTCTGAGAAACACTGTCTGCCAACCTTTTGCTGTGTTTAATCATATAGAGAAAAGCATTTCATTAATACAAGTTCCACAATGATTGAGTCACAAAGACTTTTTGAAGCCTGAGATTTACCAGTAGTGCATTTCTTGTGTAGACAGCTTTGATACATGATTTTCACAGAATCTTCTTGGATGTGTCACTGCGTTTAAAGAAGAATGCTGTAGGAGGGAACATAACAATTACTGCTTTTTCTTTTAATATATCTATTTTTTAGAAATATAAAAGCAAATTAAATGTGCTGTCTGTAACATAAGGGACTATGTTACAGACAGGATGGACAGTAAAAAGTGTTTATTATTCCCAATGTATTACAATGCTTGAACATTATCAAATTAATTTAATTCAGAGAACACTTCAGGTAAAATGTAAATGCTGTCAAAAATTAAAAAGCTGACATTTTACAGAGACACAGTTTCTCTATTGATGCTTCTGATTTTAGTTTACCAACCGATTAGCAGCCACTGAGCACACCTTCAAAGATAATATTATTCACTGTTAATATGTATCAATGACTCATCTATTAGATAATGACTGCTTGTCCCTTTGGCACTTGTTATGTTAGATGTGTGATACTTTATATTCTCAGTGAATATGCTTGTGATTGATGCTGTTGGAGTCAGAGGATTGTTAGACCAGTTTATCAGCATATTCAGTGTTTTTGATGTTTTAATTTTCTTCTGTTCCTCTCTAAAATGTTTTTGATGCTTAACTACAGAGTGTTGAGGATTGAATTATTTTAGCATTGGATAGGCCCGACAAAAAGATAATACCAATATATCAAAACTCAGATTATCATGTAATCCAAGCCGTGCACAGATGTATTGAAATTGTGACATGTTCTCTGCCTCTCAGTTCTCCGAAATTCCCTCTTTCTGTTAACAATCGTGTGGTAAAATTGAAAACCACTGCATTAGTTTTGTAGCATGGTTTATTCAGTTTCTCTCCAGCTAACAGTCACAGTTTCTCAGATCAGTGCATTAAGGAATTTAATATTGCTAGCACAAGCTTTAGAATCCAGTTTATGTAAGAATGTAAACTCCAAAAATTCAATCCAATCATGTGGGCAGATATTCATTTTCCAGTTGCAACACCCACCAAATTCTGTGAGGAAAAATTGAAAAAAATATCCTGAATATGTGCCAGAATCAAATTAATATTGCACCATTCAGATGTTTTAGACCCACATATCGAGCAGAGAACTCTGTGGCTGAAGGGATGTAGTGATACAGAATTTCAGCTATTTTCTATAATCTGCGTAAACCTGATTTCCTGGCTGTTTACATACCTAATCTTCGACAGGGTTTAACACAAGCTGACTCGCACTATGAATTGGTATCATTATATAACTGCACAGTGATGTTCGGTTGAGCGTGTTTAGTAGCATGTTCATTTCATTTAACACCTCATTGTACAAACCTGTCATCGTTGATGCAAGAAAAGGCTTAAAGTTACAGATTATGGCAAGATGCGAAGTATTACATCCATTACATTAAAGCCTTATTTAATGCAATGGATAGATGGGATTAAATAGATTTAAAGAAAAAAATCTATATTTTTTTCTAGCGTGTAATGGTGTGGAAGCTTTTAAGGTGTCTTGTTACCAAACCATGACAGCTATTTCTTCATTGTGTCTTCAGGTCCAAAAGGCTATCTGCATTCCTTACGCTTGCATGATTAGCAAAGCTACATGCATCTTCTTTCAGCACTACAAATAATCCTCAAATGTGTAACATACTGTAACCTGCTTAATGTTGCCCTTCCCTTGACCCCCTTTTGTCTGTGTAAAGGCATTTGCAGACTCTGTGAACAGCCAGAAGCGTGCAGCTGCTGATGGAGAGTGCCGGGAGGAGTGCTTGCTGCAGGAGACGGCCAATAAGGAGGCTGCCATGGCAACCCGCATAGAGGAAGTCCAGGCAGAACTCAAGCAAGTACGCCTTGCTTTGAGCAATGCCCACGCAGAGATCGATAGACTTGGCGTGTTCTCCTCCCAGCTAAAGAAGGTACAACGCATCACTCTGAACTACATCCAATATCATTCCCCATCTCAGTATATCATGATACATACAATGTAGAACTGAATCTTGGATCTTTGGCTTATTCCTGATGTCAAATGAATTTGTTTGGATTTGACCGTGGACTGTGTGCTACAGGAGTGCGAGTGTCTGGAGGCAGAAAAGGGCCATTTGAGAGATGAGATGAAGGAATATAAGATCCGTGAATTGCGGCAGCTGCAGGACAATGGTGAGCTGGAAGATGAGAACATATCGCTACAAAAACAGGTGTCTGTGCTCAAGGAAAACCAGGTGAGTTAGCACTCAAACGTAACCACATATATCAAAGTTATTCCTGATAATTGTAAATGGATGAATAGAGGATAAAACTTGTATCCAGGAGTGATGATATTGATGCAAATGAAGTGGGTAAATGAATCATATGATCAGAATTTTAGTTCACTGCCTGATTACTTTTGCCTTTCCTGCATGAGAGCAAGTGTTTTCATACGTAACAAATGGATGATCTCCCTCACATGTTTGTTGACACATCTGAAACACAGAGCAAACGTTTCTGAAGTGCTGGGATGGGAACAAAGCCCCAAAAATCAACTGATTAAAAACGCTATATAGTGAAATATGAAGGCCCTTTTCCAAGTAAAATTGTTACTGACTATTAAGTGTGTCTGAGCGTGTGATTGTGTTGAATGCAATGAATAGTATATTAAAACATGGAAAAGACCTATTAAAAACAGCCTTTTTGTTTGTGCTGCATATCACGCTTCAGGTTGAGTTTGAATCGATAAAGCTGGAGCTGACCCAGAAGAACGACGAGCAGGAGGAGCTGCGAGCTCAACTGGATGAGGCAGCGAGGCTGAGGGAGATAGCAGAGAGGCAGCTGGATGAGGCCCTGGAAGCCCTGAAGGAGGAGAGGGAGCAGAAGAACAGTCTGCGACGAGAACTCTCTGCCCTGACCCTTAACCCCTTTGATTCTATAGGGAACCTGGAGCTCCACTTGGAGCAGCTGGATGACAGCCAGGAGGAGGGTCAGGGGGGAGAGAAGGAAGCTGAGGGTGAGGACCAGGACAGTGGATTTAACAACGGTCCTGGGACTGCTCCCGGTTCTGCTAACCCTCCTCACTCGGGGGGCTCCAAAAGTAATGGCCTTATCCATCGATACTCCACTCCACGCAACAGTGACGTGTTCCTTCGTGCTCCTGCGTCTGGCCTGGTGTCAGACCTGCTGAGTGAGCTACAGTTTTCAGACAGTCAGAAACTGAAACAGCAACTCCTACAGGTAGGCAACATGTGCCACTCTCTTAAACGAGTTAAAGTTATTGGTTTATGCACTAAATATAAAATAGGGGGAAAATTATTTTGTAATTTTTTTCTCATCAGTTAGAATTAAAATTTCTTAGTAATTTGCAGGTCTGTTTTATTGCCTAAATGAAAATCTGAGGGTTTGGAATTGGCTCACGTTCTGATGGGGGAGGGAGTATGAACATTCTCTAATTTCAAAAAGAGATCAATTAAAAAGCATGGAGTAGTTACTACCAAACATCAGGAAACAACCTCCAATAAAAGGAGGCTTAACTGGTTTAACTGAGGTCTTTGTCGTACTGTTACTTTATGGTTTATTTCCAAAGTCACTTTTCATGCAGTGATGTGATACAATAATAAGTAGATTAATAGGAACTTCCTCTAGTGACGGCATTTAGTAGGGTACGAGTGTTCAAGTACTGCATGGTGACATTATTAGTCAGATAGTGTTTTACTGTTGGCGTACCTGCTCAGTCTTGTTTTCAGCCACAACAGTTGAACTTAGTCGGAGTTACATGCACCATGTCAGCTGTGAGCAGGAAAAGGGAGGCCTTAAACTTTGACAGAAACAAAGTATGTGGCATTAAACTTGTGGAAAGAGAAGAGAAGTAAATGGCATTACATCACATGGCAGCTCTGTTAGCACTTGCTGCTACGATAATAGAACGGTGAGGATTAGCCTGCTAGTGCTAATAATGAAAATGGTGGCTGGAGATCTGCCAGATTACGAGCCATGAGAGTGGAAAGATATACATGGTCGGAAGAACTGAATTGAAGGCTTATTAGCAACGTATCAATGAGGTGACTCTTAACAACAACCTTAAAGCAGCTGCCGAAAAGTGGGACGTGTTGGCCAAGGTGTGTCCCTGTGTATGTTTGAAACTGCCTCTGGTTTCCATTGTTGGCTATTTATTTACAGTAAAGTGTTGTAATGTTGTATGACAGCCACATAGCCACTATATAGCGGGCTACAACCAGCTGTTTAATAAACAAATTGCAGAACATTAGTTCTGCATCGCGGTCCCATTTTTGTCTGGCACGGTAAAAAACATATATACGTATATTTTTATTTTGCAAGTATTTGTACATTAGGTATTGTGAGTACTCTTAATATTGAAATTCGTGGAAATGCCACCCTGGCATTTAGTGAGTTAGAACATTTTTGCTAAGTTACAAGCTTTATCATGTATGATTATACATTAACATACTGGGGAACATAGGATGTATTGAAATTTCTTCTGTTATACATGTAACTGCATTTATAAGTAAATGAAAGTGCTTCACAATGAAGATCATTTGAAATGGCACCACCTTTTGTTAAGCTGAGAAATAGGTTTATTCACTAGGGGAAGTTGTGCAAGCTGTTAACAGACATGTGTGCTATTTCCTTCTTTAGACCACATCCGTGTGTCTGCGAAGTGAAGGGTTAGATTTTCTATTTAAATAAAATCCACCTGCTACCAAAGCAGTATTGTCAACTTCCATGTGACACTATTGTGCTTCACAAATACAGTACAAGTACTTAAGAAAATTAAGAGCATTGTGAACTGTCCTCCTTCATTGTCTGAAGGAAATGTATTATTCATGATGCACTTAAATTGGGGGTCGGGTAAACACGCTTCTACCCACCAGATGTTCGGAGTGTGGAGCTGAATGGGGTCAGCCACTGTTTACATCAAAAATGCATTAAAAGGAAAGATGGTTGGGGGAGGAATAAGTGTTACAAATACCTGTCCTTTGTTTGATGGAAAACAACTAATAATCAGTACTGGCCTGGCTGATTTGGCAGTTTGTAATGCTAATTGAAAAGTATATGTTCATATTTTGTAACATTTGAATCATCTTGTTTTTACCCAGGCAGAACGAGAGAAGACCAGTCTGGTTAGCAAGGTAGAGGAGCTGCAGATGCAGCTGATGATGTCCAAACAGGCTCTCAGCCAGCAGGAGGACAAAGTTGGATCGCTCACCCAACAGCTGGAAGCTGTGCAGAGCAGCCAGCAGAAAAACCAGGAGGCAGATGACAGAGGGGACGGAAAGACAGAGAATGGAGATGGTGGAAATGCGGTCTTTGACTATGAGGTAGACACCAAGAGCAAGGAGGTGTTGGAGGCACGCATGCGTTCAGCCAGCGAGGAACTCCTGACGCTGCGAGATGAACTGTCTCAGGCTGGAACCCGTTACAACAGTCTGGAGCAACGATACAAGCAGGAGAAGGAACGATGGAGGGCAGAGGCCCAGGAGCTGGCTGACAAGATCCGTCAGTGCATCAAGTCCAGCAAGCAGGATCAGGAGCGCATCAATGAGCTGGAGAAGGAGATCGGAGCGACACGGCAAGTGGCAGTTGATTCAGAGAGCCACCTGAGCGTCGCCCAAGAAGAGCTGCTGGCCTTCTCCGAGGAACTGTCCAACCTCTACCACCACATCTGCGTGTGCAACAACCTGACACCTAAACGTGTCACCCTCGACTATTACCGCGATGGTGCCAGGGCAAGCGCAAGAAGATCGCACTACGTTTACCCCCAGCACAACTCTCAGAAGAAGCCACGAGCCAATGATGTGTTCAACTCCAAAGCTTCAGCACTGCAATTTATGGGGGAAGTGGACAGTGCGGGAACCAGCGGAGACTCTCCTACCTGTCCTGGATCCCCCACCCTGGATTTCAGGGACCCCTCTAATGTCCGCAACTTGGTAGCGGTCATCCGTTGCCAGATAAAACACCTGCGGGTAAGACAGCACTGCCAAGCACATACGTAGCAGCAGCTCTACTACTTTGCTGTTCGTGAACCTCTGCAACTCCTTCCTTGGTTTAGTCATTAAATGATGATTTCTCCCTCACGAATTTCATGCTGAAAATAATGCACAGCTCAGGCCTTCAGGTGTAGTTGAGTCGCTCTGTTCAAATCCAGCACCTGAAGTGAGTTGTGTAGACACGTGTGTTTGGGCTTGAATAGATTGGATTATCAATGGTCAAAGATAAAGTGTGGCTTCCACTACAGAAAATCCTTTCAGAAAACACTTTCAGAAAACATTGGTGTCTGGTGGAAATGTGTGTCTTTTTAATTATTTTTTCTTTACACATTACTGAAGATTAGTTTCACATTTGTATAGTAATATTAAAAATCTGAGACTAAATTGAAAGACAAAATTACCAGAGTGTTGGGACTTGGCCACTGTTGGTAACGAGTTATTTGAAATACTGCATGTTAAAAAGAAACAGTCCAGCATGATAAGATTAGGGCTGCAACCATTGCTTATTTTTTTCACCTAGTCACAGATTATTTCTGCTTCTCCTGTTCCAGGCTCCAGTGCATCTTTCCAATGAATTATTAATCTACTCCAAACCATGGAAAGAACAAAACAGGAAGCCCACCACCTCCTGCAATGCAATAAACTTTAATATGTGTTTATCGTAGACAGTATATAACAGGGTTCTATAATACGACGCATCAACGCATCTTTTTTATTACGACTAATTGTTGGGCTATAAAAGAGAACATTTCCCCATACTGAAATTTTGACATTTAACTTCATGGACAACTGTTTTTGTGTTATTTCAGGTGGCTGTAGACCTCTGTCGTCAGAGGGGTGCGATGCCTTACTCGGGGTTGAGCAGCAGCGGTGAGGCAGAACGGGATTCTGAGAGCCTTTTAGAAGAAGTGCTGAAACTCAAGTCCCTTCTGAGCACCAAGAGAGAGCAGATCGCTACCCTCAGGACTGTCCTCAAGGCAAACAAACAGGTAGCTCACCGCAGAAAGTGGATACCCTACAATGTCCCCTTTGGTCACTTTTAACTGGTTTAAATCAGTTTAGACTACTATTCTGCTTCAGGGTGCTATTGAAAATGAAACTGACTGGTGAGGAACTTTCCCAAAAATTAAACCCAATGTCAAAGGTTGATTTGTGGATTAACTTTGTTGCCTTTCTATAAAAGGCCACTTTTTATCGTGTACAAGAGAGAACGGCTCCTTTCGAACAGAGAAATAACTGGTCACTAAATGTAGTGTTTCTTCTGATACCAATATTTTTACATTCTCTGGACAAAGACATGACCAAATGCAGCATTTTAATATCAAATGTATTGTCCTGACAGGATAGGAGAGCCAGCCTTCACCTTTTGTTAGCGCGTAATCTTGACATAAGCAGTTGACCCATGTCATCAGTGTCTAGACAGTCGGTTGGGCTCACATGGTCGTGCACCTTCAGTACAGTGCAATGTGGAACTCTCCTTCCCCTTCCTAAGCACTGCGTGACCTGCTTCTGTCATTCCCGTAGCGCTCACTCTCCCTTTCTCACACACACGATCCTCTGACGTAATAACATGCCACATTCTTTTTCTTTTCTAGCTGTGATAGAAGTTGCTTTTTAACAGAACACAAGTTGTGGTCGTGCTTAATAGGGAAAAATTAGTGTCGACGATTGTAAAAGCTATAACAGAACCATTTAAAATGCTAAGAAACCTAGAAGGTCATTGAAAAACATTTGGTGCTTTTCTGACAGTAAAGACTCCTCTAACCATCTAGATAAAAAAAAACAAAAAAAGTAAAACCCTCAGGTGAATTATTAATTAAAAGTATTTTTTTAAATGTTCTTGAATCAAATCAATACAGCCCAGCCACTAACGGGACAGAATATTTATCTGATGGTTTCCTCTGTGGCCTGGGTGAGTGTGTGTGTTTATGTGGCACATACTTCTGCTGTGGTCTCCCTCAAATATTTTGAATACATTTTGTTTATTAACAGATCGTGAATTATAATATGCTTTTTAATGCTTTTTTTCCCCCAGAAGGCGAATGACAGTCCTCTTGTCTTTTGTTTGTGTTTGTGTGTGTGTGTGTGTGTGTGTGTGTGTGTACAGACCGCAGAGCTGGCTCTGTCTAATTTAAAAACCAAGTATGAGACGGAGAAGAGCATGGTGACAGAGACCATGATGAAACTGCGGAATGAACTTAAAGCCTTGAAGGAGGACGCTGCCACTTTCTCTTCCCTCCGAGTCATGTTTGCCAGTCGGTAAGAGTTCCCCCTTTTCCTCTCTCCCCTCATTTGATTCCTTTAAAATGACTTAATCTAAACCGTAAGGTTGTGACACTGCCAAGTAAAATGCCACCGGACGAGTAAATCTAGTTCGTGTCAGCAGCAGAGTCCTATGTTAATCGACTAAATTAAAGCCACAACCAACAAACCAGAAAAGCTTTCACAGAGATCTGGCTCAGCTTAAAACAGTTAACTGCCGTTTAGGATGAGAACACCACATGTTGACAGTAAATAAAGTACGTCAGCTGAGTACAGATTAAGTGCAGATAAAGAAAGTAACCGGTGGATTATTGTCTTCAAGAGCTCAACGCAAAGAACGGATACTGAGACACAAAGTTATTCCCAAATCCCTTTTTTACGGTGTGTTCAAACAGAAAGCAAATATATATTTATTTTCCTAAAGCCTGGTTAAGAAGCTAATAGAAATATGTTGATGGTTGACTGGAGGGGAGAGAACAAAAAGAACAGAGATAGAACTGGTGTCACTGAAGACACTCCAACACCCGCAGTTGTTCACGGGCTTAAGGCTAATGTACAGTTTCTATCTGTTTGCTTTGTGATGTGAGTAAACATACATTTTAAATTTAAGTCCGAAAAGAAAACTCGCTTCACTTTCTGTGTGAACACACTGTTTCTCAATTATTTGCTACTTTTTATCTCTTATAACAGTTTATTATAATTTTGAATCGCTTTGAGTTGAGCAAAATAAATATAATTATTTCCCTAATAATTTAATTATGTTTTATATGCCCCACCGTAGATACAAATAAAATGCATTGCTGAAACTGTTTACAGCAAACATTGTTTGGGCCCAAAATCCCTGATCTGAGCCACCTTAAGTCCACCCCGAAACATGTGAATGTTGTGATTGTCTGGTCTTTGCCCCTCGTGTTCATGCTTAGTAATGGCGCTGTTGTTACGGTACAGCCTTCGCTCCTACTCCCGTAATAAGCTTACCATGCTTATTACGCCCCGCGGACAATCCACTGGTTCACATGAAGATTATGAACCACATGCTCAGCCTTGTGCCGACGGGGGAGGAGGCAAGGACAGATTTGTCCCCTTGAGCCCAGGCACCTTAGGGAGGAAGCAGCATTATGTCACAGTGGGAGATGGGAGGAACATTAAATGGTGTGGGAAGGCGCTGTCAGGGGTTAAGCTTCCAGACCACAGCACTTCACTCACTAATCACTAACCTCTGCTGAGAATCTCTTGGCATGGATAGGTCTTTGTTTTTGTTGTCTTGGATTAACGGGTGAACTAATGAACTTTTCTTCTTCTGTTGTGTGGAGAAACACTCAGTATTCATTAATTGCTTGAGAAACTTCTTGTTCATGTATTACTTGGTATTTGATTATCCTTAAGAAGGATTTGAGGACAGACATGGACCAATGTTGCCTGTTGTGACAGGCTAAAGATTACAGCCTTGAGAAAGGCCCTTTGTTAGTAGGTAAGGTTAGTGGTGCCCTCTTGTGGAGAACTGGGCTCACTGCCTTTCTGATGTAGATAATGATTCATGCATCTCCATTTTCTTTCTCTCCAAATTATTAACAGTAATATCGTGTTATAATAATATTAGCAGTGATCCAATATTATTTTACAAGATTTTAAAATATTTTCTAGATGATGCAAATTCAGTAACTTTGTGATCCATAAACAAAGAAACAGCCAGTTTGGCAGGATCATTGTGTGCTTTAGTAACATGTGATAGTTTAACAAGTAATTTCTTAACAAGAAGCCTCCCACATTAATCATTGCTGATGATTTCCACAGCAGCTGTGGCTTTGGACACAGCTGGTGAGGAAATGTTGTGTGCTGTGTGTTTCCTTTAATTTGTTCTTGCCTGCTCGTGCATGTTGCATATTTTTTTGTGTCTGCACCTCTCAGGTGTGACCAGTATGTCACCCAGTTGGATGAGATGCAGAGGCAGCTGGCAGCAGCCGAGGACGAGAAGAAGACACTCAATTCTTTGCTTCGCATGGCCATACAGCAGAAACTGGCTCTTACTCAGCGTTTAGAGGACCTGGAGGCTCCTCTGTCTCCCCACAGCTTGAACAGCAGCCCTCGCCGCTCTCGGGCCAAAGAGCTGGCCACCAAGTCGGGCCGGGCTCCACGGAGCCCCCGAAGCAGTCCTGCACGCCCGCAACTGAGGAGCAGTCCACGGGCGAGCCCGGTTCTAGGTAGCAGTGTTCCTGCTATGGCAACGCATCACCTGCGAAGTCTAACCCGGAGCCTCCACACGAGCCCTGTAAGAACCCGTCTCTCTCTCTGTCCTGCCAGCTCCACCCAGACAGGCAGTCAGCCCCGCAGGGTCAAAGGTCTCCATCGAGACGCCACCTTCATTAGAAGTCATAGCGTCAGTGATGTTTCCAACACAGAGCTGCGCTCGGGTTACTCCCCAGCACGTAAAGGCTCCACCAGCTCTGTAAGCAGCGAGTCAATAGTCAAAACGCAAGTGAGGAATTCAAGAAAAGATTTGTCAGGCCGAAGAGCTTCAGTCCCCGCTCGTCAGGACACCTTCATTACCACTCGAGTTGTACCCGCCTCCCCCGCCAGCCTGAAGACTTCTCTGTCTTCCTCATCCATAGAGAATCTAACCTCTTCTTCTCTGTGTGTGTATCCTAACACAACTGAAGCATGGGGTGACTGCAAACACGCTCCTGATCTAAAAGCACACGTAGATACTTCAGTACGAAGGAAGAGGTGTAGTTCTACACAAGCAGCAGCAGCTGCTGCCAGCCGTAGCACATTTCAGTCAGTTGAAGTCCAGTTTAATGTCAAATCCTCAGGCGAGCTGAAAACCACGTCGCTCTCTGGTGACAATCGTGCTGGTAGGACCAGAATGACGGGAGCGTGTAGAGAGTCCAGACATCGATCATCCATCTCCACCAGTAGACCGACTCAGGAGTCTCAGGGTCATGTGGCTAAGAGCTCCGGTAACAGACCTCAGGGTACCCCAGCCCGCGCCCGGAGCTCGCACTCCAAATCATGTCGCAGACGATGAGATAGAGTGGAGAACCGTTCCCTATACTAGAGTTCTTTATATGTTATGAATTGAACCCATTTCTAATTAAATATTCAATAAGCAAACTCTAATATTTGGAATAATCACTGGTCATTTACAATCGAATTCTAAATGGAAGCTGGCCTTTAAATTTCAAATCAACATTTGAATGCTGACTAACCCTGAGTTGTTCAGGTCCACTCTGATTAAACTTGGTATTTCTGCAGAGTGGCAGATGTATTTTTTTTAATTTGTCACCTACACAATCATACGGAGAACAACGCACAGTGAAATGTTTAACACACATGGTCCAGTTCATCCATCCATCCATCCATTTTCCACCGCTTATCCCGTTAGGGGTCGCGGTGGGGGCTGGAGCCTATCTCAGCATCTTTGGGCGAAGGCGGGGGACGCCCTGGACAAGTCGCCAGTTCATCGCAGGGCTGACATATAGAGACAAACAATCATCCACACTCACATTCACACCAATGAGCAATTTAGAGTGACCAATTAACCTACTAACCCCCAGTTTGTGCAATTTAAAAGTAAACAAAAAACTATACTATACTTTTTGTAGATTGATATTATTATAGTAGTTAAGGTGAAGTGGTGTGTTTTTCATCCAAATACTTTGTCCACAGTCCAAATTTATTTAAAAAAGATGAAATCATTTCCAAAGTCCACATCTCTTTATCTATTAAAGTCATAGAATCCCTGTAATCCAGGGCTACATATGCAGCTAAATAACTACAGTATGAGGAAACATGTCATTTAGGATTATTATGCAAAATTATTATGGTTCCAGCTTCTTAAATGTCTGGATCAGCTGCTTTTCTCGCAGTGTCAAGACTTCACGTTCTCTGAACATATATGGTGAGCATTTTTTAACAATTTTATGATAATTTATACAGTGAATGATTCATCAATTAGTCAGGAAAATAATCTTTTAGTTCCTGCTCAACGTAACGTATTGCTCTATTCTAAAATGGAAGTTTTCAGTATAACATGGTTCTAATGAGACGTAAATAATTCTAAACGTGCTTTGTCTTTTTGGCTCTCCAGCTAATCTGATGAATCACTTTATTCAATTTGGGCATCTTTTTTGAGCGTTATTTCCCTTTATTTAGGGTGCTGATGTCAAAATGCGATAGACGTGCACTGGAAAAGCTTTAGAGAAGCCTTGAAAGTTAAAACCTGACATTCAGCTCAGCACTAATTGAGTCGTTGATCCTTATTCACTTGTATACGTCCCATATTAACTGAGAGAGCTGGAGAGATTGGTGATGCTTTTACGTGTTTGTATTGACGTTTACCCTCATTAATGACCCTTGCCCGTTTCATTACACTAAACCTGTTTTTTGTCTTGTTTTTTTTGTCTCACCCTGTCTCCGTAGCGCTGAAACACTCCTTCCATTACTTCAAATCCCCTTTTATCCATAAGGACCCGTTTTCTTGTTGACTCCCTGGCTCCCACCTCCTGTCCTGACTCAAGACATCCTGTTCATCCCAGATGTGACGCAACATTCCCTCCTCCTCCACCAACCACGGACGCAAAAAAGTAAAAAAGATAATAAAATAATGTAAATGAAACTCTCATCCAGCCCACTTGGTTTTACTGCTCGGGGGCAGACAAACCTGCATGCAGCCTGCAGAAGGATGAAGAGACAAACGTGCTGCTCCTTGACCTCCATGTCCGACTTCCATCTGGTTTTGTTCAAGGCTTGTGTGTTGTGCTGAGCCACCGACAGTGTTGATCCCAGGACGTGAGACCTCTCCTGTACAGTATTTTACAGTGTTATTTTGATGCAAGGATGCGTGTCTACGCACTCTTTGCCTTTTGTCCGCCGTCTTTTGGGGCGCGCTCACGCTCAGTCCCAGTCACGTTATAACATGCCGAAGCACGATTCCTAGACGACAACACGTCCTGCACACGTTGGGCCCCCACACAGACGTGCTTGGCCACGGTACGGATGGCCGAGCGTGAGTGCGTCATCCCAGGTATCTTTATGGAACAATGCAGCCTTACTAACACAACTGCTATCCCGCACGTAGAAACTCGTCTTGAGGTCCCTCCCTTTAATTGGCTGTACAGTTACATTTCCTTTTTTTTTTTTTTTACTCCGACGTGTTTGGCTCCTCAGCCACACGCTTGGTAACCAGAGGCCAGTAAACACGCCGTTTGATTGATGGAAATAGATCAGCCATAAGTTTACCACCTCAGGTCAAGATTTGGGTGATGTTTAATGGGCACCTTTGCAAACCGTGCGGACCGAGTCAGGTCAGCATGGCCGTGAACATCCTGAGTTCCTCAGTTCTTACAGCGGTTGAGCTTCTGTCGCAAGCAGTTTTTGCATCATCGAGAGGTGCGTCCCATCCACCGAGCTGTGCGTTTTAACATCGCTGAAGAAGTTACATGAGTCTAATACTAATGAAACACTTGTCATTCAGCTTTTTCTCTCAATTTGTTGCACAGCTAATCAATGTCACGTTTCGTATTTGACTGTTTCATGTGTGTGTTTGTGTGCCACCAAAGTGAGCACGCTGTGTTACCCAAGTGTTACCCACAACGGGCGACTGTTCTCCTGCTCTTCTTCTTCTCCTCCGTTGTGTTTAGTTAGGAATGCTAACAGGCTACTGTAGCCGTAGCACACTGTGACCTAAAACAAAGAATATATACATTAAAACAGTGTGAGGCTCAACTGTAGCTGGTGGACTGAAGACCAGATGCTGCAGCACGTTAACATTGAACAGTCATTCAGTGCTTCAATTCGACCTAATTTGACCCGATGAGACCAACAGCGAAGACCTTTATTTATTTTTTAAATTGCTGATTGAAAAACACATCCTGCTGATTGATTTTTGTTGTTGTTATTTTTAGTGCCTTGGTTTTTCCGAACTTGTCTGTTGTTTTTAGACAGCACCACATTTTCCAAACATAGGCGACTGTTCTGCACTGTAACTTGTGACGTTTTTATGACGGTGTATCTTTTGAAGAAACTTGAGCAGTTTAAGCACTGAATAAAGTCACGTCTCATTTAGGTAAAACATTTTCCCCTTTTTCAGCGAGCACGTAACTCAATGTTAACTAATAAATAATTTGGCATCGGCTTCCACTGAAGTTTAGTCCGTCATGAATAAACGCAGGAAAATAGAGCACACAGTGTCTCAGAAAGACTCCAGACTGTATTTCTAAAAATGGAAATACTTGAACATGATGTGATGTTGCATTTGAAGGTTGTAAATTGATTTTTAATCTATTTAATTTGCTTTGTGCAAATGTGTTTAATTTAATTAACATTGCTGTATATTTTACCTATTTATGTGGTTTGCATTGTGTGTAAATTGTTCTCGAGTGTCACGCATTTGATGGTCCTCAATATTTTTTTTGTGTGTGTGTTCCCTTAACTGTGAACCATCTTTCTCATGAAGAATAAAAACAAGCCAACACTGTTTACTGGTTGTTTTCTTTTCTGTTCCAACACAATGTTGGTTATTTTGGTCAGTGTTGATGGTGAATCTACCACAAGCATTCCTCTCTAAAAGCAGATTCCAAAAATTTGCAACTTGTATGAGCGACAGTGTTGTAAAATTTTTTAAAAAGTAACATTAACAGAAGATTAATGGTTCATAACTACTTTAGACTTTCACCTCTTAATCTGCTCTCAGATATTATGACTGTGAGTGTGGAGCAACAATGTTGGTTTTCACAGTTTCTGGTCACTGGAACCTGCAGGTTCAGGTTTAAAGGACTTGACAGGACTGATATTTTTCAACCTCAAACATAGCGACACAACAGGGAGAGTCAAAACTTTGGAAATAAGTCATCTGGACCTCTCACATTAGATCTCCAGGAGAGAGTGACCATCTGTAAGGTGTAACGGCCCGAACCAGAGGTGAAATACCTGCAACTACCCACCAAATGATTAGATGAGAAACCTTCCAGATTACAGGGGAAATGTCTTGAGAAACCAGATGTCCAGATGCCTTCGACTCAAGCAAGAAAGACCATCGTGACCGGGTGACTGAGACCCGCAGAATCAGCAGCGTTTGTTAGTATGAGTGTAAGCTGCCTTCTAAGCTTTTGTTACAAGACTAAAAGCAGACAGAGTGAACCCTGCAGTCGTCGTTCATGCAGAAACCGATGCACTCACACTCGCAGGCCCACTCCAGCTGAGAGCTGCTGTCCTGCTCCAATAAGATGTTACAGCCTCCGACTGTATATAGAACACCTAATTACCGTCACAGGTACACATCCATA
>KV751321.1:20942139-20963864 GCA_001698575.1 Mola mola | reverse complement strand
TATTTACTGCTGTGCAAAGCAGCTGGTGCCTCTAAATTTGAATATTATGTGGTGAATATGAGCCATCGCCTGGCCTGTAACCAAAGCCAGTCGAATAAGGGGAATGTGTCTGTTTAAAAACTAAATTAATGTTCACAGATGTCTTGTTCACGACGCCTGAAACTATTAAACTTCCCACAGAGGGTGACTCAGACGTTCCACGGTTCTGCAGCTTGTGGCGCACACGTTTAAATGCTCACAGAAAGTGAAATGAACGAAATTTCGGTTGATAACCACTTTTTCTGTTTTGTTTTGGATCCAGAAAACAGATCCTAATCAGCCATGGGTGTGGAGGGAGGAATGAAAATTGTCAAGTTCCTGCTTTTCTTTTTCAACTTCATTTTCTGGGTGAGTAGAGGCTAATTACTTTACTGTAAAGCACAGAAAAAAGAAAAAGAATCAAACAGTACCAGGAACAGTGTCAACACGAAGCAAATGGAGTTTGCTGTGACCAAAAATGAAAGCAACAAGAGTGGAAACATGAAAACAGGCCAGGTTTTTGCTGCACAGTGTGATTTGTGTTAGCAAAATAAAGCAGCTTATCTCTCTTTTTGTTTTGGCAGAAATATTTTCAATGCTGGGCTGCTTTTTTTTTCTTTTTTTTTGCGTGAAATCACTCAGTTTTTAAAACGGAACCTTATTTTTTAAC
Source organism: Mola mola (assembly GCA_001698575.1). Lineage (NCBI taxonomy): Eukaryota > Metazoa > Chordata > Actinopteri > Tetraodontiformes > Molidae > Mola > Mola mola. The sequence goes on along the minus strand of KV751321.1, from coordinate 20,963,176 downwards.
AAAGCGTGTTATTGTGAAATCAGCTGATGAGCAAAAGAGGCAACCTGTGACATCCGCCTCCTGATCTGTTATGACCTACAGTAGACCGACCGGCCCATGTGTTTGTTTAAAGGACAGATTTATGGAAGTGTGGAGGTACATAATCATGATGACATCTCAAATATCCTGGAGTGTCCTAAAGCTTCCAGGATGTGACCTGTTAGCACTTTGATCACTGTGTGTTCGAGCGATGTCATGATGGAATGTGAATCCTATGACCAGATTTGTAACTGTGTCCTGTGACCCCTCATTCTCCCTCCTTTAATGACACGTTGCCATTTAAAAGTTTCACACAGCGGTGGTAGCACTGAATACAACTTTAATATCAATAGTTACCTCACACAGGACAGGGGGGGAGTGCAGAATGACGCATGTATGGAGATGGCAGCTAACAGTTAGCAGTCACGATGGATAGTAATACATTATCTCGGCCCCAATTTAACATTTATAAGCAATATGTAATAATTTTAATGTAGTTGTTTATTAAGAATATGTTTTTCATAGCAAAAATAGCTGTTATATATGCTCACAAGTTCATTATATTGTGCTATAATGATGGCTTCAAGGAATTTGCTTCCTTTATGCATTTTTAGATTATTTTCTTAATTAGATTTAGTTTGGTCCAGATATATTCAGTTCGTTACTATAGGAGAAAATCCTGAAAATAGTCACATTGAAGAAGCTGAATTAATGATTCAGCTTTACATAATAAAGAAGTAAGCTTTGTCTACAGCTGGAATTGATTCATCAAGTAGTTGATCAAAAGGAAATTCACAACAGTTTTGGCAATCAAATAAATGTTTCAGAAAGTAAAAAAAAAAATGCAAACATTTGTTGGTTCCACCTTTAAATTGTTGGGATTTGCTGCTTTTCTTTATCATTTCTGACAGTAATTGATGAGTGTTTGGCTTTTTAACTCTTGGCTGGAGTAAAGCAGCAACATCATTTAAGGCTCTGGAAAAAAAAAAGTGATGATCAATTAATTGTGAAAATATTATTAGCAGATTATTCAATGATTTATCACGTTATCCTGTTGTGTTCTCGTTTTATCCTGGATACATGCGAAGTCTCTCCTGTGTTTACCTGCCTGGACTTACACCATCATGCTTTCCTACGTCAATCGCCAGGACACTGTTTGACTTGTTGTCAAATATTGAAATTGGTGGCACCAACTGAGGCTTAACATGGATGAAATGACAAACCAGGCTTATGTGACATTTAGAAAACTCACACGCTCAGAGTGTAAATATGTATTAGAGAATTTGTTTATTTTACCACTAGAATAAGTGAATTAATATGAAAACAGTGCAGAGTTGAAAGACCAGTTTATCCAGTGATCTTGTTCCAAGGTTGTTTTTCTTTGTTTACAATATAACAATGATTTTTAATCAGGATTTGGTACATAGGAAAAGGTAATAAATGACTTTATTAATCTTTTAACTAGCTGTATTAATGTGCCTATTCTGTGCCTTATCCCTGGGAGGAAGTGTTTGTTTTTGCATGTCAGCAAGAGTGATGAAAAGATTAATGAATCTATCTGATTTATAGATAACTACTATAAATACTAACTTCTAACGATGTCTTTTGATCACTGATCATTATCAGTTAGCATCTATTTCCATGCTTAATCATCATAGTTATTTTTAAAGAGGAAATAACACATTATCTGCGATAGTAGATTTAATGTGTTTTGGGTTTTGGACCGTTAGTCAAACGAAACAAGAGAGTTGAATCAGTAGAAAATTGTGAATTGACATTATGTCCTCTTTATCCATTAATAGAGTAATCAACATAATAAATGAAAATAATTCACAAGCTCAGAGCTCTGATTAAGTATGTTGTGGTCATTGCAACATTATAGTGAAGTCACCAAAAAGGCCAACGTCAGAATTACCAGTTTTTCGTACATTTTGGCTAATTCTTGCCCTGCTGGGAGATTTTTTTTCCACTTGACTAATCTTGTCCTCTTCCCGACACAAGCAATGCTGATGAGGATGTACAGATTTCTAACATTAAAAGACAATGTGTTGCAAGATTCTAGTGCACATGGTAGTGAACAGCACTCGATGTTCTTCAAGATAAGATAGTGATAATAAGGCTTATTAATTACATTTCACATTCGGCCTGTTGAGTTCGGATTTTTTTCACCATGAGAACTTAAAATCGTTGTTTTTAGTCCTTAAAAGTTTGTCTTGTCCAGTAGAAGAAATCCACAGACATGGCGGGTAGGTGAGTTGACAAAAACAAGTGCTGCAGTTGTGAAACATGGGGAAACCAAAAAAATATTTTTTGAAATGATTGACACTTATGGGCAGCATGGAATGTCTATTCCACAGAGACGCCCATGTTTGTTCGTTGTAGTCCGTCCTGTATGGATTTCATCACCCTGTGTCCTGTGCTTAATGAGACTGTGTTTGGTAAATCGGCCCCGCCCCCCTTTCGGCCAATGTTTTGATATGTTGACAGCTGCCTTCTGGACTTGTCCCCACACTGGAGACCACGTTCCTTCCACATTCATTATGGAAGGCAGCAAGTTACCACACTGGGTGTGAAAAGACACAGTATATAGAGTCGGTACCATCTGCTATTTGGACCTTGTATTACGACTCATTTAATGTCTCAATCAGCTTGACAATCCACATAATTTCACTGACTTTTTCTCAACTAGCTCACATCCGTAGCAGCGATGTGTTGGTGAGCTTCCTGGCTCATGTTTGTGAAGAGGTCCCACACAGTGATGGGTGACAAGTGGAAGATCAGGCAGTGTGAACTTGGCTTGGGGCTTTGCTGAGTTACACATGCAGATCATAGGGTCAAGCACATTTTGTACACCAAATGAATTAACAAATATATAAACATCTTAGATTTCTCTGCTTCACTGCTGTCTGTGTCTCCCTCCCTTGCTGAAGTCGACAATTAGACTCTATTCACAAAAAGATACCAACAAATTGTGAAGTTTAGGGATTATGTTTGTAATAAAAACATCTCCCTTTAAACTCAAAAAATTCTGAATTTTCTTCTTGTCACTGCATGCTCAAATAAAAATGCACAAGGAATTACATCTCCCTTTTTTTTTTCCGCAGTTGTGTGGCCTAGCGTTGATTGTCGTGGGCGTCCTGGTTCAAGTGGCTTTGCACAAAAGCTTCATGATCAACGATGCGTCAGCCTCAGCAATTCCCATTGTCCTCATTGGAGTTGGTGTGGTGGTTTTCTTCATCGCCTTCTTTGGCTGCTGTGGTGCCTGGAAAGAGAACTATTGCATGGTCACAATGGTAATTCCAATAGTGTGGTGTGTTAGAATTACCAAAAGGCTGAAGAGGTTTATCGACAGTGTGCATCATGTATAATGTATCTTACAATGGTAACTATAGCCATATAAGTTATTTTTTCTCTTTGATTTCTCATTTTCCCCCAGTTTGCCATCCTCCTCACATTGGTCATCATTGTTGAGATTGCTGCTGCAATTGTTGGCTACATATACAGAAACAAGGTGAGTACGGACTTTTGTTTTTCTGTGTTTTTATAAGACCGTGCAGGTGTGCTTCTAATTTAACTCTGTGTTGTCTCCCATCCAGGTGTCAGTTGTGGTCCAGGACAATCTCACCGATATGATCTCTAAGTACAAAAACGGCACGGGCGAATTCAAAGACACCGTGGACAAACTGCAGATTGATGTAGGTGCAACACATCCTGTGTAGCAGGAAATCTTTATTCTTTGTACCAGCTTTTGACCCAAGTTATGTCCCCTTTCCGTGTGACCGTTGTCTGGGCTGGCACAGCTGTATTAAAGGCTTTTTATTTGACTCTCCAGATGAAATGCTGCGGCGTGAACAATTCGTCTGACTGGAGATACTTGGCACCTGGAGGAAACACTGTGCCTGACTCTTGCTGTCTGAACATCACTCGATCCTGTGGAAATGGGACGATGACAGACCCCACCATAGTGTACCAGAAGGTAACCCCCAGTTTGTACCTGTTGTGATGTCTGTGAGCAAAAACTATAAATTCAATGAAAACTTCCTCATTTAAAGATATTTTATCATTTATATATACTGTATTCATGACACATAAAATGATTTACATGTGTTTTCTCTAGTAGTAGTTAATAATAAGATGCTTAAAGCCTTGTAGTTAATGTGTTGTGAGTGAAGAACATCTTTCCACAGTGTCAGAATGTCCTGTTTTTCCCTTGCAGCTGTCAGCGTTGAGTATTTGAATGACCAAAATACGTTTTATTGTACAATATTTATAGTGCAGTGCTTTCCAGAAACAAATGATGCAGGGGGTTCAGAAAGGCAGCTTTGTGTAGCCTAATGTCAGATTTCAAGCCGATGAATGACTGTAAGCTCTGTGATTTTTACTGAGCCGACTCAGACTGATGACGCGCGTCAATATCAGATAACTGCTCATCGATTGATTATCCCGATTTCAATATAAAACACCAAGAAAAAGCTTTGACCAGGGTAACGTGCTATGTGCAAATGTCAGTAGTTGACCAACTTGGTGGGACATAAACAGGAGACTTGAGGCTCGTAAATAACCCGACTTCATCACATTAGTTTTTGTATGATTTTAGTTAATAATTTCAGTCTCATTCTCCCGGATTTAAAAAAAAAAAGAAAATCATTTTTGAGATATGTGTTTCTATCAGATAGCACCGATGTATTTACATGTCCACTATACGTATGTATACATATGTAACTTGCAGTTTGAATTTTCACATACGTGGAAGACTAGTAGTTCTAGAAGTAGTAGAAGTAGAAGTAGTTCATAATGCGGCTTCCTGAAACCAGCATGATGCTAAATTACGTCAGCAGTCAACGTTAGAAGCTGGAGAGACGTGTATGTACATTGAGTGTAAGGATGTTTCTAAACACAAAGCAGCTCCACTGGTCTCAACTGCTCTGCAATAAACAGTCGGACGATGTTAATGGGAAGAAGAAGCAGCAGTAGGAAATGCGGGTTTGTAATCAATGAGGCTGTTTACATTTATAGGTATTCTGTTGGCCTAGAGGCATAAAACAGCACGCTGAAAAGTAGAACTATTGACTGTGAAGTGGAACTCTGCTGATTTCAATAATTTGAGTTAAATAAATAAAAAACTTTAAATCATTACTGTCAGTCTCACAGCCATGTCTCTGACAGTACTGGTAATTTTCAGAAAAAGAGAAAATAAACTGGTAACTGATGGTTGACGGACGCATTAAACACAGGAAAAACAAAAATGGACAATTAAGACTAAGAGCCACCGCTGAAGGGTGAGTAAACACGCTGAAACAGGACCCCTGCGACATAATGGCGTTTTCCTTGTGAAAAGTAGCTGTGTACAAAAACCTTGACACTTTGGTGACCGACCCCGTTAGCAAACAGGTTTAAATATTTGTTCAGGCACGGCCGAAATTCAACATTTGAATTAACTGAACATAATTTCCTATATTAAAGGCGACAACAATGATTCTTTTTTGTTGTCTCCTTTGCAAGTCCAGTTTGGGATAAAGAGAGGGGTTATTCTTCAGTAACTTCAAACATTAAATCAAAGATTTGTCCAGGAATAATGGTTCATTTTGAGATGGCATGAATAGATAAAGTCGATGAGGCACGGCGTCCAGTGAAAGGTCCAGCATTAATCCTCTTTTTATGTTCTAGGGTTGTCATGATGCTGTGGTGCAGTTCCTGCAGAAAAACATCCAGTGGGTGATAGTTGCTGCTCTGGTTATTGCTTTCCTGCAGGTACGGAATATCAGTTTATAACAAAGGGTAGTAACGACTTCAGAACCCTTGACAACAAGCAGCATACTTTACTTATACATAGTAGGTGACTGTTTGACTAATCAGAAGATGATGATTTGTCATTCTTTCCCAAATAACCACGTGTACTTCTTACCCACTTTGGTTATAATTTCATATATACACATCAAATGAGAAACAATAGGACCTGTATTTCTCCAGTTACTTGCTACTCAAGAAATTGCTCCTGTAACTGCCCTTCTACGCTTAAATCTCTTATTTTGATAACCACTTTTAGTGCTACTCGAGTCACTTACTGAACCCTCCTCATGATCTTCTTTGCTGTGATTTTTCGTTCCAGATAATGGGCATCGTGTTCGCCTGTGTGTTGATGAGAGGCATCCGTAGTGGCTATGAAGTCATGTGATTCAGCTTCAAGCCCGAGTCAGCTGTTCAGATCACACTTAAGGACAGCTTCACGTGGAAACTTTTAATACGTCTATCTTCTACTCTGATAAACTATTCTGTTTGGCTCAGAGCATGCACAAATTCTTAATTCTTTTCTATTCTTTATTTGGCATGGCAGCAGGGTGATGGGTAGAATTTAACAGGTTAGATGAGGAAATGGCAAGCAGATGAGACAGATGAGGAATACAGATAGAGAAAGCGACAGCAGCATCACAGATTTTGGATTTTAGTTCTACTTCTGATGGCGGATGAAACTGCTGTATGCTAGCAGCAACACTTTGGATATGTTGGCCCGTTTCCGTAGACATGAGCCCAGTGTGGGAGGAGGAGGAGGAGAGTCGGATCCACGCAGCATTTAACCAGGCTCTCGGTGAGAAGCCAGCATGGTTAAGTCATGTCATATAGCTAAACTTCTGCTTCCTCCACCACCACCAGCAGTTTTGTAACATCCCCTCTCATCGAAGCTTAAGGTTCAGGGCAATTCTTGAAATTTATGGTCAAAGAAGTGTCTTAATGTGTGGACCTGGAGTGTACATGACTTAGCTGTTTTGCAGACTCCGCCCCCCTTTGACAGCCACACCAGCGAGCCTTGACCCGTTACAATGTGCCTAATGAAACTGCCTCATTGTTTTTGCATGACTACATGACGTGTCCATATTTTGTAAATGTTGGATTGTTAGGCTATACATATAAAACAGCTGACGTGTGGTATTAACTCCGCCTGAACTGAACCGTGGATTTTGTGAACCGTTCCACCCCTTCTCTGGACATTAAGCACAGAACAATATATTCTCCCTTGTCTTGAGCTTTAATTTTATTTTCATAGGTTAACAATTCCTCTGCTGCGAGTGTAAAAAAATGTAGGAATTCTGGGTGATAGAAAAGATTGTCCAAAGCTTGAGTGTAAGAATACATCTATGTTGTCTGTCAGGATTTCTGGCCTTTCACTTTGCTTGTTCTTTTACATTTCAGATCTGTTTTGGCTCCAGGTTTTTACATTTTGTCAGTTCCCAGTTTCTATTTTTATTAAAGACTCTTAAAATGTCTAAATTTGACTCAAGAGTTATTACAAACAAAGGCATCTTAATTCATCATTTATTTCAGACAGTTCCATGACGGTGCGTACAATGGCAACACAACATTCAAAAGCTGTTCAGCAAAATCACACACTTTAACAATAAACACTTGCAAACAGTAGTTCAGAGGTGACACTTCCGTCACACATGAAACACCAAGACAAGATGTGTCTTCTCAGCAGTTGGTGTAAAGCTTAAATGAAATCCTGTGCTGAACTGTAGTTTAACCAGGACAAGTCAAATGTCCCTTAAAACTCAGCAAACAAAATAAAGTGCCATCAAAGCTTTTTCAGACAACCTGTAAATTCTGCTCCTCTTTGAGGTTTCTGATAAACTTAACTATAAATTTCAGCCTTTTTCATCACAAACATAATTGGATTTTTGTAAGGTCTATGATCTAATAACACTTTATCTAAGAAGGTGCCACTGCAGCATTTAAAGACATATTTCCCATAACCAGCTTGGTTGTAGATAAGATCAGAGCACAGTAAGGTAAAGTCATGGGAAGATACAGTACGTGTTTCCTATGAACATGTGGGAAAAGAATAACATGATTTTATCAACTATGTTGTATATGGAATGTGACCAATATTGGCATTTCACGGGAATAAGATGAGCATGCTGAATAAAACGGCATCTGCGTTGTAACTCGGTACCAATATATACACACAATTTGTAGTAAACAGTAGACACGTCTGCACGTTAGAGGCACCAAGCCGAGACACAACAACAGGTAATGATTTTTACCTCCACATCTTTTCTTTAGTTTAGTGCATCAATACATAAAGTCCCTCCAGGAGGGCTGAAGAACATTAGAAGTTTGCAGGGTTTTAAGTGAAAATACACACGTATTACTACATTTGTCAAGTAGACTCCTAAATCCTTCCAGTGACAGAGACAGTACAGTCATGATTTCATTCCAGAATAAATTATGCTTTTGAGTCTGTACAGATGATACTGGAATTGAATTGGCAAATTGTTCTAAGGCATTTCAAATTAAATGGGATTTTTTTTTTTTTTTTTTTTTTTTTAAATTTAGGATTTTTAGCTTGATCCTCAAAATCATGCAATTTTTTCATGTGTTTTTTTTTTCCTCCACAAAAGCCATCTGTCGACAGCTCCTGGGAAGTCTGGCTGGCCAGTACACAAAAGCAGAGATGATGGCCAAATCACATGACTTCGGACTTCCTGTCCGCACCGGTCGGGTAGTTGGCAGAGAGGAGAACAATGCTGTGCAAAAGCAGCGACACCTCCGAGTCTGCAAAATGAAGACAGAAGTTAACAGTCATGAAGACCACACGGACATGTGAATAGGAAGCATTAAAGTAATAGTTCAACATTTTGGTAAATGATTAAAAGAACATTTTTAACCTCTAAACTTTATATGTCCAGGAGGAAAAAAAAAAATCAGTTACAATTTAAGGCTCAGAGAAAACTCCAAAGAAGTGTGAATAATCGTAATTCTGTACTGTCGGAGCGCTGCGAATCGTATCTTCTTACTCAGAAAGGAAGCAAATAAGCACCTCTAAGCATGTCTATGAACTGCATGTCAGTGGGAAACAGCAGAGGTCACAAAATGTCCAAAGTGAAACTTACCTTTCAATGAAGATGACACCTGAAGCCACTGAGACAACCACTCGCGACACTGGTTGATGTTCAGACTGTAAGAATTGATCCCCCTTACATAACAGGCCTGAGAAGTTGAAATAAAAATGTTCGGGACACTCATCATGAAAACGTGTTTGGACATTGGAATACTCGACGCTGCGCGGCTGACCTCTCTGATCTCGGAGTCGCTCAGCTGGTGAGGGCCCAGCTTGGCCAGAGCCCGGTCCAGCTGGAGCAGCTCCAGGCCGTGGCTGCTGAGCCGCTGGCCAACCAGGAAGGCCGGCAGGCGAGGCGTCAGGAAGAGCAGCGGGCTGATGTGTCTCTGCGTCAAGACAGAAAACAAATGTGTTCTGGTGGCGGTCAGGTTCAACTGAAGGAGCAGAGTGTGGAGGGATTCGACTGACCATCTGATCCGCGCTCATCCTCATCACACCCAGAGGCGCTTTGGAGAACAGGCCCCGGACGGCAAGAATCTCAGACGCTGTGGGGTTCTGTCCATTTTGCACCTGAAAGCACAGACACTCACTTTATCCCACATTGATGGAACCATGTGTGAAAAGGCAGGTTCACCGCGTTCACAGCTGAAGAGGAAGGAGACGACAATCAGAAGTTAAATTATGTGCGACTGCGTGCTGCTTTGAAGCGGTTCTTGTAAACCATTAACGAGAATGTGAAATGAGCTCAGTAGAGCCTGCATTTAGCTTTGAAAAAAAAAATGAGTCAAACACAGCTGGTCTGTGGTTTTGTCAAGGTAACTGGTGAAGTGTGTGTCTGCAATCTCGGCCAATGACTACTCACTACTCAAGCACATTAATACTTTTGGAGTTAGGTTTCATTAAAAACAAACTCCTACACAGCATCTGGCTCTCTGCTGACAGTCTACATGACCTCATAGTTGCGTTACACCTATGTTTGAAAATGGATTTGGATCCAGATCTTAACCAAGTGTGAACTCATTCTTTAACCCAACCCAAAGCAAATGCTGAATTTCATTCAAATCCGTGTACAACTTTTTGTTGTGTTGGTAAACTTTCATGTATTCTATATTCAATGCATGTCAAATTTTTCATTCATTCACATCCAGAATTCTAATGACTAATTCTAAGTTCGAGACCTCAGGCTGGCACCAGAGGAAACCATGGTCTCCTTTGATGTCACCTCACTCTTCACATGCATACCCACATCCGAAGCGGTGGAAACCTTCCGAAAATGACTAATGCAAGACAGTACTTTGGACCTTAGAACCAACTTCACCCCGGAACAAATCCGTAATGTGTTGGACCTATGCCTATCCACCACCTACTTCAAGTACAACGAATGTTTCTACAGACAGAAGCATGGTTGCGCCACGGGCTTCCCAGTGTCTCCTATTGTGGCCAACCTCTACATGGAGGAAGTGGAAAGTAGGGCACTGAGCTTCAAAAGGAACAACACCGAACCATGTGTTCAGATATGTGGATGACACCTGGGTCAAGATTAAACCCCAAGAGGTAGAAGCCTTCGCGGAACACCTTAACTCAGTAGACGGCAACATCAAGGGAGGACATGAAAGAACAGGCTGCCTTTCCTGGATTGTGCCATACACCTTGAGAAGGACGGAGGGCTCAACATTGAAGTCTACAGGAAACCTACTCACACAGACCAGTACCCGCTCTTCAACTCTCACCACCCTTTGGAACACAAGCTGGGAGTTATCAGAACCCTACATCACCGGGCTGAAAATGTTCCCACAAGGACAGAGGGGAAGACTAAGGAACACAAACACATCAAGACAGCATTAAAAACCTCTGGATACCCCAACTGGGCATATGTCAAATCCACTAAGGGCTCCAACAACACAGGAAGAGGAGAGGAACAAACCCCACAACGTTGTCATTCCGCATGTGGTCGGGGTGTCAGAGAAATTCAGAAGAATTTTCTCTAAGCATGACATCCCAGTTCACTTCAGACGCTGCAACACTCTGAGACAGAAATTAGTTCACCCTAAGGACAAATCTCCCAGACACAAACTTAACAATGTTGTTTATGCAGTCCAGTGCAGTGAGGAGTGCACAGACTTTTATATCGGGGAGACCAAACAACCTCTCCACAAACGCATGGCTCAACACCGGAGAGCCAGCCTCTCTGGCTAGGTCTCAGCAGTCCTCTTACACTTTAAGGAGAAGGGACACTCCTTTGAGGATGAGAATGTGCATGTGCTGGACAGGGAGGATAGATGGTTTGAGAGAGGAGTAAAGGAGGCCATCAATGTCAAGCTGGAACAGCCATCACTTAACAGAGGAGGAGGCCTCAGACATCAACTGTCTGCCACATACAATGCAGTTTTGAAATCCCTCCCCAGAAAACTTAACCACAGTTCACATCTTGGGTCATGTGATACCAGCGACTCACATGATGACCGGGGGGAGTGATTTCCCATCTGATGGTGGGTGGATCTGGGTCACACAGATTGGGGCCGGGGCTTTGTACCCTTTGCCCACTACCCTGAGTAAGAAGGATCCTTCACAAGGTTAAATACTGGGGATTCCCTACCAGAAATTTAGAAGAAACAAGAAGTCCAGTTGCCTTCAAAAGAAACACCAAAACTACTATGACCTGGATGACTGAGAATCTTCACAGACATGTCAAACCTTTCATTGTTTTAATTTTGATGATTGAGGCTTGGAGAGGACAGATACTTTACAGGAAATTAGTTTTGTTTTGGCTACAGCTACATAGTCTGGACAACATCAGCCATACTACACTTCAAAATACTAAAATGATATATACACATATAACCAACTGTACAAGATACTAACTTTACTACACACGATACTATACAATAAGTACTATATATTAGTGCTTCTCTAGTACTATATGTACTAGAGAGGAAACTATGACAAATATAAGTCACAATAGCCATAATTAACAATATTAGAATAGTAAAAATGCTTGAAACAGTTTAGTTTATATCACATGTATTGACTCTATATACTGAATTGAAAATATTTCTCTCAGTTACTACTCAACTCAATTTTCACCTGGTACAAAATATGATTGAAAGTAGAGTTGAGAATCTATAGTTTAGGAACCAATTTACACTATAAATGTTCATCGAAAGGAGTCTCTTGGTTAGTTTGTGTGCATTTCAAGCAAAAAAAAAAAAAAAAAGAGAAATTAATAAACCGAATCCTACAGAAAAACAGCTAATAAATGAGACCTCTTGAGTCATTCCTACATTTCTGCTCTTGATCATTTTCAGTCGCTCCATGAGAACTTGATGGCTAATGTGTGCACATTTTCACATTCTGCAAACATTTTGGATGCATCTGCTCACTTTAGCACACAGGTCCTTCAGGCGATTCTGTCCGTCCTTGAGCGGGCGGCTTGTGTTCTGCAGCCCCTTGAGGACCGGCCGGTGGTGTCGGGCCCTGACACAATGGTACAATCCTCGAAACTCCACCCGCTGTGCCGGAGTCCAGAAATGAGGAATCAGGAGCTGGCGGGGGAAAAAGTACCTGGCAGTGAGCAGAGAGACACAAGCAGCCATGGGAGAACGTGTATGAAAGGGGGCAGATGTAGTACAACGTAAGACACAGGAGTGTTCAGAGAGTCAGGAACAACATTAATATTAAGGCAATATACATTTCAGGTTCTGCTAAGTATGAATCAAAGGACGGTCGCTGAAATGAAAACACGGTTATGGCTGAGAAACTCACATCAAGACAAAAACCAGGTAGTTGGCAAAGGGAGGGATGGATATCACTATCAGTGGAATGGCCTTGATCATGTCTCTGCGAACCTGCAAAACAAACAAAAGCAAGTAAGAAAACATCGGCTAAAGGGCCACAATTTCAGATACGTCGAGTGGCGATTCTAGAGTCTGTTGGGTCCAAATAGCATTCACATCAAGCCTGTTAGAAATACTGACAGCAACAACTAGTTCATGCGTTTGTTACTTCCGGGCTGGACTACTGTAATTCTTTATTTTCAGGTTGCCCTAACAAAATTTAAAAAACTCTTCAGTTAATCCAAAATGCAGCAGCGCGTGTACTGACTAGAACTAATATCAGAGACCATATTTCCCCCATACTGGCTTCTCTGCACTGGCTCCCAGTTAAATTCAGAATAGAATTTAAAATCCTTGTTCTCACCTACAAAGCTATTCATGGTCAGTCACCATCTTATCTTGAACAGCTCATAGTACCCTATCGCCCATCCAGAACCTTACGCTCCCAGGATGCAGGGTTATTGGTGATCCCAAGAATTTCCAAAAGTAGAATGGGAGGCAGAGCTTTCAGCTATCAAGCTCCTCTCCTGTGGAACTATCTTCCAGTTTTGGTACGGGAGGCAGACACACTCTCTGATTTTAAGAGTAGGCTTAAAACCTTCCTTTTTGATAAAGCTTATAGTTAAGGCTGGCCTATCTAGCCCTTAGTTATGCTGCTATAGGCTTAGGTTGCTGGGGGAACACTCCATGATTCACTGAGGTTTCTTCTCTCCCCCCTCTGACTCCGACTCCTTCTCTGCTCCTGTAAATGTCCATATCCTTACACTAACTTTACTTCTTCCCCGGAGTCCTTGTGCTTTACCATCCTGCAAGTTTTTCTAGGTCACAGTGGGAGGTGCTGCTGTGGTCCTGCCTGATGCCCCCTGGCCACATTAGGAAAGGAGATCCTGTGACTTGGATCCTAGGCTGGATTTCCAAGTGCAAATCGGGACCCACAGATCACAATGGCTTCTGGATCAATAGACTACACCTGCTTCTGGACCACTACACTTCACATATCCCTGGATTTACAGATTATACATACTCTTGGACTCAGCAACACCCAGATCTTCCTACATGGAGTACAATGACTCCTGGACCAACAGAGTCCACCTGCGTCTGGATCACTAGACTTTCCATACATCCGGACTCATAGAATCCACAGACTCTGGGACTCATGGATGTTTTATGCATTCTAAATTAACTGTTGTTATCATGTTGTTGTGTTCTGTACAAGTGACATTTATTGCACGTCTGTCCGTCCTAGGAAGAAGGATCCCTCCTCTGTGGCTCTTCCTGAGGTTTCTTATTTTCCCTGTTTAGGGTTTTTTAAGTTTTTCCTCACCCGGTTCGAGGGTCTAAGGGCAGAGGATGTCACATCTGTACAGTTTGTCAAAGCCCAGTGAGATAATGTGTAAATTGTGATTTCGGTCTATACAAATAAAATTTGATTTGATTTGATTTGATTTGAACAAAGAAAATAGGAAATCAAAACTTTCTTCCAAGTTCAAATTATTACTCTCAGAATATAAAAGATATGAAAAACGTTCCTCTTCCATTTCCCCTCTGCGACTTTCATCCACTTTCTGATGACGTCACATCCGCGTGTTTCAGTCACAAGTTGAAACTGCTACATTGTTAGCATTAGCGTGCTACATACTGCGATAGCAGAATGCGACGTGATATGTGATATGACGCAAGAAAGCAACATAACATGTCAACTGATGGAGGTTTCGCAATACTGTCGATATTATCGATTAATTGATGGATTAACAGCTCAACAGGAGCGAGTGGTGAGAGTCGGACATGTGGCTGTTACATACAGCACATGTTTGTGGACATTTTCAAAGAGACATTTATGCATATTCCCACCTCCCCATTGTCACTCCTCGTCTCTCCAACCGCTTTATTCTTTGTAATTCATTCGTAATTTGCTGGTTTCATTGTCTTCTTCTGTGGAGAAAAAACTGCCCAATATTCATTTCAGCTGTAAAATCTCTCTTACAGGAGAGATTCAAAACAGTAATACTTATACTAATATACTTTTGTTATAAGAGTTGTCGCACATTGTAAAATTAAAAACAGGCAGCAAGAACAAAAACTACACTACATTTGGGTATTAATGATTTCTTCCAAGGTCAATATGATGGCCATTAGAGCAAAGACAATTATTTTTATTTACATTCATCTCAGTGCCCCTGCGGTGTGCGTTTGGGCGTGTAAGTGTTTTGACAGAGGCACACTCAGTCAACAGACCCCACCTGTCTGAGTTTCTCCATATCCCTGTAGGGTAAATCCTGGAAGCGTACTCCATCAGAAAACATCTTTGCTTTTATCCTGCTCATTTCTTTGGCATCTCGGAACAGGAGCTTGAAACCTGGAATGATTCAAGAAATAAATAATTACAAAAAAAACAACTTGTTATGACGACAGGAATGTGGATGGAAACGTTCTCTGTTTATAGATTTCCTAATGACGTTAGGGCATGTGATAGCCGCATACACATCCACACAACTGCAATCAATTAAAATGGTGACAGTCATCACCAGCCAACAGCTCTCCCACATCCTTCCGAGTCACATTGGGATGATTGTCCTTGCAGTCGCATCACTCAAACGTTGCACAGTGGCTGTTTGTTATCTTTTATTTGCCTTTTGACACTGTATCAATATGAAGCATTCACATTTAGATTGTTATCAGAATGAGTTGTAATAATAATGCTTTCTTTTGCCTGTGAGTCACCGTGTTTGCTGTAGGGTGGAGCCTGCTTTCACACCGTGGCCCAGTAATATGGACTCTACCAAACCATGACATCACTAATCACTAACTATGACCCAACTATAACTCACCCCCTGGTGTAAACTCTACAAACTGCAAAACAATGAACATTTCCTTTTTTGTAAATGAGGAACTGGTTCTATTAAAACATCTTCTGTAACTTCGGGGAAGCAAATATGAGACTAAGACTTAAATGAGAAGCAAGTCCGCTCCCCCTCCCATCTCTATTTCTTCATGATAGAGCTGAACAGCCCTTTCTGAAACCGCGGTAACCACTTCCTAGTCCTGCCACTGCAGCCAAAACCAACACTATCTATCTGCAACACCCGGGCACAGGCCCCCCAGTGTGATGGAACTGATGCCTATGACCTTTTATGTAGAGGTTTGGGGACGGTTACGCAATGTGTAACAAACACATTTTATAAAGTATTAACGTATCACGACTCATTTTTACATCTCAAGTGGCTTAAAAAAATCATGTGATTGTCTCAAACCTTAACAGCAAGCAATTGTTACATCCTTTGTTTATGTTATGCAACGTGTTGTACAATGTCTAACAGTTACAAAAAGTCGTATCAGTTGCACAGTGGTGGCAGCAATCAACACAAACAAAACTCCGGGGGCGTATCGTTAAAACTCTGAGTATGTTAACCATGGAGGGAAGGAAACTCTGGGGTTCTCGTTCCAAAGAGAGGGTTGGGATTAGCCTATTTTGACTCATATCGTGTCTTCAGACTGCGCGGGGTGGAAAATGTAGTCTCAAGCGTAGTGTAATAAAGTTTTCGGAGTCTTTAAAAAAAAAAAAAAAAAAAAGGCCTTTGTTTTTCCCAAAGTCCTTCTAGGAACGTGTCTCCGTAGCCTCACATTTTTGGGGATGTTTGCTGACTATCAAAATGTGTTTGTAGGCCAGACTACGATCAGCTGATAAGAGGCAAATGCAGATGCAATGTGTGTGACTGACATATTCCTCAGCCTTTCACTGTATTTATACAACATAAGCGAAACTGCCATTACAACATTTTTACTCATTCCACCTGCAGCTCGGGCAGCTGCCTAGTTTGTCTTTACGGACGCTCCAGCCTCTCTCACCATTGCTGTTTGCTAAACGCTGGCTCGGTTGTGTTACACGTCACACCAGTCGCGACTCTTTTGACTCTGCATTATGTCACTCTGCCACACTGAAGCGTCTTACTGCCGAGCTGCTAAGTTCTGTGTATACTGACCAGGGCAGAGAATTAGCAACCCTTTAATGTGGGGATGAACTGGATTGTCTGTATAAAAAGGGCTTAAATTCCTCCGGAACTCTTCCCTCATGCGATGTTGACCCAAGTGGGCGATCTTGTGTCTCCTTCAGGCTCAGGTCCTCTAGCAGAGGCACGGGAGCCTGAGGCTTGTTAATATAAGATGTTAGTATCTATCTTCAAACAGCTTTGTGTGGAGCATTAGGGATTATCCCAAGTTGAAATACCAATGAAATGATAGACAACTTTTGAAATAGCCTATGATTAAAATGGAAGTGAGTTACAATCATAGGCTTACATGTTAAATATTACCTGCCTGAACTAAGGTGTGTCAGATCACATGCAGAGTTGACTTTACTAAGTGTAATATTAGAACCGATAACTCAGGGTTTCCAATCGCAAGGTAAACTAGATTTATTTATTTCAAACCGGGACAGCACATATAAATGAACATTCACATGTACATATGTAAGATTATAGTCTATGGCTACTTTCTATCTTCATTCTCTTGGCAGGTTAATGTTATCTATACACAAAACAGCCTAAAATACACTGATTTCATTTAAAACACCACCACAATTCTGAACTTAAATAATGGTATAAAGCTGCAGCCATACCCAGCGAAAGAATCAGTGTGCCGTTTTTGAATAGCAATTCCAAACATTTACATATTGCACCGTGTCTGCAGAATAGAGAGTCAGTATCGAAGATGGCCGGCTTACCTTCCACAAAAGTGTGGTAGAGCTGAAAAAAGCGAGGAAATCGCATTTTGAGGAATTCTTCATATTTGCTATTTAGCCTCTGCACCTTGGATCCCACATTTCGACCAACGCCTCTAACCTTGGATGATGAATAGTGTCTACACAGGGGCGTCCTGTACAATAGGAGAGATGAAAATGAACAAGCCTCAAAAATCTGCAGCTATTAGGAACTGACCCTGAATTCCATCACTGAAGCAAATTGCAGGATTATTATTTTGCCAAAGTTTGGTAAAGTTTTGGTTGATGGGCGGGGCAAAATGGCTCGCGAACCCTCGAAAAACCACCATATACATCATAACAGACAAAATTTGTTACATATCTAGATTTACAAAAAAAAGCCTTTCAGTGCAATTACCTCAACCCAACAAGAATTCGGACATTTCGAATGGAAACTTGAATTTTTGAGGTTTGCTTGGCTAAATTCTTCTGGAGATTTTACCCAAATGACTTCGACTTTGGTCAGAGCAATCTTGACATCATAAACATGTTCAGTTGTGCCATTTGTGAGTTTTCGATGCACGGCGTAGCTGTGGCAGGCGCAGTCAATTTAGATGTTTCGCCGTTAAACATGAAATTTTTTCGAGGCGACCCCAAAGAGAACTCACTGAGAGAATCTTTCCTCACCTCTTCTGTGCAATGTGAATGAAATCACAATCCTTATATCTTTATGATACACAAAGGACCCATCAAAGGCGCTGCTGTGATCTGTGAATTTCTCTGATGATGTCTTTAAAACATCAAGGACATCAAAAGACACCATTTAATGACAGTGAAGTATTGTAGTATAAAATTACCACCACTGCCTTAAAAAAATCTATAATTTACACACGACAAGGTAAGGCTATTGAGTTGTATTTTGGTTCAATTTAGTTGACTTCGATTTTTCATCCTCACTTTTGCTCTCCTCAATTTAAGTAAAAAGGACCAGAAGATACCCATGGACGGCTGTGTATTCTCCTGTTTTTATCATGTTAGGACAACCACAGAAACATCACCAAATAAAGTCAGCGGTCACAGCAGCGCCACGAATGGATGAATTTCATTTTAAATGACTCCCAGGAAAACAAATATTTCAAGGTTGAAAGAAGAAAAATGTAAGCAAACGTGCCCTTAAAGCGAGAACCATTTTAACAGTTGAATTACTTAAAAAGCAGAGAAATATTACTACTACGACTATGTATGTTTTGACATTAAAATTCTCATTTGGTGTTGAAAATGTCCGAATGTTCGGGGGCAACCTTGACTGGCTGGGCTCCTCTGACGGGGCCCGCGGTCAACTACTGGCACGACGGGCTTGAATGGCCCGTTCAGCGCTCCTTGCAGCTTTAATTCAGTTTAGTAGTTTATAAAGAGTACGGGTCAATTCACGCCATGGCATCTTTATTTGAAAACATGCTAACATGAAATACCGCTTGAGAATACACAGTCATGGTTAGCTTAGCACGCGTCGAGTAAAAAATACAAGTAAACCGTAAAGAATTTAAGACACACCTGTACATACAGGACATATGGGGAGAATAAAGGCCATTAGGGATCCTGTTTAGCTTGACACCGTACAGCCGTATCAAAGACAAATTCCCAAAGAAGCTCGTATAGAACAGCGCCATGTTTGTTAGGGCGCACTTCCGGGTTACCGTAATGACGCACATATCGACCGTTCACTTCACCGTAAAGTTTGCTGCTCTGAGCGCATTTTCATCTTTGTTGGACCTGCAAATATACTCAGTCCGTGGCAAAGCATTGCTTTGCACTTTGCTCAAAGGGTGTATTTGGTTTCACAAAATATAAGAGAGAATTAGCATACCGTTACCCTCCTCGGTTTCTTTATATTTCTTTATTCGTATTGCTACTATGAGCCCTTTAGATTTTTCCCCCAATTGAAACCAATCCAAATGTCAAGATCTTTAAGGACTTTGCAGTATTCTATTTTTCTTAATTCTTCCTTTTATTTTTATACTGTATATACTTCAGCTTTTTCTAGGGTTTTACTGATGTGAAAAGATGCAACATCCGTACTAATAAATGTAAATTTCTGTGAGTGTCTTTGACGTCTTTAATGTCCTTTATGTAACATATCGCAGCCACAGGAGAGGCTGTGTTTGATAAACCCTTTAGAATCAAATAGACCTTACCTGAGTTTTAAGTAATATACTCTAATAATCAGTTTGATTTCCATTTTTGCATTAAATCGGACTAAACTATTAAACAAACCCTAGTTCTCAGGTGATAATTTGGCAAACTTGTACCTGCAGACTCCTGCTTCACATTTAGGCTTAGTCAACACATAGGCGGGTATTTTTGAAAACAGGTTTTTCGGAGCATTCTGGTCGTTTGCACACACGCAAAATGTGTTTAAAGGCACTGAAAATGCACATTTTAGAGAACCAGGGAGAAGTTTTTCAAAAATTATTCAGTGTTTATGTATAGACAGAGAAAATGTGGCTTGATCCGTTACGCTGTGTGCCGGTTCCCCCTTTATTTGAGGTCAGTGTGTGTGACTTTCACTCTTGTTGACAGGAAGCAATGTGTGCAATGGCGGATGTAGGCAAACTTTTGCAGCTGTTCATGTTGCTAACTGAACTTTTTGCACGTCTATACATACACACCTTTGTTGTTAGCGTACCTGAACGGATGATGACGTTTTGTCTCTGAATCTGATTGGCCAACATGGCTTTGCAATTACAGTTATGGACCTGGCAGCGTTTGACAGAACTTTACAGTTTGACTTGTGCTTTCATGTGGCTGAAAATGTTTTGGAGAACTTAGCATATGTGGACAAGATCATTTTTCAAAATGGAGGAGGAAAACCTCCATTTCCAAAATACCCCCCCACCCAAGTTGTCCAGGTTATGGCAAATACTGTTGAGATTTGGAACCACAAGCTGCACGTGCAAGACTGCTTGCAGAAGTTGCAGAGCTGTACGGTGAAGAACAATTCTTCCTCTTTAAGCTGTCCCATATGTTAGTGAATATTCATGGGTATAATGTACTAATTTTCTTCTCTAACAGATAACAGAGGCAACTGCAAACCTTGACTAACTTCTGCACTTCCCTGTTGACAAGAGCCACCGGATTTAAAGTGCAAGAAGGATTTGCAACAAACCTTTATTGCATGCATGCAATACAGACTGTAGTTTAATATTAAATTTGAGTGCAGGGATGTTTATCATATGTAGTGGAACTACATTTTTCTTTTCAAGAGTTGTCCATTTTTTTTAGCTGCAGGGACCATCATAAGCCTTCACCTGATGCAGACTCGCTCTTTAAGGGTTTAACACTCTGCACTGCTTGTTTTGGGACGGCCCTTAATATGGTGGACTGTTGCGTGAATGTGCAAACCCTGGGGGAGTGGATAGGGACCGGTTTGGGACTGGGCCATAGAGTACCAGGTTACAGGATTGCTTACTCTTTTAAACTGTGTGACACACAGTAGGTTTGACTGTTACTTATCCGTCACTGACAAAGAATCATCCACAACTGGCCAGTCAGCTGAAAACCACCTGGTCCCTGTGCACAAGTTGTATCACAACACTGAAACCTGTGAGCACCAAGTCTCTCTGGACACTGCAGCTGATACGATTTGTTTCATGA
>KV751321.1:20916874-20936425 GCA_001698575.1 Mola mola | reverse complement strand
TCAACGAAAAGTAAGTGTCCTGCTCCAGTCGTGCACTTCAGCTCGGGGCAATTGCATGTGCACATTTTCTTTGTCCCTTAACTGTTTTCTTTGTGTGTCTGCAGACCAGAGAAAAGGCTCAACTCCCATCTTGGTCCAAATTTTAGAACCCCGAATACCCTCCCATGGTCCGACTTCAAATCTTAATTTGGGCTCGCTGTGTATCCAGGAAACCCAACAATATGCTGTCTCTTCAAGCATGTTTCTTATAAAAATCTGTTTTTAAGTTTTTGCAGTTGATGATTTTAATTTGCACCACTGAGTTGTAGTTTCCTGTTGGATCTCGGTTTTTTTTCCATGTGCCCGTTCTATTAAAGGTGTTCATTTCACCCTTTGAATGGTGTAAAGGTTACATATTTAACCTGTTGGAATGTGCATAGGTTGCGGGGGGAAAAAAGTATCAAACAAATATTTAAACTTCTGCCAAAATTAATGAACTCCAGTTTGTGTGTAAACAGGAACGAATTGCTGTGACCATCAATATCTGTGCAGATGTATAAAATATTTGGAGTAAAAATACATGAATTGTTCTTTTTTTTTTTTTTTTTTTTTTTTAAATGGGAAAGGAAAATCAAAACACATAATATGATTTAAACAATCTAATGATATACACATCTTTTGCAAGACTAAGCTTGTTTAAACTTATTTGAAGTTGTTCCTTTTTCCGGGTTATAGAAGCATGAACTTGCATTGCATGACCACTAGATGGCAGTACTCCATACATTAACGACCATCGCAATCTGCCCACCTCTGTTTGCCGGAAACTAAACTTCATCTGATTATCTCAGCTTCAAGTGGTTCCACTACGTAACAAACATCTTAATATGGCCTGTGGAAGTGAGCTCTGAGTGGGCGAATCCGAGGGTGAGTCCGACCGGCACTACGTCATTAAGTGGCAATATTGATTTCATGTGATGACTGTTTTAGTTGTGGCTATTATTGGAAACGTTCAGACCGCCCTATCACCATCTGTAAGCATAAGATATGACTCAGACTACGTGCAGGTCCTGTGATAGATACATGACCTCTGTATGGCCAGGAACTGCTGCCGCCTCTTCCGTGCACTCTCTGTGTGCCTGCAGCACTGTGCTCTCAGGCCACCATTACATTTGTTTTCTCAGTCTCTTCTCTGGAATACACATGCATTAATAACAAATAGGAAAAAAAATCTGACAGAACAGCTTCTGGAAGTGAAGTATTAAGTGTGACACTAAGACTCACACTCAGCATATCTTGGCCAAATGTAGTGCTCTAATATGCCAGGTTTATTCAAGACATGTTAAAAGCTTCTTATTGATTGTTTGAGCTACATTGGGGAGTTCAACTCTTTGGAAGTTTGCAAATACATTGAACTAACTTCCAAGATCTCAGGATCTGACAGAAAGTCAGAATTTAGCATCAACCAGGCTGCCCTCAGAGGGAAATCGGCAAACAAAAGTCGATATTCAGGATGTTGTACTTAAGCCGTCATAAAGAAATCAGACATCAGGAGAGACCGGGGACAGAAAAAGCCATGGATTGCCAAGAACATATGATGAGAACTTTGTCAGAGTTTTTTAAGAGACCAGAAGTCCAGCGAGGACCTGGCTCAGCATTTGGCAGCTTCAACAGGATGCCAAGTTGACCTTCTACAATCCAACAAAGCTTGATTAGGTCGGAGCAGCCAATAAATCACCTTTTTTCAGGAGGGGGGACCAGGATGATATGCCAAAACTGACAGCCCAGGCTGATAGTCACTGACAGTCCCAGACGGACCTCCACGGAGTCCAGACCTGAACATTAAAGACACAAGATCGCCTGGAGAGAACAATAAGTTAAAAAAAACAACTGCCTGAACCTAAATAACTCCGGGAAATGCTGAAATAAAACCTGGTATAATATCCAAGATTACCAAGGAAAACTTTAAAACACTTCAAGATGTGCTCAGTGCAAACAAAGTTCACACTAAATCTGACTTTTGCCTGTAAAAACCTTTAAATTCTGAAAAAAATGTTCTTTTTTTAAAAAATTGTGTGTACATATTTCCTGTGTTTTTTGGCTATTTCTTAGACCCAAAGACAGAAATATGCATCGTCACTTGTGATTGACTCTCCGAACAAGTCAGTGCTTTTAACTGTGTATCACACTTCATCAGCTGACATTTTGTTTGAAACAATCTGAAATGAAACGGACAAATTCAGAGTAAAAAGTAGAAAGTATTATGGAATGGAAGTATTCAAAGTGCACATAGCTAAGCGCAGTAGTTGAGTAAGTACACCACTGACAATATCCACGCAACGCACAGCCTAACTGGCAGTCGAATGCATGTGTCGATGTGGAAATATGGTTGAATCGTTCAACTCCCCCCCTTCAGGATGTCACCACCTTCACTTTATTATTGTCCAGTACTTTAGTTTATGAGCACATCGCTTCAAAACCTTCAACTTTCCCATCAGCCTCAGCTGTGTTTGTAGTGCTAATTCCCAACTGTAACACAAAACTATGATGGTATCCATGTCAACGTTAAAACAGCTAAACATCAAAATATTAGCCTTGGCATTTGCGAGTGTGACAAAGCGATAGAGTTAAAGAAGTAGATCACAGCTCTGGTACTAAATGTGATTTTCTTTTCCATGTTTCCATTTTTCTTTGTATTAAACTGACACATTTGGGGACACATCTGATCCCACTTTCTAATTTGTGGGTCAGATGTCGAAGCCACTGCATGTGCTTTTGTAAATTTTAAACCTGAAAACGTTTAATTCTGTATGAATTAAATGTTTTTTGTACAGTACAACCATTTTCTGATTGTCTTCCCGTGACACAGCAGAGGGTTTATGTCACAATGGTGGTTTCAGTAGAATTTGACTTAGCTCGCGGCGGCTGCTTGAGGCTCTGCAAACAAGTTGGAGAGCCCCAAGCCTAACTGTTGATTCGTGAATGTAACATTCTCATGTTCTCATGAGCGTAAGACTGTCGCACAATGTATAGTGTCCAGTTTGTGCCTTGGAACTGTTCTGTGATCCAGTAAGTCTGCCTGAAGCTTGTGATCCTCTGTTATTGCTGGCATTTTGGGTTGTCCGCTCAAAGGAACCACATGAAAGTTGCCAGTTTCCACCCAGACCATGAGAGAACTGCCCTAAAACCCTCCCTAACTTTGTGCCATCGCTCACATTTGTTCTGTAATCAGAGTGTCGCTGACGCCGTCCAAATGCTCCTGTTGCATATACCACAGTATATATCCAAGATTATCAAGTCTTCCAGCTTGGAAGCGAATGGAGAATTTTGGGAATCTGCAGCTCAAGAGAAGCATGAGACCAGTTGGTTGTGGCCTCAGATGATTTAGATGCAACTTACCTCCATATACAAGAGCAAAGTCTATTCTCAGCATTCGACAGGACGTTTGGTCCAAGTGCCATAAATCTAGTGGAATTCAATGCAACGGGCAGCTGCAGAGGGATGGTGAGGGCCTCGCATGCTGAATACTGCATCTAATCCAGTTTGATATACTTTATAAACTGCATTTCTGAATCAGAGACGCTCCGTGTGACGTTCGGCAGCTCATTTCCACAAACACCGTTGATCTTTTTCACTGTTTGACTCCAGTTGCACATGGAGCGGTCTCTGAAGAAAGAAAATCAGTCACTTTGGTGATCCACCACTTTTCCTCCAGCCACCATCAGGTCGAGGTCGGTTTTGACTTAAACAAGTATCGAACCGATGGCTGTGGAAATTTGGCACCGAAAAATGTTTCACTCAAAGACATAAAAACCCGTCATTTTCAACCCACTTGAATGCGAATGAAAAATCATTTCTAGAGCTTCACAGCAAAACAGTATTGCAAAATTTATGCTTAAGGACATAACTAAACACACATTAAAAAAAAAGAAAATGAACCGGGCCTTCAATCAGGGTTGCAAATCATCCTGAGACTCCATGTTCCTGCAGACTTTGCCTGTTTTGGAACAATTTGGATCATGCGCTATTAACAGGTGCACAAGTAATCTATAACCCACACTGTGACTTTACTTCTGGCTGCAAAAGGTGCACATTCATGTTTTGACACACATGTATGTGAGAGTGTGGCACTATGCAATGATGAAGTAGTCTGGGTTACTTGAGAGCGGACTGGGAATTCCACCGATTTCTAAAAAGAGACCAGCACATAACTGGGAGGGAGGTGAGGGAGGCTAAATTTTTTAAGCAGTATGTTCCAATCTGCTGCCAAAAGGAGAACTTACACTTGACTCAGGCTTACAGGATGCTGGCACAGGACCACCGCGCAGTGAGCGGTGGGCTATTTCATATAAAGTGAGAAATATTTGTAACATTTGTGACCACAAAACTGCTGCCCAAAGTGAAGCATATCTATATTTGAACAATAGCGGGTCTCTGTTTTAAGTGGATTAAGGCTTTGCTCTGTATCTCTCCATTACATTTGGGGTAATATTTACACACACACACACACAAAATTTAATGAAAATCTGTACATCATTTTTTGAGTTTGAAAATCCGGATCCAAATCACAACCAAAAGTTTACCCATTCATCCAAACCCATTAGCAATTTTCTGAGTTATTTTGGTGTCAGACATACATTCACAAAGGCAAAAATATGTGGTTTTAAATTTTTATTTCATGTTTAGCTGCAGTAAAATAGAACTTCTCAGTATGTAAAAATAACAAGCTCAAAACAAAATTTTACATTTTAACCACAAACTGCAGAACACAGTTCGCGTGGCAATAACACCAGCAGAATAATTTGCTTACACGACCAGTGTATAAGACTGTATTGGGTGATACACAGTATACAGTATTAGCTGCTCCATGATACATGAATGATACTACAAAATGATTCTGTAGGTTTAACCTACTTCGTTGTCACCAAATAGATGTGGTGGCACAAAGCAAATGGGAGATTTGAGTGACTGACGCCTTGAATGTTGATGAGCGAGGACTCAGAGGCGACAGGAAACAATTTAATTGTCTGAACATGTTTTATATAATAATAATGTTTAACTTTACACTAATCCAAATTGACAGATTTTTGTGCTAGTGGCACCATTAAAATTCAATTTTGTACCTGTCTAAAAAGTGCGATCACTCATCAAAAAAATGTCCCTATTCATGGCACCTTGTTGCATGTAAACAGTCACCTTTTGGTCCATGAGCTGGCCTGTCTAACTCCATCTGCAGAGTACAAAATATCCTGGCAAAACAAACCAGGGAGGGCTCCTCCCATGTTTCTTCTGCAAGTTTTGTAACGCGTTCACTTTATAATTCAGAAGTGGCCCTTTTCCGCTGGAGCTGCACAATCCCTCAGGATCATCACTCTTCTCAGCCTCTGGCAGTTTTAACTTCACACCACCTGAATGCTTAGTCTCTCCTCTTTGGCTCTCGTGTGAACTCACAGCTGTTCAAGTCTCCCGATTCAAAAGGGAAGAGTATCCATGAATATCTTTTCCACAATGGGCGGAGGAGGAACGATATCCTCTAGTTTAAGGTAAAAGATGCGTTGGAGGCCTTGCGTGCACAGAGTCCTGAGCTCTGGCAGCTTCCCCAGAAGTCTGGACACATAATTTGGCCGCAACGATTCGGCGCCAGAAACGTGGTCTTTGAGGCAGGCGATGAGTTGGTTCTGCATGTCCTCCACGCGTCCTGGCTCCTTAAGACCATGTCGGTCTGCAGAACAAGTAAGATGCACGTTAGAGCTTTGATAAGACCCCTACTTGAGGTTGTACTGGTGATTGAAAATCTTGATACATTACATTCTGTATATTAAGAGGAAAGGTTATCACACGCCAGTTTTATCAGCGGTGTTGCTTTTGCCAAGTCAAACAATCCCCTGTCGTTAAGTGTGAACCTGCACTGTGCTTATGTTTAGCCTGCTGTGTACATCTACATACATCATCTATGCAGTATGAGGTCATGTTAGATTTTAGCATACACCTGTTATGTCAGTGTTATCTAACTGCCTTACTTGCATTGTTTGCCCTCATTATTTTAATCATAGATTAATCTGCTGACTATTTTCCCCTATAATCTATTAATCATTTACTGGCAAAAAATAGCATCTTTTTTTAAAAAAAAGAAACCCCAAAGACTCATCATTTACTGCCAGAAATGACAAAGAAAAGAAGCAAATCCGGACATTTAAGAAGCCAGAACCGACAAATGTTAAATAATTTTGCTCAAAACGAGACTGAACGATTATTCAATTATCAAATAGTTGTCGAATAATCATCTTTAGATCAACAAATCGATTAATTGTCCACACTGATAAAACCCTCGCGCAAACTCTCGTTACTTTAATTTGAATTGGGACAAATTTGGTGGGTTTAATCCCGACGCCTCCCGCTCTAAACGGAGCTGCGTTGGGTCGTGTTGAGGGAGGACTGAAGCTCTCACCGGTGATTATGACCAGAGCTGTGAGGCAGGAGAAGGACGAAACGTCCAGCCTCATGCGATGAAGGGCTTGAGAGAATTCCAAGATGGAGTCGATCCAGTCGCCGAAGCTGCGGACGCACTGTATTCTGTGAAGCACGGTGCCGTTGCAGAAGATGAGCTTTTCCATTTCAGGATTGGAACTTGAAGAGAAAAGAAGGATCATATTTTCATTTTATCACAGGCGCCCAGAGTGTTGCAGGTAGGACGGAAATGTTTCGTGGGAAGCTTACCGATACGCAAGACGCAGGATGAAGAGCTCAACAAATGCAGATTCCAGTAGCAGCTCCTGGTCTTCGGAGCAGAAGTCAGAGAAGCCCGGGATGCTCCTCGCCCACTTCCTGATCACCTCCATGGAGGCTGTGAGTAAATCGTAGAACTGCTTGATGTCAGTTGCGTCTTCTTTCTGGTTCAGGCTGACTTCGGTCTCATCATACTGAAATTGCAGACGGCAGAGAAGCAATGTGTAATCAAGTATTCCAAGAGAAGTGAATGAAGGAGGGCTTCTGACGCCGATGTTGGTTTACCTTGGAGTAATCCAGCTTCTCTACGCTGGGGTTCGAGTCGATGTGTGCCCTCACGAGTGACGCGATCATGCTCACCGGAGACACGGTGGACATCACGTCCTGGACGACTTTAGGCTTGGACGGAAGGCGACCTCTTCGCCCTTTCAAGTTGTCCGTTCTCACCACTGGAAGAAGGACGGCAGCAGCAGCTGTTACAATCGGTTCAGTGTTTCTATCCAGATTTAGTGCCAGTGGTCATCTGGCAGCGAACTCACCTTCCCTCACCATGCCTACGGCCAGACACTTCTGGAAACGGCAAAACTGGCATCGGTTCCTCCTCCTCTTGTCCACGGGACAGTCCTTGTTGGCAAGGCAAACATACTTGGAATTTTTCTGTACCGTACGCTGTGGAATAAAAATAAGAATGACTCTAAACACATGGTAAGGACTCTCATAAAACAGTATTCAGTAATCAATGTTTCCGTGTTTTACCTTGAAAAAGCCTTTGCATCCCTCACAGGTTCGAACCCCGTAGTGCTGACAGGAGGCGTTGTCCCCGCACACAGCACAGCTGCCCTCATTGCCACTTTTCAACTTGGGAGACAGGCTTCCGTCCGGCTGCTCGGCACCATCGAGGCTGCATGCTTGCTCCATCGCCACGGCGGGAAAGTTCATTGCGGATGGGTGGTTATGGGACAGAGCAAAGGGATCCTGCTCTCTTAAGTGTGGCTGACCCGAAAGAGACATGTCCTCCGCTGACCCTGAGCTGAAAGTGAAGAAAGAGGGCGCGTGTGGCACTGAGGTCTCCTCGGTCGCCCAGTATCCCGGACTGGGTGAGTATGGCCCGAAGGCTGAATCCCAGGTGGACCCGTGCTGGCCGTGGAACCCCGGGGTCGAGGGGGACGAGGCCGACGCGGGGCTGCCAAAATAATCTGAGCCGGCGGGGGACGCGGCCTCGTCCGGGTAGCTCAGCGTGAACGCTCCAGGGTAGCAGCCGTACACCTGGAGGTCGTCCAGCTTGAAGGGGGACTCCTGACTCGAGGACGGAGTGACGTGTGCCGGAGCCGCGGTGAACTGGCACGAATACCCATCGAAGTCTCCCGTCCGAGAACCCACCAGGGAGTTGATGCTGGGCAGGGACGGAGCAGAGAGGGGGTCCCGTGGGCTGCCCATATCCGCAGCCAGCCTGGAGATGAAGTCTGTACTCTGAAGCTCAGCGCTGCCAAGGTTGT
The DNA here is from genome assembly GCA_001698575.1 of Mola mola. Lineage (NCBI taxonomy): Eukaryota > Metazoa > Chordata > Actinopteri > Tetraodontiformes > Molidae > Mola > Mola mola. Next base: position 20,928,227 of record KV751321.1, on the reverse strand, counting down.
TCTCGCAGGGTTGCGATCCATGCTGGGGGTGTATGCAAGTCATGGCTGCAAGACTGAAAAAGGAAGTGTGTTAAGAGCCTGGCGAGCTTGTTTTTCAGATCTTTATTTATAAAATGAATAATCACACGCTCACGAAATAACGTTAAACGGCGACTTTATGAAAAACCCAATAACTGAACATTTAAGTCAAATTGAATAAAAAAATATCTGGATCACTGATCCTCGAAGTCAGCTGAGCGAATCAGTTAATCTGGAATCGCTCAAACTAAGTTCTAACGTGGGTTGGATTGATTTTTTCCTTCAAAGTCAGTGACTCCAGCTGTAAAGTTTCCTGCTTGAGGCCATGCAGTCACTTTCGATGCCATGTTCAGCAGATACCCTGAGTTTACAAAGTGTCCTGCTGGTCCTGATTAATCAGCCACAGAGGATGGATCGGTGCAGCTCTACTTCATGGCCGTGGTCAGGTTATCTGTTTTCAACCTCTTATTTTACGGTATCAATGCGCCGGAATATTGCATTTGCGATTTTAAATGACCTGGAGGCAAATACGTCAGCTCTCGTGTTTCTTGGTGTTGATTATTTTTGTGACACGCACTGTTAAACATTTTTAGGTTCTTATGATTTTATAACTTATCTGTCTTACGCTGCAATTGTTTCTATGCCTTTTCATGGTCTTATGTGTGCTGCTGCCTGTCTTGGCCAGGCATTTTCAATCTCAATGAGACTTTTCCTGGTTAAATAAAGGTTAAAGAAGCTTCGAAGGAAGTTAAACTGCATAGAAACATCCATCATTTAATGGTAAAGTCACCATCTTATTTTACTGTGTAATGAATATGTTCAGCTGCACGCCTGGAAGCTACAGAATGTGGAGTTGTGCCAGAAAACACTCCTCACACACACTCCCGGAGCACTTTGGATGTCCAGACTTGCTCATTTCCAGTAAAGATGGGAATGAATAGCAAAATCCAACATGTTTGCGCAGTTAATTTCCTCACTGCTGGTCAGTATTACATGTTAAAGAATGTTAAAAAAAAAAAAAAAAGTAGGCGGTTTGTTTTTGCAGTCACGTCCTAAATGTTGCAGTAAGCGAGAAACATGAAATATTTCTTACCTGTCGGGCTAACTGTTTCAAACTGTCTGTATTCCGCACGCGAGCATCAGTCATGTTCAGTTCCCCGAGCTGAGGAGCAGTCCCTCATCTCACAGCGCGACTAATCTCTTATAGGAGCCCCGGCCTGCCCATGACGTCAGGGAGAGGTTTCCATCCCGGGCCGGGCGGTGGGCGGGGAGATTTCCACCCGCCGACCAATCACAGCGCGCGTCTCGCAGAATAGACGTGTGATGACGCACTCCGGGATTCCGTTGACGCGCGTACAGGGAAGAACCGTCGCATTGTTCGGCTGCGGATGGTCGCTCACGCACGCACACGTACCGGGCCGAATATAACGTTGCACACGCAAACGGTCAGCGCGTCCTGACCGTCTCAGATCCCGATTCTCACAGCCGCCGGGCCTTGGTCTCGTGTGACAGTTCTGCTGACGGGGCGGAAAAACGCGCTTTTCTGATTTAGAAACAGGATGTTACACGATCTTTTTTTTTTTTTTTATGTTTGTGGGGGGACAGCTGGATTTAAGAAATAAACGTCCACCCTGTAGATGAAAACACAAACAAACCGAGTGTGTGTTTCCTTCATTGGCTCAATCTGCAGTCCAGCTGTCCCCTTGTTAACTGTGTTAACTTCTGTAGTGATAAGAGAATCCTCTGTCGTGCAGGCTTTCGTTGCTCTGTACAAATCTCATTTGAGGTTTGCGTGGCTCCATTTGGCACATTTCTTAAGTAATTTGTGTCCAATCAAGTCACCGCACAGGTTCTTGGATTGAAAGGTGAACGCATTGAAAATGGAGATTAAAACAGGGGCTGCAGGGGGTTTAAGACCCCCAAAACACCTGTAAAATGCTTTTTTAAAGATGAAGTCCAGAAACTAAACCTAAACATACATTTTGACGACCATTTCTCACCTGATTTTTTTCTTTTTTTTTGCAAGATCCCAGAGCCTCTTCACACCTCTTCTCTCATAAATTCAAACTGCTGCCATCCATCAAGGACTCGGTCCGGACTGCCTGAGTCGAAACCAGAATACCGGGCTGATAAATGCATGTTCACTGACGCGTCTCCCCTTAATGATCTCTGTGTGTTTCTGATTATATGTTTGCATGCCTCCAATCAGCCCTGAATGGCACTGAATTCACTTATTGGAATCTTATTGGAATGTGCTCGTTGAACAGCGCTGAGGCCTCGCGGGAGAAACCACGTCACACACACGAAAACACAGGTGGTTACAAATGAAGTGAATGTTTTGATAAAGTTTAATGGCTCAGCTGGTCCTCGTCCCTGCTGCCTATCAGCCGGTGCTCATTTACCGGTTCCAGTCTGTGTTTGACACTAATCACCCTCCCACTGAAGTTTTATCCATCATATTTATGAATGACTGGGCCTGTGGATGTCATGCTGCTGCACACAAACCGGTTATCTGATCGGCGTTATCCGACACATTGTGTGACATCAACCGGAGCCCTTTTTTTCCCTCACGGGCAACACATTCAGACCAACTCCGAGAGCGAGTCTGTGAGTGATTCGGTGCTTTTACTGAACAAAATGTGGCCTTCCTGTGCGAGCACATGCACGCACACGCGCTTGATATGCATCGTAAGACGTGCAAAGCCGCAGCTCCGCCCACCACCTGCTGCATCACTCCTGGCTGCTGTTTCTGAGAAGATGGTTGTCATTGTGGAGAAATCCTCCGGTTCTTTATGCGGGACCAAAACAAATCTGTGGGTCGGTTTCTGGCCAGATTTCACCGGCTTAACGTCGTTGACTCCGTGGGGGAGATCAGCATTGTCATGGCAACAATAAACAGAGTGTTTTCATCACACAGGCCGACTGAAGCTCACGCGGCTGCAGCCGGAACAGGAGCTACAGCTGCTGAAATCAGTTTGCCTGTTAGATCGTCGCCGCTTTGCATGCAGATGTAAATGAGACAGGGACGATGGCACCAGGTGCGCTGAGCCCTGAGGCGAGCATCATCACATAAACTCTCCTTTATGATTTATACGACGAGTCACAAGATAGAATCTGTGAACTGGTGCAGTCAGAGTGAATTCATCTCCGTATAAATAAGGACAGAAGACAGCCTGACGCATCCATTCCGGCGTGCTGCTCCTGTCATCTTCTCCCAGACGACAGGAGCTCAGCAACACCTGCCTCTCCTCTCTCCCTCCGCGAGCTGGCCTGTTTTAGGACGTGCAGATAGATCTGTGGCTGACAGCTTCACAGCTCCGCCGCAGCACGAGGCGATCCGGGTCAGACCTCTGCGCCCGCGGACTCCTGCACTGCGCGCACGTTGGTGGTTTTATGGGCTGTGCGGGCTGTGGGTCGTTTGGATCCCCGCAACGTGATATGGTGTGAGAATCTGTGTGTGCTTTATTTAAATGTGCGCTTTATCTAAAATCGATCGTTTACAGAGTTGCTCTTAGATGTGTTGGTGTCCTAAAATATAGAGACATGATATAGAGACAATGATGTGATGCAGCTGCCATGTAATAAACGATTCATACGTCAAAAGTGTTGCTGAAGGCTGATTGATTCAGGTCTGTGTTGCTGTGTTTTTTGTTACATTGGAAATAAATTAGATTCAAAGGTTCTAATATTTGTTACGTTTTGTCCATTTCATTGGATTCCTGTTTATTTCATTGTGTTCCTTCACAGGACAGATATCAGCACCGTAAACTGTTTATTCTGAGGGAAGAACAACACCGACTTGCAGGAAATCACCCTTCTTTTGGAGGCTTTCCAACGACCTGTTTGGACCTGTTGAAGGCCTGTTGCAGAAAATCTCATAAAGTTACTTCTTTTTTTTCCCTCTTAAGATCATGACCGTATTCTTAAAACAAGTCAATGTAACCCTAGTGCTAATTCTCCTTCTTACACACAAAAATGACTCAAGCTTTCCATCTTCCCTTTTCAAATAGTCAAAAATGATTTAGAAAACACAGAATTGCCAGGATAATATTGTTGCTCAACATGATGGAAGTGAGTGACTGCAGCCACGCGGCTGTAGACACCAGTGAGCGTCAGCATCAGCATGTGCACACTGACAAACACGCCGCTGTTCAACAGCTGTAGTGTTTACTGCTGTCACTGTTGCAGTTTAGCTGGTTTTGCCTATGGACATTAACTCGCTGCACACCGAGGTTAATGGGAACCGTATCAGTTTTCCGGATATCAAAGTGTTGGAGGAATGAAAGAAATTTGACCTGGTGGTACTAAGACTTTAAAAGGTCAGCAAAGGGAGTCGTGAATTTTGTTTGAAAAATACAAGGTAGTACAGCTGCTATGAGCCCCCACAGGTGCCTGAGAGCTGGTGACTCTTAAAGCCATGATGTATAATTTATACTCTGATTCTCCTTTTATTTGTCACCACTTTATATTTCATTCTCGCTCTGTTACAGCATATTGTTGTCTTGATGTATTCTGGGCCATTTTGATCTACTATAAATAGAAGATTAATACCTAAAACACAATATATTGTGACTTCAGAAATCCGTCATGTATGCGATCCCATGAGACAAGTGAAAGACACCACAATATGGAACACGGTGCAAATGCAGCTCGATCTACAGGCCGAGGATTTGACAAATTTGGAGAAGCTGCTGTGCCAGTGACGAAAGTGTGACTTGGCCTCAGTGGTGACGCTTCCCTTTTGGTTTGATCAAGCATGTGATGCAGTATTTTATCACTCCGACGTTCCTCAACAACGCTCAGGTCCCCACTGTCCTTATCGGGTTCCCCTGTCCTTATTGTGTTTCCAGTCCCACGTGAAAGGAGGATCAGACATCACATACAGTAGATTCTCACATTTTACACGTATCACATAAACTCTCCTCCTTCACGCCACATCTCCAAAGCTTTTACCGTCCCTTTACACAAGAATGTATGTATGACAGAGTCAGTGTGTTATAACTGGTGGCGACAGATTTTGACACAGCGTGCTGCGAGACAATTTATGATCGGGTGCTTCAGCACATGGGCGAGTGACACACGATCCCTCGTGTCTGCATTCTGAGGTCTCAGCTTTTGCTGATGTTCGCACCAGCAGGAGGAGAATACCGCGCCGCTCATGCTCCACCTGCTGGCACCGTGCAAGTTTGACTCCTGCACACACGCTGCACAAATAAGAACTCAAATCTGCACAGAATGGAGCAAAGCCAGTAATTTCGATGCAGCCTGCTGAGGTTTAATCGTGCACCGCAGAAGAAATCTCACCAAGCACGTTGAGATTAAAAAGTCGGTTAAGAGATATATTCTCCTCCGCCGGTTAGTGGACGCAGTTCCCACAACTTCGTGTTGGAACAGAGTGTGTTGTTGAGATTATTCCTCTTGAAGCAATAAGCTTCTGGCTCAAAGATTCAAAGTGTTTATTGTCATTTGCACAGTAAATTCACTATGAATGTCTTCATATACAGTGGGGCAAAAAAGTATTTAGTCAGCCACTGATTGTGCAAGTTCTCCTACTTAGAAAGATGAGAAAGGTCTGTAATTTTCATCATAGGTACACTTCAACTATGAGACACAAAATGAGGAAAAAAAAAAATTTTTTTTTAAAAAATCCAGGAAATCACATTGTGGGATTTTTAAAGAATTTATTTGTAAATTATGGTGGAAAATAAGTATTTGGTCAATAACAAAAGTTCAACTCCATACTTTGTAACATAACCTCTGTTGGCAATGACAGAGGTCAAACGTTTCCTGTAAGTCTTCACCAGGTTTGCACACACCGTAGCTGGTATTGTGGCCCATTCCTCCATGCAGATCTCCTCTAGAGCAGTGATGTGTTGGGGCTGTCGCTGGGCAACACAGACTTTCAACTCCCTCCACAAATTTTCTATGGGGTTGAGGTCTGGAGACTGGCTAGGCCACTCCAGGACCTTGAAATGCTTTTTAACGGAGCCACTCCTTCGAGCCCGAGCGGTGTTTTTGTAATCATTGTCATGCTGGAAGACCCAGCCACATTGCATCTTCAATGCTTTCACTGATGGAAGGAGGTTTTGGCTTAAAATCTCACGATACATGGCCCCGTTCATTCTTCCCTTAACACGGATCAGTCGTCCTGTCCCCTTTGCAGAAAAACAGCCCCAAAGCATGATGTTTCCACCCCCATGCTTCACAGTAGGTATGGTGTTCTTGGGATGCAAAAATCCCACAATGTGATTTCCTGGATTTTTTTTTTTTTTTTCTCATTTTGTCTCTCATAGTTGAAGTGTACCTATGATGAAAATTACAGACCTTTCTCATCTTTCTAAGTAGGAGAACTTGCACAATCAGTGGCTGACTAAATACTTTTTTGCCCCACTGTATGCCTAAAGAAAATGTGACCAAAGGAAACACAATAGTGCAATGCAGAATGTGCAAATTGTAGGTAGAAAATTGTACATATGTATAATGTGTGGGGATAAATAACTCATGGACGTTGGTGTTGTTTTATTTTCCTTTAATATTTGGACCCACTTTTTGCACTTTATTAGAGAGACTGGGGTCCAGGGCCTCCACAGGGGTCCACATTCAGTATCATGGGACGAGTTTCAGTGTTTCCATATTAAACATTTCTTCTGTCTATGTGTTCTAGGTGTTTTTTTGTGTGTGTGTGTGTGTTTTGTTTTTTGATTTCTTTTATTGATTTCATTGGGATGGTTTTTTTTCAATTATTTCCCCACTGATTCATTTGTTTATTAATTAATTTATTATTATTTACTTTGATGCTTGTGTTGTATTGTTTGTGTGTTCGAAAGACAAAAAAGATCATTTTAATTCAATAAAAAATATTCAACTATTGATATTGAATTAACAATGTTCCACTCTGATGATAATATGTTTTGTCATATGCCGCTTATGGAACAATATAAAAACCTGCATTACAAGCAAAAGTCCGGCTCTGAAAATGTAAACTATTGTTAATGAAATAAATTACATCACTATGTTTCATAGAGGTTTAGCATAAATTCATTTTATTTTTATAGCATGTTTCCATGGAGCTAAAGTTTTACTCGGGCAGTTTGGTTTGGCCTTATAGGGCTCAGGTCCCCTTTCAAACGGTCAGAAGATAAACCTGATGATTAACGAGAGCACAACAAATAACGAAGAAGGATCTGCTGCACAAATTTGTATTCTCATTCGCTCATCTGTATAATCTTTCCTTTGCTGTGAATATTGTCTAATTTTTTTACCTTTCTGTGCCACAAGCAGTGAGGAGAGTTCAGGAGAGACGTCTCTTTTTGCTGCGTCTGGTAACGACTCCTAAAAAAACTGACCTTGGATGCATCCAGAGAAAATCTCAATCTGAAAAGAAACTGTCACCTCCAGCTGTCAGAAAAATGTAGTGGAGTGAAAAGTCTGAAAATCAGAAGCTGTGCAGAGGGGTTATGCTGTGTGTGCTGTGTTAATCTGAAACCCCGTTGAGGGTCCTGGACAGCTGCTTTGATTAAATTTCATTAAAACACTCGGTAATTTATCTGCCATAAGCAATAGTTGAAATGTTCCTCAGCAGATTTTACCGGCAACATGAATCCTGACTGCCAAAGTATCAGATGGGACACGAACTGTGATATGGTCAGATAAAACTCTCATGTAGTAATGTGGGAGGACGGATGGCTCCAGATTTAGCAGCTTCCAACAGTGTAATTAAGCAGCCTGGCATGCGATGACTTTCAGGTTGGCGCTGAAATTCAGCCGAGGGGTTGCCAGAACCTGTAAGAGGTCATTCACAGGTTACCGAGTCAGCAGTCACATCTTAATGATATAAAAATACTGACAAATTCATATTTTAGCGCATAAAAACAAGCACCTGAGCATTTAAACATATTCTATATTCTAGTTCCAAGTTCACGTTTTTGCCTTTGTAAATACATCTGAATCGATTGTCAAACTCAAAAACTGAAAAATTCAGTGTGTATTGGTCTTCAAGGAGCAAATATTTAAAGATCCAAATCCAGATCAGGATGTGGACTCAAAAACTACTGATCATTTCTTTCATTAAAAATATTGTTTGTAATTATTTTACATCCAGGAACAAACTTTGACACTTTATAAGAGATCCGGATTCTGGACCGGAATCAGTTTCAAACATGGAAGTGACAAAAAAAACTGATGGATGCATTTTTATCAAACTTGTCAAATATTACAGTTTTTGGAGAGATCTTGAGTTGATCCGGATCCTGAATGTGGATAAATTTCAAACATGGTCGTAGTTCGTAAACAAATGGGAGGGGTCTCACTGTCTCGCCAGAACATCTGAATATGAGTTGTTGAGACCATGACCCAGTTTATCTCACTGAACACACAACGGAAAACATCTCGATGTCTTTGTTTCAGGTGTGAAAAGTTGTTTAAAAGAAAACGAAATTGTTTTGTATCATGTAAAGTCCCTCATGTTGCTCCCTTTGATTTTCCACCAGTGTCAGGATGTCAGGCGCCACTAGAGGGCAGCATCCTGACATGACTGAAGAAACCTCTTCTCAGTAACTTCCATATTTACTGCACCTAAAAGGTGCTGCTGCCCCTGGAATTATAAGGAAAACTAATAAATGATGCTCATTATGTTTAGGAACAGCTAATCAAAAGTGTTTTCAGCAATTTTTTATAATATTACAAAAACTGAGATAACTGGATAAGTTGATACGGTTATTTGTGTTGCAGAGTTTCTGAAAACATCTTAAAATAACAGAACAACGACGAATTAAATCAGGATTTATAAACGAAAAAGAAAATGGCAATGAAACAAAAGGGCATGTCATACGGATCGCAATATGAGAGAAGAGAATCAATACGTTTCATGGATTCTAAGTGAAACGGGCTCATGATTAAACCTCCACGCGGGCTGTCAGTTGCGAACAATGACTTTCCTTCCGGATCACACTGAGTGAAAATGACGCACGGGGTCGGCCGTGCTGTCATCAGAGACACTTCAGCGCCGCCAAGTCGGAATAATGAGCTCCGTCTCCATGCTTGTCTTTGTCACCAGGGAGGACAAAATCTTTTCTGTCATCCGTTTGTAGGTCACCAGAATGTCCCTCTTTGAGCCTTCCCCCCCCCGTATCCCTGCCTCAGCAACTGCCCACACACACACGCACACACACGCTGAGCCGGACCTGCCGACATCACCGGGGTCACAGACGTGGAGGGTCTTCTCCGTGGGCCCAATACTTGCTTTTACATCATCCACTCGCGGTTGATGTGGTGAAACTGCAGCTGTTATCGAATTAGCCTCACTCATTAGCGTGGACACAAAACCCACAGTTGTTTGGTGTAACTTGGGCAGACTTGGACGCTGCTGGACGGAACTATGCAGTCTAGCTGTTCCCAATTATCGTGCAAATTTAACCATTTAGTGTCGCTGACAGCTCAGAAAGTGAACAGAAACGAAGCTAAAACAACCTGGATGTGAGCGCCGCCCATCTTGCAGTGGTGACATCATTTGCAGCCACATGTTTACTTTTAGACAGTGGGATTCTGTCACGTTAGGGAGCGACTGTCTGGCTGTGGGACGTGTGAGAGATATAAATGTTGTTGAGCTGTTTGAGGCCATTAAAAGGGTCAAAAGGGCGATTGGGTCCAGCAGGTGTTTGTGCTCCGAATGATGTCACCGCTGCGAGTCGGCGCTAACGTTGAGCTCATCTGAGCAGCCGCCGGCTCAGCCCATAAAAACAGGACTGTAAATAATCTATATTAGATTTTGGTTTAAAAACGGATCAGTGGCGTAAAGTAATTACCAATAATTTGGACCTTAATGAATGTCCATATTATGGCCACCAATGCTGGCTGCGCTCAGGCACGTGGAGCAGTGGGCTGTTTTCCCACAGGTCTCACAGGAAAAGAGTCAGGAAGCATTACGTGAGGCCCCGGACTGTTTACCGAGGCGGGAGGGGGGATGCCCAACACCTCCAGGAACGGCCTGTAACCAGCGTCTCCTCACAGGCCTGCGTGGCCTCGGCGGTCGGCCTGCTGGAGTGTTGATTCCTCTCCACCCCGGGACGGTCGCCATCAGTGACTCATGCTGGCTCTTCGCTGACTTTGGCCCCTTTTCATCTGAAACTTCTGTTTTGTTTTTGTTTTTTTTTTCTAATATCCCTCTTCAATGAATTTCCTCTTGTTTTTCCAGATACAGCGCATGAACGAACAGTGCCGTGTTATTGTCTCAGAGTTTCCTGGACCTGTTCAAGGTCAGAAGCCAGTTGTCTGAGATCAAGCCGAGGGGGAATTTATGGAGAGTTTGTGTGTGTGTGTGTGTGTGTGTGTGTGTGTGTGCGGGGCTGATTGTACTGGAATCCCCCAACAACGCAGCACCTGGCTCGTCACTATTAGACAGGGACCGAAGAAGAAACCTGTACAGAGCAGAAGGGTCAGCTGTTACAACCACAGCTGCCATCTTTGGCCCCGGCGTTCTCGTGCCCGGACTCCTCCGTCTCATCAGGGTGCAGACAAATCAGCCCGATAAACTGCCCCCGAACTGAGACGAGTGGTGAAAATGAGTCTTCTTGCAGGGCTCAAAGAGCGAACACAAAGAAAAGCAGGTTTGTTTTCAGGTCGACGGCGCCTGCAGCTCTGAACACATCGACTCGCAGGCAGGAACAACAGGCTTGGATGTGTACTCTAGTAATCATGGGATCTAAACCCAAACGGAAAATAAAAAAGAAGAAGCAGCAGCAGCGAGGAAACCACAATGTGACTCGACATAGACGTCAACTTCTTCCTGTCCCGCTGCTCTTAGTTTGGTAACATAAAGCAGCTTTGAGTCAAGCGTCAACTTTTGCCTCCAAAAGTAATCATCTCGAAAGGAAGTGTGTGTGTGTGTGTGTGTGTGTGTGTGTGTTTTTTAGTTTGTTTGTTATGAGTGAGTGTGTGTATGTGTTTGTTTGTTGTGCGTGTGTATATGTGTGTGAGTGGGTGCGTTGGGGGGGGGGGGTCACCATCGCCACAGATGACTCACTCACTTCTACATTCTTGGATCCAAAGTCTCCGAGGCTGAGTGCGCGTGGGCGCGGAATGAGAATAAAGTGCGTCAGATGAAAGCACCTGCCATCTCTACGCACCCACACACACCAAACGGGGCGTATTTCTACGCTTCCAGCGAACCAGAACGTACCTCACATCAGCATCACTTCATTTTTCAGAGGAGGGATTGATTGTCTGAGACAAAATGTCGGCCCTCTAGGAAAAGGGAGTTACAGCTAATTCCAATCAGAATGTTTCTGGGAAGGCGGTACAGTATCTCTGGGCTCCATCCAGCCAGTTTTCCTGGAGC
>KV751321.1:20880546-20899001 GCA_001698575.1 Mola mola | reverse complement strand
TCTTCTTAAAAGATCCTGAATATACTTTCAATTCAGGTTTTTCTCTTTTCTCTGAATTTTGTTAATTGTAACTTGAATGTTTTTTGTGAATTTTGACATAAATACCCAATCTTGATATTTAAAGTTTTTTCCCCTTGACATTTTCCAATTAACAGATCAATTTATCAAGAAATCAATTGATTAATTTATGACGATAACAATAACAATAAAGTAAAAAAATCTGTCCTACTCATTTATTTGGTTTAGAAACACCAGTAACCTTATTGACCTGAAAGATTTTTGTTGAGTCGTTGCACCCAGGAAGCATTTAGGTCTGATGATGATAAAAGATACGTGGGTTAAAATTAAACCTCCATAAATTCCGCACATGATCCTCTGAGAACCAGAACAAACTTTAAATTCCAATCAAATTAAAAGTTTTTAGTCCCCATCAGGGATGTTTTTCTGTGCAGGATGACGCATGTGCACGTGAGTTTGACACTATAAGTAGGTTTTAGGACGTTTTTATCCACTCAAATAACAAAAGAGTAAGTATTCAAAGAACGATTGTGAGTCTTTCCACATGTCCCGAGGAATCACAGAGGCGTTTCCTTATGAACTCCACCGAGTTATCCAAAGGCACATGTGTGACACAATTCTTCAGATGGCTGGTTTACAGTTGCTTAAATTACTCGGAGGAGCAGCTGTTGGGCTGCTACCACAGTATGATCAAGCCAGTAGTCATGATTTGTCCAACAGCATGTGAAGGCAGCATTAGTTAACAGCAGAGCAACCCCTCTAGCAGGAGTTAGAGGCTAATTCTACTCAGAACAAACTGTTTATTCAAATCATTGATCGTCTCCTTGGTAACAAAGAGACTAAACTGTATGGTTAAAGCTTAGAAAACAATTATTATAAGTCAGAGTAACGTGATGATGGCTGCAAGCTCCGGCCACAGTTTAAAAGCCTATGGCTCCCCCTTGTGGTGAAAAACGTACCCTTGCAAGTTGAATCACTACAGTTAAATATAGCAAACAGTGAAGTTTGGATGATTTATTAACATCTTTACACAGTGTATTACTTCAGGAATATTACATTGGCAAATTGAAATGACACGACAGATAAAGCATTTAAATAAGAACTACACCCTAAAGTGGTCTGAAGAAATGATTTCAAATCAAAGTCATCAGCAGTTTATAAGTTAGAAGTGAGCGTATGTCATCTTTGTGCGCCAAACAAGTGCAGTAACATACTTCCTGCTCTCTCTCTCTCTCTCTCTCTCTCTCTCTCTCTCTCTCTCTCTCTCTACCGCTCAAACACACACACACACACACACACACACACACACACACACACACGCACGCTCGCACTCATACAAAGGACAGCAGAGTAGGCCCCACTTTTTGGCACTCTTTGGCCTTTCACTGTTCCCCAACACACATTCAAGTATCCTCTGAAATGTATGGAAAATATGTTGAAATAGCTCCTGCCACAGTTTGAAAACTGATCTCATCTATCCATCTCTCGGCTCTTAACTGACGAGAACAGTCAACAGCATCTTTACAGCCACAACAAAAACAGCAATACAACATGGTTTAATGTCCTACACGGTGCTCTGTCCTCTACCTAAACCATATAACCATACAACAGATTTTAAAGGCACATGAAGCTGAAAATTCTTCTATTAGCATGATATATCTACTGGACTTGACCTTGTGTTTGAGCTCCTACACACCCACTGACTATGAAGCACTGAGACAGAGGCAGTGGACTGTTGAATATCATAAAAACACTTAAAACTAAATCTTATTTTGTTTTGTTTTTTTTTGCCACGATGCACACATATCTCACCATACAGTTTGTATACATACAGTTTTATGCTTCACGTGTGTGTTACAGACATGCAGAGAAAGTGTCAGTCCTCTATATGAAGTAAACCTGAGAGCAGCCTTATTTGTAGTTGAAAAAGCCCGACGACTTGGCCTGCGGAGCCATCAGCATGCTGGCCTGATTCTTGTGTGTGATAAGAATCTGAAAGTGAGAAATGACCCAGTGAATTAGCGCATAATTCAATTAAGTCGTTTCCACCATTGTTTTATTTTTGTAAATCGTGGTATTTACCGTGCAGGGCGGCTGCATCCACGGCTCTCCATCTATCTGCATTGGCAACGCTTTCTTCGTCCTGGTGGCAAAGCGGGGAGGGGTCAAGCAACTAAATCAACAGGCCTAATGTGCATTTAAAATAGCTAAAGGATGTTCAGCGTGCGTGATTATTGTCATGTAAAGGAGCTGCTGAGTATCATCCTCAGCAGCACAAAGCCGGACATGTCTGAACGGGTCAGCGCGGCTGCATCTCACCTGATGGTGATCTGGGAGGTTTTTGCCAGCCTCACGGCGCTCTTCAGGCCCGTGTATATCTGCCCCATCTCCATGGCCCCTTCCAGGCCCACCACCTCTAGCCGGCGGTCGCTGAGGTCTGAGAAGAACACACGGACAAATTAAACCTCCAGGGCACAGAGAGGGGAACACCGCCCAGCCTGCAACCGTCGCCATCATTCCACATTTATCCTGCAATCAAGTCGAAGCAGCGAAATTATAATGTGCTGAAACTGGACCCGTGACATGCGGGGATGGTCAAATTGGTCGACGTGTGACCGACGAGGTTTATCTGGGAAAATATTGGATGTGAGCCAAGACGGGTATGTAAGGGTATATAAAGAAAGTATATAATCCTCTGATCTATCCTCATTTAATTTGGTGAAGACTTGCAGTAATGGAGAAATGCCTTATTTTTCTTTATCTTTATTCCTCAGGAAAAAAAAGAAGAAAAAACGCCACCTGGTGGCCAATTATTATTATTCCTTTTTTAGATTTTGACAGTTAAGTCAGAAATTTACGGAAAAAACGTTATAAATCTATAACTTAAAAACTCGTCATCCACAAGAAAAAAACTGTACATTTACGAGACCACAGTCATAGATTTACAAGAATACGGTCGTAACTTTATGAGATTTTATGCAGAAATAAACAACAGAAACAAAACAGGGCGTCCAAGTTTGTGTAGTTCTTCCTTCGCTTTTCTTGTACAGTTCTGACATTATTTTTGTAAAATTAGGAAAATCCAATCAGCTCTACATCTCATGTCCATTTATTAGCGTGTCATAACTGAAGATCCGGCCTCTGATAGGCAATCGTGTTGACACAAAAGATCCACAATGAGCTCTGTGATTTTCATGCATAATTACCGGATGCATTCATGCCAACACTTAAACTAGACCTGTAACAGATTTTTAACGATTATATAGGATAAACAAGGGAGGAGTTGGCCTTGCCTTCTGTCAGAGAAAGTCTGTCAGACAGACATTTCTGGTCTGAAAACATTATTCAACATTACAAAGCTGAAGAAACATCACACAGAATTCACAAAGACCTTTCTGAGAGAAAGCCTTAAGGGCTCGGTGGATCATCCCCGCACATGGTTTGCGCATCAACGTCACTGTCAACAACAAGACCACAAACAAAGCTAAAAAATTATTCCAATAACTCAGCATTTTCACAACAACAGTTTAACCCCATTGGAGCCACTTTAATGTGACGCAATTCACGATTTGTGAAAACGACCCAGTTCCTACATCCGGCCAACACACGGGATCCTGAGCGTAGTCCAATGTTCACCCTGGTTTTAGGCATCAGGAACAAAAACCCTCTTAATTCCCTGTTAAAGCGAAACACGCGGACTAATGCGGCTGGCGTCGTCTTTATGACAGGAGACGTGTGTGTAAGAGACCAAATACCTTGAGAGGTCACTTTCAGGATTTCCGGGTCGACGATCACCTCAGGCGGAGCCGGAGGTCCCTTCGTGTCCCCTTTCTTGGTCTCGCCCCACAGGTTGGACCCGCCGTGCATGCTGGGAATGTTCAAGACAGCGACTCCCTCAAGAGACAGGCCGCTGAGGTCGAGGGGAGTGCCGCAGCACTGAGCAGGAAACAGGTGGCGGAGACAGAAGAAAGCATCAGCGGGCCGCTGAGGGGTTGTTTTCACACGTTTTTCAGCAGCACCGTCCTCACCTCAATTGTCAGGTTTTCACTCAGTTTCTTGCAGGAAGCCGAGATGGTTTCTGAAGTGGCGAATTCAAAATACCAGAGCTTGTTCTTCATTCTGCAGTCATGAAAGAGTATGGGGATTTTTTCTTGTTTTCTTAGGTTGGGTGAGAACATCAGGCGGCTGCTGTCACCACCTGCATTCACCTTCTTTTTTTTTATCTCTCATAAATCCGTTACCACAGACAGGAAAATAAAATAAAACTGACGGCAAACAGCTCGGCTGCTCTACGCGGGGCCCGATGTTCAGAGCGTACGTGCAGCTGTACGCACCTGCTGTTGAACTTCTGGGGATGTTTCTCCCTCATTGTGTGGAAGCGGTGAGCGATGGAGGCGTCCTGCGGACACGACACAGTGATCCAAACGATCCCAACGCGCCACCACAAACACTCCGCCCCTCGCCAAACGTTTCCCACAGACTCACCACGCCAATGGAGAAGTAGTTGTTGATGATTTCATAAGGCACCGGGTCGCCTTTCCCCTGATTTTCATCTGTGATGACCTGAACACTCCAGCGGTCCATCAGCACCTGCGAGCTCCCCTCGATGTCCTTCAGAATGCGACTCAGGTCTTCGCCGTCGTAACCTTCGAGAAGGCGGCGGACAGTGACAGCGAGGTGAAGACTTAACAAATCGCACCGTGCAATGGAACCCTGGCCCGTTTCTCACCTCCCCCCCAGCGCAGACACCGCGCCAGGTCATTTCCTGTGCCCAGGGGAAGCACGGCGACGGGCGGCCGCGCCAGCAGGTCGGCCTTGTCTGAGCGCGAGAGCGGAAAAAGGTTAGGAGGTTAGGACGGCCGACGGTTCCGTCTCCGCCGCACACCAGGATCCGGTAGTCCTGCAGACTTCTGAAGAAACTCAGGCTGAGGGGACCAAACGGGGGGGGACACGAGAAATAGTCTTAATACTCCAGTTCTGATGTGTTCAGCTCTGGTGTCTCACTCTCCCATCTTCAACTCGCCATCCCTCCATCCCTCCAACCCTCCATCCCTCCATCCCTCCACCTCCACCCCTCCAACCCTCCATCCCTCCATCCCTCCATCCCTCCAACCCTCCATCCCTCCATCTCTCCACCCCTCCATCTCTCCACCCCTCCATCTCTCCACCCCTCCATCCCTCCACCCCTCCATCCCTCCAACCCTCCACCCCTCCATCCCTCCATCCCTCCATCCCTCCACCCACTTCATCACACTTCCCTTTTACACCATTTCACACCTGCCCTAAATCCCACTTTTCAGCGCAATGTGAGTGTAGATTAGTGGGATATAATCCCGGCTGAATCCCTGAATCCCTGTTAACGTTAGTTCCAGGTGTAAAAGCTCATTTCACGGGACAATGTTGCTCATATGTACGAAATAAAACACAACGACAACAATAATAAAGAGTTTCAAGGTGCCTCACAGAGCGCGATACCCCACTTTAAACAATAGATGAAGCAAAACACGAGCGGGTCGGCAGCATGAGAACAATAAAAACAGTCACGTGAATTGTCAGTATCCAAAAGGCTTCTTTGAAAAGCTGTTTCTTTCAAACGAGGCACCGACTGAGCCGATTCCCATTGTTCCCCAACTGTGGGGCCGAGACACTGAAATCATTCTCCCCCTTTTGTTTTCAACCGGCAACATATCAAACAGTAACACGCTTGTTATTTGCTCGTTAGCCTGGATTTGGATGTGCGTATTTCTGCTCACCCTGGTCCAGGTCCGCCGTTGGAGAGGTTGTAAACCTGCCGTGGATTCAGTAAGTACTGAAACTTGTGCAGGACTCTGAAATACATAAAAAAACGGGGCTCAGCGACGATGTGCACGTTGCTGGAAAGGCCATCCTTCCTTCCGTGATTCTTCTTCACACTCACCTTTCCCCCTGCTTGCCACCACTTTTGGGGTTGACAAACACTAGAAGCGGATGCGTGTTTGGCACTGGGCTGATCTGTTGAACGTTGCATTATGGTCATTAAAAACAGACGGATTTTGGTTTGTACGTCGCCACATTACATTCGGTCGCAGCGTCACAGCACCTGGAGCACTTGTCCGTCGGGAGTGGTGTTGAGCTCGCTGTCGTCCGCCGGGCAGCCATTCTTCACGCTGTTTTGTCTCTCCTTGGGCCGTTGTTGTGCTTCGCGTCGGCGTGACAGCCGCTGTTTGCACTCGAGATGTGTCAGAGGATAATTCTGTACCTTAATAACAGGATATATTGCCCATGGAGGCAGGATATGGTCTCTGAGCAGCCCACAGGTACACTCAGTTGGCTCCTGCTCCGCGCATCCGTCATGACGCTGTGGAAGCACAGAAACAGACGCGTCACATAAACCGGCGTTCGCCGTCCAAGCCGGGCTCTCAAAATATTTGGGTTTGTTTGTGCCTCGGGTTCACTGTACTGCTAAACAGAAACAGAAAAAGGGCTGTTTTTGGACTGAGTTTGTACAAAGCATTAAGGATTAATAGATTTAGGCCATTTGAGCCAAAATTAAAATGCACATTTCCCACCTCAACACTCGAATAAATAATATAAGATGTTTATTTTTGTTTTTATTTTTTCACTGTAGGGTCAAAAAAAATGGTGATGAAAAATCACTATGATCTAATATTCTGGGATGCACCGGCGGGACGTGCTCTCACCATCGTGTGGCACCACACACAGTGTTTGCCCGTCAGGCCTTGGAAGCTCTTGATCTTCTTCTGGCAACTATCGCACTTCTTGGAGTCGCAGTTCCCACTCACCCAGTCGTGCGCTGGAACCTGAAACGGGGTCAATGAATGCTTTGACGTCCGCAAAAAGGCGCCCAGGGACTGGGCACGCTCCTGATTTAGACCGTGTGGCTGTGTATGTTGTCATGGAGACACCTGCATACCCCCGTTTCTTTCTTTGACTTCACGTACGTCCTGGTGCAGGGGGCTGGGTTCCTGTTAGCGCAGCGCCCGTGGACTGTGTATTTGCAGCCTGCACACACGAAACCCAGCCGTCACATGACGTTCACACTGATATAAGTCACCCTGATGAATTTAGAGAGAGCTGAGTATGAATCCGCAAAGGATTCTGCTTCACCCGTGTGCAATGTCGCCCTCCTCTGGTGAAATAGGGTACTCACAGGTGCAGCACAGGCCTTGCTTCCTCAGGCCCAGCAGCATGCTCTGGCACACGTTGCAGTAAACGGGCTTGTTGAAGTGTTTCATCCTCCAGAGGTGCTGACCGTCTCTCTGGGTCATCTGGTTGTCAAAGGAGTGATCATTGAAGCAGTCGGGAAAGAGAAAGACCTTCCCTGCTGGGCTTAAATGGATGGATAAGACGGCACAAACCTGCACGTTTCACTGCTGTTTCTCACAGCCACGCCTGACTACACACCAGACCCTGGATTCAAATCAAATCAACACTGACTGTAATCTAAAACATTCATCGCAAGATTATAAGGTTGCTTTCCATCTGTTACCTCTTATCCAGATTACACACAGTTTTTTTGTGACATGATGCACAGACACATCACTAAGTGGGCGAAGCAGAGCGGGCAGCCCGTAGAGCAGCACATAGCAACTTGGAGAGGGGGGTGAATTCATGCACCCCAGGCTTCAAATGTCTATTGGTGGCTAGAAATAGCCCGAGGGGAAGTCCCTGGCATTGTTGTGGAGACTAAACCCAGTCCAGCTCGTGGTTTTAGGTCACCACAATGATCAGGCAGACAGAAAAGAAAGCGGTTTTTACATTTCTGCATCAAACGCCGATGACGCAAAACTGATCTGTCCCTGAAAAATAATACCTGTTTTGTTTTTTTTCTTTTATTAAGGCTCCCATACTAAAGTTATTAATTCCTTTAGTCTAGCGTAGTGCATTAGCCTTGAGATGGCCAATGTCGTGCGGGCACTTTGGTAAGTGTGGACACAGATTGTGCAGAGTAAATGGAAAACACTAGAGCACTCTGAGCTTGCATGAGAGGAGATGACTTTACCACACCCTGTAACACTGAGTCAGCCAAAAAGGCCTCATAGACGGGAAGAGGCTGAGCACAGAGGAGTGAAGGAGACGTCGCGACTTTTGTGACACACCGGCCGCAAAAATCCATGGCGCGATGTGACCGTCAGCCTACGAAGGCCGCACAGTTGATGAAAATAGAAACACTCGGTTTTCAAAGCACCTTCAATCCCAACAAGACGAGCAGGGGAACGTTGTTCATTCCTCCCTCCACCCACTCGTCCAGAGACACCGTGCCGCTGCTGTCAGCATCAATTGCTGTCATCATGTCCTTCAGAACCTGAGATGAAATGGCATTCGATCGTTATTATCCAATCAACACGCACGCAGTCCTATCACTCAAATAAAAGGCTCTGAAACAGCTCATGCGTGGGACTTTGTGCATTTTACAGGGGCAGAGGAGCTTATCATTTTAGCAAACCTGGCAAATGAGTAACGAGAAATGCCGTACATTGAACATTACGATGCCTTGTGCAAACTGATACGTAAAGTGTATGAAACCATATTGTGTTGGCTCAAAGTACAATTTTCACGCGTCGTTTCCTTTCTCAGCAGAGAGTTATGGGACTTACCGGCCTCAGCTCTGACACATCCCATCCGAGGTATTCTGCAGCGTGCATCATCTGAGCAATAATCCTATCCACTTCCTGTTTCAAAAAGCAAGCAAAAGCATCTTCGCTAGTGTGCCTGATGTGACGCAGGACTCTAAATTAAACGGTGAATTGAATGATGGTGAAATTTCAAAATCAACCCAACACGTAAAGGACTCACAGAGCTGTCGAGGACCCCGTTGCCATCTCTGTCATAGAGCTTGAAAGCAACTGAAAGAGATTAAGAGGGGAAAGGGAAAGCGCTGCACCAAAAATCCATCACTTAGATTAATTTGGGCAAAGAAAGAAAGTGAGCACTCACACTCCAGCTTGTCCCTGGGCTGTCCATCCTCCAGCAGGGAGAAGTAACAGGAAACATCCTTCAGAAAGACCTCCTCTGCAGGAGAGAGGGAGCACACAGGGAAGGATGTCAATGCCCTGGTTTCCATATCTGCACGAACAGCGCTTCACGGGCATGCGGCAATAAATGAGCGCGCGCCAAATAGGCCATAGTGTAAATTAATGAGGGCCTGCTGCAGAGTGGCTGGGAGGCGGCGCGTTGCGTAAATACACAGTGTATAATCTTACTGGCGGTGTCTTCCTGCGCAGCCTCTGAGTTTTGGAAGGAGCGGAAGAGTCGCTGGCAGAGATCCACGGGGAAGTCCTCCACTTCTAAATAAGTCTTCAAGAACAGACGAAAGCCTTCTTCATTTATGCACTGGGGGAAACAAAATGAATGGGAGAGGAATATTTTGGTGGTTTTGTCAATAAGATGTCAAACCTCTTCTGTGTGTGTGTGTGTGGTGCATGTTAACGTCTACATTTCTTGCCTCTTCTGAAAACAAGAGTGAAGGTAATGCTCTTACCACTGCAATCGTGTGAAAAAGTGCCATCTGATATGTGTCCCTTTCGCAGCCCTGAAAGACTCCCGAGTTCAGGATTCTCTTAAGCGTTTAACGCATCGTTTTTTGGAAAAGTGTCTCCGAAGCTGGTCGATTTCGTTCCGTCTCTCTGGCCTGGTATCTGGCTCTCTCACGTGATAATATGCCGCAGGGCTAACACGCATTAGTCTCTTGATAACGGTGAACCACAAACCCATTTTTTGTTGACATTATTCCATTTCCCCGCCTGATGTCCCACAGAGCCGCCCTAGTAATAAATCTCAATGCAAGATTGTCTGATCAAAAAAAAAAAAAAGAGATCATAACTTTTCTGCACACACAACAAAACGCAAAAATGAAAATCGCATTTTGCTCCGTTTATATAATTAAACAGAAACAAATTCTCGTTGCACAAATTGACCGGCGGCGTCATCCTCTAATGCACAGCACAGGAAGGATGTTTTTTTTTTTTATGAATCGCACCGGAGCAGACAGCACGCCGTTCAGCGCGGCCTCGCTGCTTGGGCAAAACTAAGGAGGTAATTTACATCTGCAGCCTCGCTCGAGAGCGCCGAAGATAATTCTCGCGGACGCCTCGGTCGAGGTGATCGATGGCTCTGCATCAGAGACGATTAATAACCGGCCGTTACACGTGACCGGAGCGCAGGTTTGTCACTGCGTGACTCATGTGAGAGCGCCTGGGAGCAGTAGCCATCCCCTCACCTCGCCGTGCCTGTGCCGGGCCAGACTGCCGTCTGCGTCGAACTCCCTCAGCACGTCCTTCACCTTCACGCTGCAGTCTGGAGGCAGAGACACACATGACACGTGTTACTCTACTGTTTAAAACCACATTTTGGAAGCACCGTGCGTCTGCACAACGAAGATAGATTTATCCATGAAAACACAAAAAAATGCATGCTTTTACTAACAGACTGTGGCAGACTGCTGCCTCCTCTAGATATGAGAAACCATGAGTGTAAATGAGTGTGTGTGTGGGTGGAAATGGAAGTGTAGGGGGTGGGGGGGTGTTAAGCGCTGAGAAAGCTGCCTGCCCGCCCGCCTCCCCGTCTATACTCACATTCAATGTACTGCTGTAGCTGGATAAAGTCGACGGGGCTCAGTTCCTTCACCTCTGGGTTTGTGGGGGTGGACATGGTGCCTGTTTGTGCACTAACTGCCTGCCTGTGCACAGGCGAGAGAAAGAGTGAGATGCAGAGACGGAGAGGAGCGAGAAGGTGGGTGCACAGTGGCCTGCCCCTTTTGTGAAACATGAAAGCATGGCTGCGAGCAAACGATAGCATCTTCCATCTCGTGCTGTAAAAAAAAAATCAATGATTGTAGACAGGGAGAATCACACACAACACTCAAAGTTTGAGTCGAGCAGAGGCGAGTCAATAACCGCCGGAGAATATTTAGAACCGAGCAGAACGTCCGCAGTTGGCACCTGACCGGAGAAAATGCCTTTTTCCTTTAGGAACCACCATCTTTTCGCCTGTGTGACGTTCTGAAATGGAGCTACACTGCTAAAAATGGAAAATGTCCATATTTTGCATTTAACGTCTCTCACGAATTGGGCTAAAACTCTGGCGGAAATGATGTCAGGTTGAAGCTATCCGCGGTACGTCGTCTCCTGGGATTCCTTGCACCCAAAATCTCTTTCCATGCCCTCACCGTCCCGTATTTGATCCAGAAAACACCAAATAGAGGGAATATTTGGCTTGATTTAGCCCAAAAGGGAACAGTAGAATACAAAAATAAAGAGCAGACTCTTGTTTGGAGAGTAAAAAACAAACTGGCTGCTCAGGCGGCCTCCCCAGCAAGCGAAAGGAAGAGCCTTTAAGTGTCAAACCAGGCTGAAAGCAAGCATGAACAGGCGCGTTGTTCTGAAGTCAGAAGCATGAAGGCCGGTCGAGCATTTGTTAGAACACAATGGGAAAACGTAATGACGGGAACACAATCAAAGATCTGCATCAGTGCAGAAAGAGAGGAATCATTTAATGGAGGAGAGAGTCGACATCCTGTTACTGTTGCTCGCGTGTCAATAAATGGCTGCATTAAGAAATATAGGGCCCGATCAATGCAGGATTTATAGAGTGTGTGGTACGGATGTGAATCAATAGGTTGTGCAATTATTTTAGAAATAAAATGAAGAAGTGGGATGTTTCTACAGGCAATAACACCCACCAAGTAATACAAAGCATGCTTTTGTAATTCACTGATGCACTTTCTCCGAAAGAGGAGCATTATGGGAATATTTGAGCTGAAACGAGATGAGCTGAGCTGAAATGATACATTTGCCTATTTACAAACAAAATGTTGAGTTCCTAAGCACAAAAACCTAATGATCTGTTCGATATTCTACTCTTGTTCAGCCTTTGACCTGCTGTACAAACGAGAACAACCCCAGGTTTCTCTTCAGCACTGTAGCCAGGCTGACAGAGAGTCATTGATTCCCTTAGCTCTCAGCAGTAAGGATTTTATGGGCTTTTTTACAAATAAAATTATAACAATCAGAGAAAGAATTCATCCGCTCTTACCTACATTGGGCAGTAATCTTCTATTAAATACAGCAACTTTTGAATCGACTGCAACGCCTATTTTACATCTGGAGTCATTTTCATCTCTGAATCTCTCAGAGCTAGCTTCTATAGTTTCATCATCTAAACCATCAACTTGCCTTTTAGACCCAGTACCGACTAGGCTCTTTAAAGAGATTTTTTATTTGATTAACACGTTCATTCTAGATCTGATCAATTTGACCTTATCTTTGGGTTATGTATCACAGACTTTCAAGATTGCAGTTATTAAACTTCTACTCAAAAAACCTAATCTTGATCCAGATGTTTTGGCTAATTATAGACCCATATCGAACCTCCCGTTCATTTCTAAAATCATCAAAAAAGCAGTCGCAAACCAATTATGTGACCATCTGCATAGGAATTGCTTGTTTGAAGAGTTTCAGTCAGGATTTAGAGTTCAATCTAATGGCTTCAGACAATGGATCAGCCTCCATACTTCTCCTGTTAGATTTTAGTGCTGCATTTGACACAATTGACCATAATATTTTATTGCAGAGGCTGGAACATGAAATGGGGATTAAAGGAACTGCATTAAGATGGTTCAAATCATATTTATCAAATAGATATCAGTTTGTCCATGTTAACAATAGCTCCTCCTCACGCAATATACCTAATCATGGAGTTCCACAGGGTTCGGTACTTGGACCAATCCTTTTCACCCTATATCTGCTTCCTTTAGGCAACATTATTAGGAAGCACAGCATCAATTTTCACTATTATGCAGATGATACTCAGCTGTACTTATCAATGAAGCTAAATGAAGCTAGTCAGCTAGTCAGACTACTGGCATGTCTTGAAGACATAAAAATCTGGATGACCTGTAACTTTTTACTTTTAAATTCAGATAAAACAGAGGTTATTGTACTTGGCCCTAAGCACCTCAGAGAAACTTTATCTGATCATCTAATCAGTCTGGATGGCATTACTTTGGCCTCCAGTTCCCCTGTTAGAAATCTAGGAGTAATTTTTGACCAGGACACGTCCTTTGTCCCTTACATAATGCAAGTCTCTAGGGCAGCTTTCTTTCACCTGTGCAACATTATGAAAATCAGAAACATCCTGTCTCAAGAGGATACAGAAAAAATAGTCCATGCATTTGTTACTTCCAGACTGGACTACTGTAACTCATTACTATCTGGATGTCCCAACAAATCTCTGAAAGGCCTTCAGTTGATTCAGAATGCTGCTGCACGAGTATTAACGGGAAATAGAAAAAGGGATCACATTTCTCCTGTGTTAGCTTCTCTTCATTGGCTCCCGGTAAAATTCAGAATAGAATTTAAAATCCTTCTGTTAACATACAAAGCACTTAATGACCAAGCTCCATCATATCTCAGAGAGCTCATAGTTCCTTATTGTCCTAGTAGGTCACTTTGCTCTCTAGATGGAGGTTTACTTGTGGTTCCTAGAGTCTCAGAGTAAAACTGGAGGCAGATCTTTCAGTTATCAGACTCCTCTTTTATGGAACCAACTACCAGTATCGGTCCGGGGGGCATACTCTCTAGCAATTTTCAAGACCAGTCTTAAAACTTTTTTATATGACAGAGCTTATAGTTAAAAAGTTAAAGTTTAATTACTCTTTAGTTATGCTGCTATAGGCCTAGACTGCTGGGGGAAGCACTGAGCAGCTCTCTCTCTCTCTCTCTCTCTCTCTCTCCCTCCCCATGCATGTATATCACACCCTGACTTGTTACTAACCATGTTCCCTTTTTTCCTGTCCTCTCCTCTCTCTCCCTGTCCTCATCCCACAGGTGGTGAATCATCGCTACTCCATGTTCCTGCAGAACCCCCTCCTCCTGCCATATTTTTATGTACTGCTAATATCATGCATTATCATATGTTCCTGCTTGCATTTGTGCTGAGTATCCTCTCCTCCTGCTCTCATTCTCTCTATACTCAACTCCGTTTTCCTATCTCTCTCCCCCTTCTGCAGCTCTCTCTCTCTCTCTCTCTCTCTCTCTCGACGCAACCAGTCGACTTGCCACTGTTGCCAAGTGCTTGCTCATGGAGGGATTTGTTGGGTCTCTTTAAATAATTCTATAAAGAGTTTGGTCTAGACCTGCTCTATATGTAAAGGGCCTTGATGTAACTATGTTATGATTTGGGGCTATACAAATAAATGTCATGGTGTGTGTGTTGGCCTGGGCGTGGCTCTCCTGGCTCCCAACTCTACACACCCATCTGCAATCAACTCACCTGTCCCAGTCTGCTCACCTGGCTCATCAACGACACAACCAGCAGTATATCAACCCCGGCTCTTCACCCACTCTTCGCCAGATCGTTGTACCCACCATGTGGTAGCGTTCGCTCAGGCTATAACTGTTCTTTCCCAGTCAGCTCAGTTCTAACTGTTTTCTCTCTCTCGCCAGTATACCTGGACGAACTACTGCCTGCCTGCCGGCCTGCCAGCCCCTCTACCCGCTGCTGCCTGCTCCCGCCTGCCAGCCCTCGCACATTTCGTGGAATAAAACCTCGTTTACTGAAAAACACGTTGGTCTGTGTCTGCGTCTGGTTCCACCAAGCTACACCTAACAATAAATTTGATTTGATTTGATTTGTATTTGAAAAGTCTCCACCTTTTACACGTCATCAATCAGCATTGGTAATCATCAGTATTTATGCAGAAGTTCACATTTCTGTGTTTAAAGGCCCACAACAATGGCTGTTCGCCATTTAGCCCATAATTGCAGAATATTTTCTATTCCAAACTATAGAATTTGAGATTATTTTCCTCTCATCCTGGAGTTTGTCTAAATTGCGTAATCCATCAAACCGCATTAGTTGTTGTCACAATTACATTACCACGGTGGGGTAATGCAGCGGAGAATCCGTCTGCACTTCACCTGCATTATGGATAATGGACCTCTGAAAACAACACAGCCTTCGCTGCTCGGCGCACAAAGTCAGGAAAGTTCAAATAGTCTGCTGATTGATTCCAAGACTGGATGGAAATGAAAGGCAACGGAAGGCCGGACTGCAAAGTAGGAAAGGCAGAGTCACAATGGGAAACTCTTCTTCCTGCTTTGGAGAGCGATCAGTAGTAATGATGATGCTCTCTGATGAGACCACGGTTTGACATTTTAACTAAGGGAAATACAAGAGCAAAGAGTTTAAAAATGGGAGGACGGGATAAATATACTGCGAACCTTTCAACAGTTCTGAAGAGTGAATTCTAACATCTGCTGCTATAAATATGATACACTTGTCATGAATTACAAAAATTCTTTAAAGGGCCGTAACAAACCAAGCCAACAATCGGCCATCGGGACACTTCCGAGGCCCCCGTCCTCTTGTTGTGTCCCACATCGGCTCTGTCTTTCCTCGTATTTTTTCTCTTTCAGCCGAACTGATCTTAAGGTTGGGCAGTGGGAGATATCGCTCTCACTGACTGCCGAAGTGACGAAAAGGAAAAGCCCCCTGAGCCTGTCGCTGTACAGCCCATGATAATTTCACCCATTTAGTGCAGTTTCTCCTTAATCACTTCCTGTCTTCTTCCACACACAACAGGCCAAGGTCTGATAACAACAGAGCTATTTCCACTTTCTAATCAGCTGTTTCGATTAGACGGGGAGTTTCAAGCGAACGCTGTCTTCCAGTTTCCCTGATGTGCACCGACTCCAGCACAGGCGCAGAGCATTCGTGTTTGCTGGCGGTCTGCCGACGTCACTGTGGTGGGCTCCTGTACAACGAGGAGACACGACAGGACGTCTCCTTGTCCAGGCCAGTTCTCCACGATGGCTTGGTTCATACCAGCAACCCACCAATGACATTCTATCGTTATCAGTCTCGGCCCTAAAAACCTGCATATTAGTCGGGCTGTAGTTCTTCTTCTTCCTATTTCGGCTTCATCGATCTTTTCTTGGAGTCGCCACAGCGAATCGTCCTCCTCCATCTCTCCCTGTCCTCTGCATCTTCTTCTCTAACACCAATATCTGCATGTCCTCTCTCACCACATCCATGAATCTCCTCTTTGCTTCCTGCCTGGTAGCTCCACCTTCATCATCCTTCTACCAACATATCCTCTGTTCCTCCTCTGCACATGTCCAAACCATCTCAATCTGGCCTCTCTAACTTTGTCTCACAAACGTCCGACCCGTGTCGTCCCTCTGATGTTCTCGTTCCTCATCTTGTCCATCCTCGTCACTCCCAAAGAGAATCTCAACATCTTTAACTCTGCCTCCTCCAGCTCTGCCTCCTGTCTTTAGGTCAGTGCCACCGTCTCCAAACCAAACAACACTGCTGGTCTCAATACCCTCCTGTAAACCTTCCTTTCACTTTTGCTTCTACTCTTACTCTCACAGATCACTCCTGACACTTTTCTCCACCCACTCCACCCTGCCTGCACTCATTTCTCCACCTCTTTACCAAACTCCACATTGCTCTGAACAGTTGACCCTAAGAACTCATGGACCTTTTCCACCTCTCCTCCCTGTAACCTCACCGTTCCACCTGCCTCCCTTTCATTCACACACATGTATTCTGTCTTGACACGACTGACTTTCATTCCTCTTCTTTCCACCTCTCCAGGTTTTCTTCCACCTGCTCCCTTCTCTCACTAAAGATCACAGTGTCATCTGCAAACATCATCGTCCACAGAGATTCCTGCCTGACTTCATCTGTCAGTCTGTCCATCACCACAGCAAACAAGAAGGGGCTCAGGGCCGATCCCTGATGCTCTCCTACAGCGAACCTCACCACTTTCATACTGCTCTCATACATATCCTGCACCAGTCTGACTTACTTCTCTGCCTCATACAGAACCACAGTTCCTCCCTCGGCACCCCTAGTTGGGTTGTAGTTATTATCCCATATCAAAGTTCTGTCAGTACCAGTGTGAGTGACGGCTGCCTGCGCAGAATATCAGACAAACGACGCAAAAGAATCCCCAAAAGAAGAAAAAAAAAAAAAAGCCATCTGGTACTGACAAACTGTTCATTCTAAAAATGTGCTCCTGACGTCAAACAACTGGTTCGTAAATATAGAAATAGCTCAACTAAAAATAGACATAAAACATGCATCTCGCTCCAAGATGTTTATTTTACATTCAAGAAGAGCCACGTCTTGTCTGTTTTGCCTCCTCACCAACTGAGGGTCATCATCATTACTGTCGGGTTTAATGAGATTGGAGTCATCTGATCCTTCACTTCCTGATTAGATAACGATTTGCATGCACAAGGCAGGGTGGGAATAAGCGCTGACGGAACGTGACGCAGAGGAAGAGGCATTCCCTGCACTTAGAGGAGAAAACATTAATAGTGCACCGAGCCAGTCTCCATCACGGAGCAGGAGATGTAGTTTTGACAAACAATGGCTCCATCTAAATGAGCTTACGGGAGCGAGTATAAATATTTCAGAGGGTTTGAGAAATGTCTGAGGGTGGATAAGAATTATCACAGACCATGTGACTAACTAACTGCCTCAGTGGCCCGACTCTCGATGAGATTACGTAGTGCTAAAGCTAAAAGAGGGAAATGTTTATGTTACTTTATGGAAACATTTGCGTGGCAGACTCTGTTGCGTAGACACAGAAGGATCTACTTAAATGTGGCCTAAGAGGAGCCACCGTCAGCGTGATCTGAAGTCCTGAGGTATAATTCTCTTTGGAAAGAAAGTGTCAATCCATGTAATCTGTGCAGCACATGTTCTGCCTCCCCCCACTTATGCTCCTTCAAACACAAGTATAGAGCAATCTAAATGTTAAAGTGAACTTTGGAGTAGCAACAGCTTTTAAGAGTCACATCCACTCCTCCGTAAACTAAAAAAAACAACAACAAAAAAAACTTCTGTTTGGAGCACGACGCGAGCCTTCGCTCCCGACCACTCGACTGAAATAACGCCGAAGCAACAGCTTTACAAAAATTCCCACGTGAAATAATTGGTGGAGCGAGAGAGGGCAGCTGAGTCCTTTTAATCATGAACACTTCATGTCTTGACGTAAAACTGTCGGCAACCACACGGCACTGCCTTTGAGAGAGCGGTTTCAAGGTACCCGGGGATGACCTTTTTCCGTGCAGGCCAATGTTTGTGCAAGCTGTCATGTTGCCCACGCCTTGTGTCAAGGAAATCTGCTATTTTGCAAGTCTTGCAGGGTGCAAGTCACCGACTCCGTCACGCTGTGGCTGGAAAACACTGCGTAGGTTCCCCGAACAGAGAGGCCACGTCTAGTGTTTGTTTTCCTCCCCAAACTATGATTCCCTCAGACCCAAAGCGGGTGCAGATTGCATCAGGTTCAATGAAGGGGGAGGACAGACATGCTCGGTTGCTATGGAAAGTGTTTCCCTCCATCAGCTGCTCTCCGTCAGAGTGCTGCCACGGGTGACTAACAGGTAGGAGGAGGCACAGACAGGGGGCGAGGGACGCAG
>KV751321.1:20842852-20880513 GCA_001698575.1 Mola mola | reverse complement strand
GCCTCATTTGGCCTTCAGAAGCAGAGGCCAGGCTCTACATTGCATTCTACATGTAGATGCTGCTGTGACTCACCGCGTGGACTCCCTTACTATAAATGGCCTGTTTGTTCAAGAGGTCACTTAGAGGCTGAGCCACAAGTCGGAATCCGAGAGAAAAACACCGCCACTTTGCATTTGTGTATCCCTGGAGATAAACCCCTGGTTCAGGTCATTATAACGCTGGACTGTGTGCCGGCAAAGACGTTTAGAAGCACCTCGTCTGAAGAGGCAGATGTGTCTCCAGAGCGATGGTTCTTTTGTGAACAACACAGATCCGGCCGGCTTAAAAATCAACATTAAAACTAAAAGCTGATGGCCTAATGACATCTGAGGAAATGAGCGTAAGCTCCCAAATAGCAGAGAGAATAGAGAACTCAAACACGATGAACACGGAACGCAAATCAGCCAACAAAAACAACAAAAAAAAAAAAGAAAAACGAACCGAGAGACATTCACAGCAGCATGAATCACAGATTCTTAGAAAATGTAGGCGAGGCTTTGCTCGTTCCCCGGCGTAGTGCGAGGACTGCCCATCACTCTGAGTTCAGACTTGAATGTATCTTACATAATAGCTCCCTTTTCATGTTGAGGCCGCCTCGTGGAAACTGAGAGACAAAAAAAACACTCAATTCTGCCCAGACTTGCGAGGGCTGTCGTACAACCGCCACATTGCTTTTATCACAGAGTCTCGCCCACGGAAGTGAAAATATTAAATGTCACATTCTTCACGTGGCCGTTGGTGCTGCAGGACCTCGGGATCCTCGGAAGGAACTACGACACATTCGATTGTACCTATGACTCATGTTCTACACTGGAAACCTGTGAGCTTTGTGTGAAAACATGCTGATGGAGGAAGTGAGAGCCGTAAAGCAAATTTCAATGACGTCTGGGGTGTGACAATAGAGTGTTTACTTATTGGCACTTTATTTATGAAAGCCCTAGGGGTTAAAGACGCGGCTATACGGGATTCGCACAGACTCTGGGTGATTGGTATCATTAAATAGTTAAAGTGGAGGCCAAATGAACGTTACAAGCGCTGTATTTAGGGAAGTAAACAAAGAAACGGCATTCGTGCTGTTTCTAGGACGCAGTAGAACCAGCGATGACATTGATATGTAGATGTAAAAAAAAAAAAAAAAAGGCACCGTTTTAAGTGATTAACAGCCTCCAGCTTTTGATGTCAGCATCAAGAATCAGACCATGTTTACAGCCTTGGCCTGAAATCAGATGCATCAGGAAATGTCACCTGCAAAATTGAGCAAAATACAGATCTGATTAAGCATCAAGACTTTCTTGTAGGTTTAATTTTTCTACTTTACGTGAGGGCTGCAGCAAGTCCTGCAGTTGGCACTCAAACGACAGTTCAAAAAGTGCTTCTGCTTCTCACTGTGGGGGACACAAATGCAGCAAAGCAAAGCAAAGAGAAAGGCAGGGTTCCCACTGGCTACCACCATTTCCTGCACCGAGCCGGCACAATAGGAGCCCCTCGGTGTCCTTGCAGAGCAGCAGAGGCACTGAAGTTGCAGCGTGTGTTTGGCAAGTTGAAATGCGTGCAGACGGCGAGTCTTGCACACTTCAGATGCCTCTGACAGACGCGTCGCTCACGTCTCTAAATAGGCCGGGATGATGGGCTCTCCTCCTCCCGCCGTGTAACTTCAGCAGGCTGACCTTAACAGTCGTGACACGCTGCACAGGGAGCTGCAGTGATGCACGTTTGGGAGGTTTTAAAAAAGGGGCACCACCGCGTGAATTACTCTGTTATTGCCGCGCGAGCAACCAAACCACCGCGAGCCTCGTCAAAAATAAACAAAACAACAACAACGGACTGAAATGCTGCCCGTGTGTCTGTAACGTGCAGCTGGACGCCGCTCAGAGCGCAAAGTTCCATAAACCGAGTCTGTTGTGTGTGTGTTTCTTATTTACCTTTCTGTCGCCGCTCCGTCGCCAAGTCCTGGTTGAAATGGTGCAGTTCAGCAACCCCGGCAGAGAGAGAGAGAGAGAGAGAGAGAGAGAGAGAGAAAACAAATAAACAAATGAAAAAAGAGAAGCGAAGCTGAGGCGCTTTGGCCGTCGACTCTGGTCGGAGCGTGTCGGCGATGAGCGCGGAGGAAGCGGAGAAGTGCGGGACAGAGACTGATCCCGCCCGCCCGCCAAGCACCGCCTCGGCCGCCCCGAACACACCCGTCAGCCCGTCACATGGCGCGCGTCCGTCCGCACAGGTGGATCCTTCTGGCACGCAAACACGCACGAGAGACTGAGGAAGCTGAAACCACCACTTTGAGCCGTCGGGGAACGCGCTTCTGTGTGGGGCCCAGGGGCGGATCTAGAGTCTGTAGGGGCTGTGGGGAAAAAAAAAAAAAAAAAAAATAAAAGGGGCCCCCTTCAACTATTTCAAAATATTTTTGATGCGCCGCAGTAGCGATGTTTAAAGTAACATTTTTGCTGATGGCTGATCTATGGTGTCAATGAAACAAAGAAATCATCTGTCACCCCCCCACCTGCAAGACACTCAGTGGTAGATCGCAGAACAAACGCAGAAATCCTCAGCAGATTCGTTCACCATGTGTGTCATAAGCAATGAAATAATAGCTGTTACGCGACGGCTGGTCTCGTCGTCGCTCGTTGTTTCCACATTTTGTAAACATTTATGGTTGTTCTTCCGTGAGAGCTAGCTGCTTTTAAATCTCTCGGCCTTGTCTAGTTGTTCTGCCTCACTGGCTCCCTCTGTTTGTACAGATGTTTGATTCGACGCTGTTACTGCCTCAGATTGGGCCTTGACCCCCCCGTTACACCTCCGGGAGGTTTACACACTCAGCCAGGCGCAACAGGAGTAAATGGTGACAGATGGGACCCCATTAAGGAGGTTTGTTATCGCTTTGAGCTGCTGCTGTGGTTCAAAGTCGGCCCTTGGATGCCCCCTGCTGGCCTGGGGCCCTAGGCAGTTGCCTGGCTCACCTGCTGACAAACCAAACATAGACAATTGAACTGAAAGCAGTAAAATACTCACATGCTGCACATGACTCCATCACAGAAAATTAATCTTTCTGTGACATTATGCGTAAAGGGGTTTTTGTTTTTTCTTATCTGGCAGTC
The DNA here is from genome assembly GCA_001698575.1 of Mola mola. Taxonomy (NCBI): domain Eukaryota; kingdom Metazoa; phylum Chordata; class Actinopteri; order Tetraodontiformes; family Molidae; genus Mola; species Mola mola. Next base: position 20,877,381 of record KV751321.1, on the reverse strand, counting down.
TTCACGTCTACAGACCGCTCTTGTTTTTGTGGTTTAGAGACATGATGACTGACAATGAAAATAGACGAAGAAGTACTTGTCCGCTTAATTAAGTTGTTTTCTTTAACCTCAGACTTGTTACGTTAACAAAATTGACCAAACAAGGGGATTAAATGTGCCACTGTGAAATGCTGCTATTTTCTAGGTGGTCCAAAAATTCGCAGGGTGGAGAAAAAATAAATAAAAAAATGATGGAGGTGCTTGTATTTCCATTTGTCTTTTTCATGTATTTGGCAACTTTAGCTATAAAGTGTTAACAGCATTCACGATTTTACAAACAAAACAATACATTTACAGAATATGCATCTTAGAGGTTTGACAAACCAAAATGTTAAAAAGCTCCACCTATGTTAGAGTAAAATGGTTATGACACTGATGATCTAACGTTTTAACAGTATTTACAGCAACAGTGGCCATAGAGACCATTATAATCCTGTTCTGGAGTTCTCCTCTTCCTGCATACCTGCCAAAACAATTTAATAACATTCCCCATGAACGACTGTTACACTTTGGTATCACTGGTGCACATTTTGAATTACCGTCTTGCTTGTATAGATGTTTTGAGGTCACTGAAACATATTGTAAAGTATAGATAACATAACCCGCTGCTCAGGATTGCAACTGCTGTGCGCCCCCGTTGCAGGCAGCAACGGCCCATAATAATGTGCACAGACAATAGGAGAACCACGGTATTTGCTAAAGCACATGATTTCACATTCCAGTGACCACAATGGCGAGAGATTACGCGCCACAAAGAGGATGAGGCTGGCGAGAGAGGATAACAGACATGGAAAGCATGCGGCTGTCTGGTTTACACAGAGCAGGAGGGTCAGTCAGGTCACCGCAGTCAGACCTCCCTCCTCCCTCTGCGCTTAAACTTTCCTCTTCACTTTCTTAACCTGGATCGAAACAATCACACGATCCACGTCTCCTGCTTCCTTAAAAAGCAGCAGTTGTTTTCTCTAGATTGCCCGTTTTGTGTGCTTAAAGATGACGGCCCTTCGACAGGTGCAGCTCTCTGATGACATGCTGTGGCGAAACAAGGAACTGCATCGTTTTCTCCTCGTTAAAATGCCAATAATACAAAACAAATCCAGTTTTTTTAGGGGTGTAGTTTTGACATTATTTATTACTTTCTCATCTGTACAACACGGTACATAACAGACACAAAACAAATAAAAACATTGACAGGGGAAACAATAAAGGGGCACGATCCAAACTCAGCCGTTTACTGCTCTTGTATGCGCTTTAAAGTTTGGTCTTAACACAGCAAGTAGTGACTCATGGCGAAAACATTTTGCCTCTCAAAAAGCCTTAACTGATTTTACAAATATTTTTTTTACAATCTTCAGTGAACAGATGTTTGTGAACATTTCAATAAGCAAGTGACTGGTCAGTATTATGGTCCGTCAAATAAAAGTCATACGAAGTTAAAATTTGAAATTTAACAAGTTTTGATTTATCACTTTGGACCCGACCGGATCCAACATTCAGACTATACTATATACATCTTAGAGAAAAAAAAAAAAAATCAACTGTCTCCCCGAAACAAACCTCAAGTGCACCGAAATAGGCAGATTTCGGTGCATCAAAACGGTAACATCTTCAAGCATATTTGTGTAAAAAGGCAACACAATAAATAAAACAAATGGCACAGACGGTTTGGACAGTCTTTAACCGAGAAGTACGACATCTGGTCAAATATTCACAGGAAACTTGCGCAAACACGTGGAAAATCTTCCCACTTTTACGTCCCTGCACACAGTAACACAGGATAACCGAACTGAGATTAACAAAAAAAGAAAAGAAAAAAAAATAAATCACAATGTAATTACAGTGAGAGGAGTAAGAGAATGACATTTATATTTCAATATAGTATTTGTATTTACAAGCATTTGTACAACTGAGGACAATAAACAGAGGGGGGTTCAAGCTTATTACTATTTCAGAACAATCAGATCATATAATGCACCCTATATAAACCTTGTAAACATCAAATCTCAACTTTTATCTTAGATATCAGTCAGATTATGTTTCTATTTGACAGGTTCATAACATAGTTGTCCTTACTTTAAGGCATAGGCATAGACTTTTCTTTAAATAAGCCAGATTTCTTCAGAAGCGCCAGTGAGGACAAATGTACTCGTCACAGCAAACCCCCAAACAGCGTCCCCACGTGTCTCTGGACCAGCTCTCAGCCAGCTGGACAGTTATAAGATTTCCTCCACGCCGTGCGCAAAGATCATGACCAGGCCGGGCTCCAGGATCATATCCTCCCCCATATGCTGGTTCTCGCAGGCCATCACCACCACCGCCTGCTTGCCCGGGATACGCTTGGCAACGTAGTTCTCATAGTAGCGCCTGTTCATCTGCCGCGTCTCGAGCGTGGCCAGTCCCTGCGGCCAGTTCCGCTCGTGGGCGTTCTCGATCAGGTCGTTCACGATGGAGTGAGGACAGCCGCTGTCGATGAGGGAGCGCTTGATGACGGCCTGCAGCACGGCGTCAGGGGTGGAGATCATGCCACCCCAGCGGGTCACTCTGGCCGGCTGCATGGAGTTCACCCATCTGAAGGGAAATTGGACAATAAAGAACACAACATGAGGGGGACTGAGCTGTAGCTGCTGGGAAAAGCTGACGTGAGAGAAGATGAAAGTTCACTTACTCCAGGATCTCGTTGTACTCGATGCTCTCCTCGAGGTTCTGCAGGTTAGGGTTGGCACTGCGGATCGCTCTCATGTAGGCTTTTAGCAGCTGAATGTCTCGTTTCTGGAAATTAAAAGAATCGTCTTCAGGGAGCGAGGTCATAAAAACGTTTGCAGCCTAACGGGAAATCATATCAAGATGTTGTGGTTTAAAGGAGAAGTCTGATATTTTTCAACCTAAGCCTGATTTCCTGAACTTTGAGAGTCCAAAACTTCACAAAGTACATCTGTTTTCAGTCGCTAGGATAATTAGCTCGACAAGGCTATACAATGCTACGACACGGGCCATGAGCGATTATTGGATCCAGTATGCTGCCGTTAACTCTCATCATATTTTTGAGAGACATTTAATCATGACACAATCATAATTATGACTCTATACTAGGATGAGTAGTCATATCTGAAACAACACACACTGCACTATGTTAAAGACGTGATGTTGTTCAAAAAAGGTGCAAAAGCAATAATAAACTGACTAACTTCAAATAACAGTTTACGTTAAAGATTCTGTCCATTATACCTACTTAACACCACTCTTTGAAACACGTACGCTACGGAAACAAGCACAGCTTTGGACTCTTCCAAAAGGTTTCCAGCACTTAATTATCCAGATCCCACGGTGCAAAAAGTTCTTACTTGTTCCCCCAATTGGTGTTTGTGTTCTGCCACCGTTTTCTCCAACTCTGAAATCTTTGTTTGTTGCTGTTGGACGACGCTCCGCAAGTGTTTGATGCAGTTATGGTTGGGCAACTCGTCTTTGGGCATCTCGAGCCTGCAAAAAGATGGGGAGGTAAAACAGCAAGAGATAAATAGAGGATTTAACACCATAATTCAATAGCATAGAATTCGTTTTGGTTGAGCAACTTCTGTGTTCTGATAAGCTAACAGGGTCAAGATTTGAATTCTAAATTGAAGACTACTCAAAAGGAGGTTTCAATTCCGACCATGAAACTTAGAATCAGTGTTATTTTTGTCTCCAGCTCTGCCTAGTTGTGTACATTCTGATTCAGCAGAAAAAACAGCTCTTAGTAACCAGCATCGCTCTAGTCAGCAGCTTATCCTGTGTGGATGAAGAAGATCAAGCACGACTGCTCGGGGTAACTCTGACAATGTTGGATTTATTATCGTTAATGAATTGTTTGCAAAAAGATTTATTCTGAGCAGAACATTATTTCCTTGCTTATATTTCGGAGACCATGAAGGGTGGCGTGTTTTGCTGTATGCTGCGATCTTTGCTTTTGAGGAATAATTTTTGGGGGAAATTGCCAATACTTAACTCGCACAAAGCTGCCAGGATAAAGCCAATTTGTTGTTGTCTGTTTGTTTTTCTTTAATGTTAGAAAACATAAATGCAGATTTTAGGGCATAAAACAAATGATGTGTTGATATTTACAAGTCCAGATCTACGACCACGGCTGCTGGTGCATTGTATTTCTTTTTCCAAACGAAAGCCACTCACCCGCATCCCTCCTCGCAGTTAACAGGCCTTTTGGGGTTGTGCTCGCAGTCCTTGAGGTGCGACTGCAGCTGGTCCAGTCGTAGCGTGGCCGTGCAGCCGAACCCGGCGTTGTCACAGCTGATCTGAAGCTTGGACAGCATGTTGCGCATGATGCGGGGAACAGGCCGGAGGTGAGCGAGCGTCACTACTGTGCGGTCAACCGGGCAGATCTGCTGCTGGGCAAACCATTGTGTTATGCAGGCGTTGCAGAATGCATGCTCACAGTGTGGAGCCTGGAATGAAAATGAACACACGGATTGCGAGAAATGAACAAAACTGAAGTGTGACATTATTGTGGTTGCATACTCCTTCAGACAGGGACTTGCCTGCACGGGTTCTTCGAGCACTCCGCTACATATCGGGCACAGCAGGTCTTCATCCACCTCCCCTTGGAACCTCGTAACGTCATACCCCATGGTACATTACTGGGACCCAAAACCTGCCGAGCCACACGCAATCAAGCACACCGGGTTTTCAGACAACTCAAACGTCTCATAAATGACTGCAGATATTTCATACATACATACATAAGGATATTTGCAGCCTACCTCACTCACAGAAGGCCTGAAACGCTTCCATTCAGCTCCTGATGTGTTGCTGATACGTCATATCTGTCAGCAATAATCTGTCCAGCAAAGGAGACGCAGAAACCCCCTGGAAAAAATGGTCATATTCACCCTGGTAGTCTGGGTCCAATTTATCCAATCTAATGTGATCATAACACGTCGAATATAATATCACATTTTTTAAAGGTCCGAGAAATCTGTGGCTCTCAAAAGCCTCCACGTCACGAGACTGTGATGACTCTATAAAAATTTAAATATTTCATCTCATATTCAAATCACCGTAATAACACGAGTCGAGATATTTGAATACACACACACACACACACACACACACACACACACATCCCACAGCCCAAAAGCGAAGTCCTTGATCCGTAATGTGACATTATCTACCAATAAAAACACACCCGAAGAGAGCATCCCGCCGCGCCTGCCGCCGTGGTTTGACCCAATTTCAGCGAAAACAGGACACACCGGTATGGAGGCGATTCGCAGATCCTTTTCCTCCCATCGCTCTCCCAGCGTGCCCTGCAAACGAGCTAATGCTACATGCTAACGCTAGCTACCCGTTTGATGTCACTTGGCCGCCGACGTCGCACAAAACCGTAACGGGGCTCACGACGAGCTAGAGACATGTCACCCCGAACGATCAGCCCCCGGCTCGGATTTGCGTGTCAGGAGAGCGCTCCCTTTAGGAATTACGTGCGGCTAACAGCTGCTAACTAGGTAGCATCGGCAGCCTCTACGGCACCGCTGGTTTCCTTTGGCTTTTAACCAGCCAGCTAACCCGAGGCGCATCCGTCTGGGCAAAAATGTATATCTACAAATGTCTGTTTGTATTGAGTTCCGCTAGAGGAAAACGCTGAAATGCCTGAGATACTTACTTGAACATGTAGTAAAACGGAACCTAATAACGATATTTGGGTATTTTCAGGCGTCCTGCGGTGGCTACTAGCTCGTTGGCTACATCCTACACTCCTGTGCCGTCGGCACGCAGGCGGCGCGTGACGTCATGACGCACGGCCGCAATTTCAGGCTGGTGCGTGAAATTCTGAAAAACCAAAAAAGTGTTTGGTGTTAATTCTACTTTGGATGTTAAACTTGGTTTTTCTGTATCTCTCTTTGTCCCTCTTATTTTTTTGTTCGCCTTTTCTCCTTTTATTGTTTTTGTTTGCTGTATACATTCATTTGTGTGTGTGCAACTGTTCAAACATGGACTGATATTAAATTATGCCCACCAAAAGACTGTTAGTATATCACAAAAAATAATTATCTGTCAATAAATGTACCTGAGTATCAAAAATACAAATGAAAGTATATTTACATGTACTTACTGCACACAATAGTACAAATATTTTTCATACCGGGCAATTATCAAACGCAACATTCAACATTTTTCTGATTATCAGAACTTGATTTGTTTATTTTGACCAACTGCTGATAAAATTTGTTATTGTTTTTATTGTTGTTTTCCGTTTCTTATTACTAGCTCTTTAGGGGGCAGGTTTGCTTTTATTTTTTCTTCTACCTTTGAGACTTGAAATATTTTTATGCTAAAATATTCAGCTTTTCTGTTTTTTTTGATATTCTTTTGTCTTCCACAGTGCTGCTATAACACCTGTATTTCTTTGATGATGGGTTTTAAATGCACCATGAAATGAACAATGGATTTCACCTTTTAAGTATATTGCTGTGAAATACCAGTTTGTGTTTTTGACTTTATTTCTTAATGTTAAATACAGGCACACTTACTGATATATCTAAATAGAATAAAAAGGAAACATTACATGAATGCTCATGGCCATTTGGATGAAATGCAGATTTAATTTGTACATTTCCATGCACTCCAATCCAGCTCGATAGAGGAGCACATCAAAAACATGAGTCATCGCTCACAGACATGTTCCGAGAGCGCCGAAATAGTCCTTCAGCTGTGACAATTTCACACTGGAATAATGTTTTGAATCAAACCTTTAGATGATTTCATGTAGCTTTAGCTATTCCAATTCATTCAATGCGAGTGAAGCGTCGATTATGAACAAACAACTCCAGACTCCCGGAAATATTTAGCAATAGCACTTTATTGAACACAAACAATCCTAAGCCACAATACTGAATGACAAGACCAATTGGCTGCAGCAAACATTTTATAAAATAGATTCAGGTTTAATGTCACTAAATTGTTGGGTTTTTTTTTTGTTTTGTTTTTTTTCTTTTAACGTCAGAAAGACAGATGCAGGTTTTTCCAAAACAGTGAATGATCTTTTACATATTTAACATTTTTTTGTAACAAATTATCATTCACATGTTCACACGAAGGAATAACAAGGCAAAGTGCTTTCAGGATTGCATTGTCGATAAAACAAAAGAGGAAAATGAACGGCTTGAGGTTTTCGGTGAGACGGCGGGCTTGGGGGGGGGTGGGCCCTGGTCAGAAAAACCTCAAACCTTTCACCTTGTCCTGTACCCCTTGTTAAGTCTAACTGGATGTAAAATGTTGGGGCAGTGCGGAGGCGGACCTAGCAGAATTTGGTTGGGAAGCGGACAGATGAATCCGAAGGCATACGGCTCGAGGGGCTCAAACGTGCCCTCATGCAGAATCACAAATCCAACGTGCTGTCTTCCTTGTGACCACCTGTGGTATTATTACAACTGCAGGACTATTTTACTTATGGCTGACCCGGACTGAAGCTGTAAACGTTGAAATGGCGCGTACTGGACGAGACGGGGAGGTATACGCATAAGAGGAAATAAACAAAAGCCAATGTGTGGTTGTTTGATTTCAAGATGAATCCTCTGACCATTCGCCACTGAATGTTAAAGGGGGAGAGACTATCATCATAATCTGCATCATAACATTGTCTGGCTTCACATTCCAGTGGTATTTTGTCGTATAAATGCTTCTCATAAATATTTTTTTTTTTTTTCTTCCTTTTCAACGTCAAATAGACACAAATACACATAACAGCACAGCCAAGCACACTTTTTCATGTATAACTACCATTGCTTATGATAAATCTGTATTCCCGTACTGTCGGAACACAATTATTATTTTTTTCTTTTCTAAAGTTAGAACAGGTGGAGAGACAAACAATACTCAAGGCTGCAAAACAAGGAGGTAGGAGAAATGCTACTGAAAAACAGCAGGTGATGCCAACGTGATCGTTCACTTGAAGTCTAGTGACAGACGCCGCCAGGCATTCGGCTCGACTTCTTGAACCATGCTAGCGCCAACAGTTGCTATTCCAGTCGACATTTGAGGAGCAGTGCGTAACGACCGAATGGGTAGATTTTCGCTGTTGGAAAAACTATGTGCAATATCAGATTTGACCACCAAAATTGTAAAATAAGTATCTGCTGCTTGCCTGATAGCTCCGGATACAGACTGGTGTAGCAGCTGTGGGGATTTACTACCTAAACAAATCTTTAAGAGGGGCCATTCAGCTTTATAAAAATGATTTTTTTTTTTTGCGTGTGTGTGTGTGTTCACCTTCTATTTCCAGAATGGTCATGTTCTAAATTGGCTAATTGTCCACAGAGTAATTTCATTGGTCCTGTTGTCGTCACAGGTCGAGGGACCACGCTGCTGGTGATGGCACTGACTCCTTTACACACAGTAGAATAGTATATTTGCAGATTTGTAAATGAGGTAATCAGCGTTGGGCTAAATAGGGAACCCTGTCATTGACACACATGCCTACTTCATTCACCAGCAAAGCCAGAAAAAAAAAAAACAACATAGAAAAAAACAACGGGACAGGACCGTGGAAAACAAAATCAACTTTGGAATGTCGGGTGGATGAGCCAACTCTTTCTTTTTTTTTTTTTTCCGTTTGTGAAGGTGCACTGTAAAACTATTTGATTGTAACTCATCACATGCCCTGATTCAGAGTCCTTTCCCTCCTGACAAGGGCTCCTTTGTATTTCCCTAATAAGCCACTCAAAGGAAAACAGGCAATTCCATTACTTATCACTTTTTTTTTTTAAATTTGCAATTAATTAAGGCTGCCTCAGCAGCAGATCAACGCTTGCTTCAAGTCCAGTTGTGAGAGGATTGTTAATAGCTTGCGAGTTGAAATGAGGTGGAAACACCTACAGTGAAGCAGACTAAACAAAACTAAACAAAAAAAAATAAACACATGAAAGGGACTACGACTACTAAAACTGTCACAGAACATGCAGTATACATCCTTTCCTACAGTAGGCTAGTCCTAATAGCACATTCAAGGGGGCTCCTAATGGGAAAATTCTCTGATATGGCTCTGCTTTAGAGTAATCAAGCTTGGTGCGAGACTACTTCAGCTGTGGGCTCACAGGAGGAGCGAAGTCAATAAGGTGCTCCGACGAAAAGTTTTGCTGCCTTATTTCATCTGCACAAAGACTTTTGTGTCATTAAGTTCAACAGGTTCGACAGTAAACACTGGCGAGCCTTTTTGAATGTTTGTCCCCCCCACTCCCAAAAAAAAAAAAGACAGATCCTCTGCTGGTGAACAAACGGCACTTTCAAGGGGAATGTTTCTCTAAAACCCACAATCACAGGACCTCCGAGTAACAAATTCTGGAAACACACAGGCTATACAGCAGATATAAATCTCAAAGAGTTTAACTGTACAAGCTTTTAGGCTACAAGCTGAAGAGGGAGGGACATGTAAGAACCCTTAATGCTCAACATTGAAAACAAATATAAGGCATTTCATATTTCCTTTTATCCGCATACATCAACTGACAGCAGGTCTAAAATTCTTTTTTTTTTTTTTTGAGAAAACATTTCATTCAAGGAGGAGGAGGAGGATGCATATACACATCTACACATGCAAATGAACATGTTTACTGGCTACAAACCAGAAGTCCACACTACAATACCATCAAAGTCCATCCGTAAGATGGAAAAAAAAAAAAAAAGCACCTACTCAAAAAAAAACAAAAAACTATCAGCCAACTTGTGCACAGTCCTTTCTCTGAGCAGGCAGCTTTTAAAGTTGGATATTGATCACAGTTTAAAGAATGGAATATCAAAAACACTCCACTATCAAACGCCACCTCTGTGAGCACAAACAAGAAGACCGCTTGAAATCCTTTATGTGCTACAGATGAGTAACTTTTGGTGTTAACAGGACAAAAAAAAAATTTTTTCAAATGGGCATATCAGCTAAATGGTTGTTTTTTTTTCAACTGAGGAAGCAACGATAAACAAAAGGTTATTGCACTTTTTAAAAATCTTTTGTCTATTTCGAACGAGGTCAGCTTGAGAGAGAAGGTTCATGCCTTAATGTCGCGGTAAGACAACAAAATGTTACGTCACTTCTATAGTATGATCACACTGTTATTAACACTGCACACAGCTACTACTGCAACCCTACTTGTGGTCGGTCTAGCCTAAATAACACAAAACAACCTCGACAATCCATTTTTCGCAACACAGTCACAACAAACAGTTTGCCTAAACGCGATCTTGAAACCAGGTACCGGCATCGGTTCACGACTTGCGCTGTGAAGTTATTGATCATCAGTCAATACTTAAAAGACGAGTTGATATGAACAATCAGACGAAGCTCTGAAATTTCAAGACCACAGCCTTTCTACAGTTAACGTGTTACTGACAATCAAAGCTCATTTCTGTCTGTACTACTCAGATGGGTTTTTTTTCCTTCTTTCCTCTCGTGTTTTGCCTAAATTTGGTCTATAGGCTCCTTTGCGTTGGGAGAGCCAACCGAGTCCCGAGGTGCCTTCTTTGGATTTGTGCTTTCGTACTAATGATCCGCATCCACACAAGGTTCAATGTGCCCTAAATCGCATCAGTTAATGTGCAATTTATTCTGCCACCTAGTGGTGGCAATCAGTCACTGGCTATCCAGAATAATACAGAACTTTTTCAGTCATTTTTTTTTTTTTCTTTTCTTGTAACTCAGATCACAATGGGTTGAAATAATCATGCTTGGAGGGAATATGAGCCTATCAACTATAGTGTTGTATGTTCAGTGTAATTTCTTTTTCCCATTATAAGGCTTCCGGGAAATACAAATGGAAGACCGTACCTTTCGGTAGTAACAAATAAAAGGCACCATGCCAACACTGTGCTCGATATTACACAGGTCCTATTGGTCGGGGGAAATGAATAACCAGGTGCTCAGGCAGGGAAGGCGGTCAAACTAGCATTAGTCCCACAGTAGAACCGTACGGTTTTTACTTATAGAGGTAAAGACTTATAGCTACCTTCATCCCCCACCTTAAATTACACTGTACCCTTTACCCTATATGACCTGCACCAGATAACAGACTCATCTGTTGGTGTGATGAAATGGTCAAAAAGAAAAAGAAAAAGGGACTTGTGCATGTTTAGGTTCGACATGCATATATTGACAAGTCACTTACACGCGCACATTACAAGACGGAAATCTACACGACTGGCATCAGGAGAAAAAAGGTAAGAAATCACAGAGGATAAATGTCAGCATCGTCACACAAAAGAAAAAAAAGAAAAGAAAAAAAAATCACTGATGAGGTAAAATTGCAGGTCCAATAAAAAGTACAAGGTGCATGTGGCAGCCCCTTCGTAAGGTAGAAAACAGGAGACATCTGCCAACACTATTCTAACACTTCCGCATAGATACACTTCTGATTTAGGTTGGTTTAAGCAGAATAACACTACCCACAACAAAATGATCACAAGATTTTAACTCTTTGTTAGCATAGCTGTACAAGTTTTTTTTTTCTTTTCCTTTTTCCTAATTTCCTTTCCATGGATATTTTTTTGAGGTACACCACTATCATCTCCAGTGTCCTTTGGCTCTGGGTGACAGAGACGCCAAAGTTGATTGTTGAATTCTGAATTTGTTCATTCACAGTGGCAAATATGGCGATATCCTAACCTCTCACAGCAATCTCTGCACCGTGGCAACCTTGAGCTATGTGCTACCTCAACTGATTTGTGTGCTTCTCGACACCCCGAAGAGGTCTGTGAGACTGGAATTATCCAAGAATTTATCATTATTTTTCAAGCAATCCGACAAAGTAGCATAACTCAACAGGTGATGCAACTTATCAGGGATTGCCAGGTATCATTTCTTTTTTTTTTTTTTTCCCCTCAGCTTTTAAGGCAAAAGGCTCAACAGTGGATCATAGAGTTGAATTGAAATTTGCCATTTTACTTCAAGTAGAACTGAGACATCCATTGAGGCAAATCAATTCTGTACTGTACATACCATTATTTTTTTTTTTTGGGACATCAATATTTCTTCCTGGTAACACACACGTTATAAACCATCTTGTTAAATAAACACACAACCTAGGGATTGCTTTGCCAATACCAAAGGGATTAACTAGATTCTTCAAAACTGTCCAATTATACAAGACTTCTACTGACACCAAATTTAACAGAATGCTTGCATTTATGTACTTATATCCCATGCAAATATCTATATATTTTTTTTCTGTGACTAATTTTATTGGTGAAAATACATGCAGCTCCAAACACAAAACTCTAATAATCCTGCCTACATCTGATTAACTTACTGACCAAGTATGATTTATGTCTAAAGGCAAATAAAGGCTTCTATGGCACTAAATGGGTGTAGCTTAGGTGCATTTCCGTCAGATATAGGCTATTTACGAGTATGTGTGATCATGTCTGCTGTGGACACTTTTTGTCCCTCTTGTTCAACTGTGCTGTAAGGCAATCTCAATGGGATGGATGGACATGAAGGTTAAATTCATGTGAACTCCTGTCCTCTGTTTACCTCATAGGCCACACACACACGCACGCACACGCACGCGCACACACGCACACACACGTGCCTGTGTGGAGGAAGAGGAGCAATATGACAGCAGGCCTATATTCCAACAATAATGCCAAGAAAACAAAATCCTACCCAGAACCTCAATGCAGGAAGACTACTACACATACTGTATAATATGCAGAGAATTAGGTTATTACATGCTACCTGTATAATCATATCTACGCAAGACAAATGAAGAGCCACAGTTTAAAGCCAGGACAATGTAAATCATCCTGCTCTTAACTGACCCTACATTCATTTCAGTCAGAGACTTCATGGCTCAGATTTGATGGTCAGACTGTAAACTGCTTGAACATATGCATAAATCCATTGCTGCTTTACTGAGGGGGTCCAACCCCCCCCCCACAAAAACATGTTTTGGCAAACAGGCCATATTTGAGACCATAGATTATTAACATGTAACCCGCATTTAAAATCTTCCATTGGCATTTATGCTATGATTTACTGAATTGGCCTAACTGGATGGCAGTGCAATATTTGTGCTGCACACGATTACACACACTCTGCTATTGCTACAATTGGATCTTTCATTGCTTTTCCTCCATTCCTGACACCAGATATATTGTATATGCTCCGCTTGTTCCTACTACCGTTACTACATCAAAATTGTGATCAAATTCCATGCACAATCACTCAGTTGTCACTAGTATACACAGATTAAAATAACAAAGAAAGCATGTATAAGAACACTGTGATACAACAAAAAGGATATAGCTGCAACCTGTACAGTTGCATTGGGGGCGGGCGCAATGGCTCCATTTTACTGGCCAAATAAGAATATCACACGTGAGATAAAACAAAATCCCTGCCCAGACAGACAACACCTACAGATGGCAGGGAGTGTGTATGTGGAGTATTTTGCGGAGCCTGCCTGAGGTGTCGAATGAATCGATGACTGACTTAAAGTGGCTTCGGCTGTATTATTAACAGTAGGCTGGGTAAATGTAAATGTAGCCTTGTCACTCTTTTGGACTAGTTGCCAGGGAATAGAAAAAGTCAGCGGGCAGTGGACACTGTCCCAAAGTACTTAAGGACAGGTTTTTTTTGTTCTTTTTGTTTTTTTAAATAATGCTTTGTTAGAGTAGAATTTCGTTGCAGCCTTTTGCTCTTCTTTTGCAGCTCTTCCTTCCTGTATTCAGCAGCAACACACATGCATGTAAACATAAGTACATACATTACATCTGCTCTAGTTTGCACACTTAGAACCTGAATGTACTAAAGTGCCTGCTTGACTATCTAATTAAGTGCTGTGGGATTAGGGTTTAAAAAGGAATTAAATTAGTGAACATCCCATCAAATAAAAATAAAATGTGGACATTTATCATCCTGCTGACATCTGATTAGGTTAATAAATTCTGCCTGCTGCTTCAGCACAGATCCTGAGATTACAAACAATTTATGTACCAATCCCTAAAAGTAACAATGATGCTAATAATATAACTTACTGTTCTCCTAAAAATTCTAAATTGAGCAAGAGAACAAAGGCTGGGGGGGAGTCACGGATTGGTTCAATTTCAATTCAACCACGTACAGAGGTCAGCTGAAATGCCGAATAGAATTGCGCAATGCCAACTCCAAGAAATTACTTCTCTGAAATGGACTTTAAATCAAGTCAAGACTTTTACAGGGGCATTTAAAGACATAGTACTGGTCTAGGTCCTCATCTCATCCAGTCAACTAATGTGTGCAATTGTGCCACTTCATTACCAGTGGATATGAAGTTCTCACACCAATGAAAACAATCTGACTCAGTGTAATTTAACCACCAGCAGATGGTCTAACAAAGAAACGACAAAGTAGCATAGATAGAACATCTAAAAGTCGCAAACAGCTCTAGTGGTCCGATACAATCGTTTTTAGTATGCTTAGTACCAGAAATGGGATGAGGAGACGACAGGATGAACACCATTAAAAGCACATATTTGGATATCTGCTATTCCTGAAATCTAAACTACAGGTATTGGCCTAAGCAAAGATCCCTCTCCTTTTCCTCTTAGCCCTATTTGCTTCCACAAGGAATATCGACTCCCTGATCACTGATATGACTGGGACATATTAAGATATGCCGGGCAATTTATTTATCACTAGATACTACGGCGCGACCGTGGTTCAACGTTGCTGCTGTCAAACGGTTGGAAAGTTCTCAGGGCTAGTCTTACTCTGCCAATATGCAATCCAAATGAAACGAGGTGTTACGGAAGGCATGGGTCAAAAGGCATTTCATGAGATGCCGTAAAGGCAATCCAGTGCATTTGTGTTGACACTGACAGTAAAATGCCCGGCACACACAGAGCCATTCGTTTAGTCTTTAGGTCATTTTTCATGAAATACTAAAAATGGGAAAAAAAAAAATAGCAAGAAAAAAAGAGAATCAAACACATTCCAGGGAAACAAAAGCCCTTGTTGACAGTGATTGTCAAAAAAAAAAAAAAGGGCCAAAAAAAAAATATTGCTTGAAAACTGCCCAATAAAAATAGCAGACGATACTCTGGATCTGCTCAAATTTGACCACGGAGAAGTTGAGTTTTGAGCTATTGGATGCTTAAGACTAGTACAGCAGCTCCAAAAAGTACTCCTTCAGTGGTGGCTGTTAAAATCATTATGCTGATGGCCGACTCACTCCGGAGGAAATAATAAATTAAAAAAAAATTCACAAGTGCCTAATAACCTAAAACTGATTGCTCTCTTTCTATAATTAGGCCATTCAAATTCTGAAATTGTTTTCAACAAACACTGTTAAGGAGATGGGGAAAAAAATTGAAATGGCTTGTTCATTTATGTGCTCAGATATATGATGCTTTGATGAGGTGTTGTTGGCAGATATTACTAGTAAAGCCTTCATCTAGAAATAAACAAGGCCTCAGTCAGTCACTATCCTACAGTAGTTCTCCAGTCCTAAAAAACAGAGAACGTCAGGCCTGCGGACCCTGGGTGAAGATGAAGCAGCTGCTAAACAAGTTGACGAGGTATATCAAGATCTATTGACTTTCTCTATACAGTACAGTTCATCTCAAATAAATAATTTATAGCCTTAATAGTGTTGATCAACTTTGGTCATAAGTTATATGCTTAGAAACATTCTAGCTTAACAAACACTTATTTAGCATCTTTAAAACATGAAGTCAGCATTAAGAACAAACCGAAGTCACAATGCTGACCCGAACACGACTCTCCTTTGGAAGGAGACGTGTTCACGTACTCAGCAGCATTACCAAATTATCTTAAAATGCCAAACAATTCTAGGCCGTACATTGAAAGTACACTATGGAATTTACATCTTTGTGACCTTTTTCCAATTTTTTTTTTTTCCCCGGATTGTACTGTAGTACACAAGCATTGCACTCTTTAGCAAAATTTAGATTTTTTTTTTTTTCCCTTGTGTGGTTCCTTCATAAAAATCTAGGCTAATGGACAATTAAGAACAAAATTGAAAAAAACAACCCAAAAACAAAGAAACTCTTTGATCGTTCTTTTGGGAAGGCTGTATTGTTCCTCTACAAGGTCACCGCAACGGATCGGCTGTGATATGACATTTATAGTGAAGGATATGAAGATAGCAAATTCCATGCTCTTCGATGTGAGTTAGAGAATCATGTCAACGTGGTTTTAAAGGGTTAAATGGTTCAGAGATGGCCCGATTGCTCGTGTTTGTGGATGCCTCAGTTCATGCGGGTGACCTTGTAGAGCAATCTGCCTCGACATTTTAAGCACTACTAGGAGGTGGAGGAATGGGATCTAATTGCATATTAGGTTTGACTGCACCTCAAGAGAAGACCAAACACTCACGCACAGACGGACGCACAAACACATACATACACAGAACAAACATGTGGGTGGGTGCTCTCCTGGTCCTCTGGGCCATGTTAAAGGGAGTCCCCCCCGGACAGACATCCATCCAGGCCGACTGGTGCACCGTGACGATCTTTGACATAGCCGTTGTGGAGGCCGTTGGTGGGCAGGGGGGCGCAGGTGGCGGTGATGCCGCAGTGCTTCAGCAAGTTGAGACCCGGGGAGGTGGAGACGGTGGAGCAGGAGCAGGAGGAAGGGTCCCGCTGTGGGAAAGGCTTCATGGTGGAGAGGATCAGAGCCAGGCAGTCAGCCACATCCTTGTTGGGAGCACAGGCCAGGGCTGGGGTGTGGCCTGAGCACCGGAAAAACACGTTCAAGTTAGTGCACAAGGACAACCTGATCGTACGACTTTATCTATAAACAGAGATGGGCACGGGTATTAAAATTCTATGATCAAGGACTCGTCTTCATTCCTCAAGGTTATTTTTGTTTTAGTAAATCTATTCTTAAAATGCACAAGAGCCAAGAGCAAAAAGCCAAGAGAATTTTAGACGCGATTACGATGATGTTTTTTCCATACAGCCTGACCTTTGTACTTTTCAATGCTTAAGTTACTGGGAATGTTCACATCAGCTGTAGGTGAGCAGAGCGCATATGACGTTTGCTGATGTAGACCAAACTCACTGGAAATGTTTTTTTTTCCAGAAGATAGAGAAGATTGATTTTTATCAGCTAGAACAGGACTTTCTCTCCATGACACAGAACAAAGCAGTGAAAACAACTGATATAACTGGCTGCTGCGCGTCTGTTCTCCTGAACTTTCCAGATGCTTTAAAAGTGATTACTGAAGCATTGATTACAGCATGTTTTCCACTCAACCTCATTTTAGGGATGTAACGATTCACTGCGATCACATTTCGATTCAATTTCAATTTTTTTTTGATTTTTAAATTAGACATGATAAAGGTTTTAAATGGCAGACAGTGATGAAACGACATATTGTGACTTCCTCTTTTCAAACTGTCTTGTCGTAACTTGCCATAATTTCAATGAGGGTAAGCGGCAGAATGAAAGTGGTGTCGGCCACTGTGGTACAAGCAGGGGCGGAGCTACGGAGTAGAAACATGGAGGGGAGGGGGAGCGGAGTTGCCTTCATATGAAACTCATGCTAGATTCCCAGAAGTTACAAACCTCAGCTTTAACAGAAGAGATGTTTCTATTTCCTGATGTACAAAGAAAAGGAAATGTGCATCGTTTTGCACTTCTGCTGTGCAAAACGGTGATTAAGTGAATCATCACATCCATATCCCATTTGCTTCTATTCCATTAAGTACTTCCAGTCCTCGCTACGTTATAATAAAATATTTTATTTTGTTAAATTTCATACTGTTCATTTTTTCTATTGCAAATATGGTTGTATTATACAAGTGAAAATAAAACACACATGGCACATGAAAAAGAAAATCCCATGAGTGTTATTTTTTTTTAAAATGAGGATTATTCGAGGAATCAATTTCTAAAGCCAATCCTTCATCTGAAATCAGACGGACGTGAGAAAGACTCACCTTCCTCATCCACAGCCAACACAGTGGCTCCTCTGCTCAGAAGCGCCTGTACCACGACGAGAGATCTAGTATTCATCCAGTACAACAAGTGAAGAAGACTGTACCTTTATAACAACATCCAGCCTCAGAGTCAGGATTAGATATAAAACAACAGCGTGCAATTTTGTGAGTGAGAATGAACAGACGTCTGTCCAAAAATGAGCAAGAAGTCAATAATACATTTAGAAAAGCGGAATCTTTAAAAATTACTAAGTGTGTAAAAACCTGTAAATGTTATTTGAATCCTGATTTTCCTATTATGTATATTTTTAGTGTTGGAGTTATTTTGCAGAATGGACTTAAACTCCACCAGAAATGAAAAGCTGTAATTTTAACCCATTTAGATCACATTCTCAATCAAACTGTAAACTATTGAATTATACATGCCAAAAAACACATTTCTTTGTATTTTTATGTTGAATTCAAAATCTTTTTTCTCCTGTGAAACCACACGTCATGCGAGATTACATCACCATGTACTAGTCAATAACGTCATGGCACCCAGCTGTCAATCAATGTTGAGCGGAGTTCAGCAGAGCTTTCAGAGCTGCGACCGTTGCCGTAGTTACCAACTATCCAGATTCATCCCAATGTTATGTCGCGCCTTCTATCCTGTGACTGGTTCTTTCATGTTTCAGTCTTAAATACATCATGACAAGGTCCGTTTCATGGCAACTTTAAATAGGGCTCAGACTACAGGAGTTTAAAAATCCTCTGGGCTGGGACACATCAAACTGATGTCATGAACTAGCCACAATGGAGGGACCTCGTTTCTCCAAAAAAGGTGCATCACAGATTGCAGGATAATTATCAAGAGCGGAAGGAAAAACCGCCTCACATGATGTCATGAGGAAGCAGACGAAAACAAAATGGCGTTAGCAGCTTCTTACATTTGCAGAGCCCTGTTGGTTGCGTTTATGAGTGTGGGACTGTGGATCTCCCCCAAAATCAGCAGGGCGCACATCTCATGAGCCTAGGGGACATAACAATAAGAGAAATTTAAAAAATATGCTTGAGCTTCGTTTCAAAGATTCTTTTCAATCAAAAGAAGTGCATTGTGCATTAATGTACATATACCTTGCTGCAGGCTAGGTGCAGGGCAGTGTTCTTGTTCTCATCCAGCAGTGTCAGATCAGCCTTGGCTCGGTGAAGGAGGATGGCTGGAAGACACAAAAGACAGTTATTTCCTGCAACTAGAGATGGCCTGATCTCATAATTACAGTTAGAGGAGAAGCACAACGCACCTATTCAATCCTATTACTGAAGTGGAACAAACAACTATGCATTCTTGAGAAGAACTACCTCTTAAGAATCCTACACGAACAATGGGTCAAAGACTTACCCACGGTGCCACTGTGTCCCTTGTCAGCAGCTACCATCAGAGCAGAGCGTCCACTTTTGTCCACTGTATTGATCTCTGTCCCGTGGCGAAGCACCAGCTGAAGTCCCGCAACATCCTCGGCGAACGCAGCAGCATGCAGTGGAGTCCTACAGGCACGGACGCAGACATTCCAAGCAATTACTTTAGGATTAGTGCATTTATGACGGATTATTTGATAAGAAAGAAAAGAGAACAGGCTCAGGAATAAATACCATCTCTGCACTGATTAAGAAATACAATAATATGAGCCATTTCTTTAGCATGTAAGTTACATGAAATTTTTTTTTTCCCAAACAAAGCCAGAGTCTTTGTTTCTGCAGGCTCACCTTCCTTTGGCATCTCTGGTGTTAATCATGTAGACCCCAGCAGATTCCAGCAGCCTCTCTGCAGCACCACTATGGCCATTCATCCTGAAAGAAAGATGGCAGAACAATGTTCGTACGAACCTACAAACTTAGTAAAAATAACGTATTTTAATACGGTAAGACACAAAAGACAAGAATATGCCAAATAAATCCTCACAGAGCACAGTGCAGGGGGGTGAAAGGGTTTCCCTCTTCATGGATAAATGTTTTGAATTCAAGTAAAACCTCCAAACAGTCTTCATGCCCTGAGGGGAAAAACACACATACTCGGTATTATAGACAGCATGTTATAGTGATTAATTACAGGGTCTGGGATTAGTTATTCAGACTGAGCAAACCTTTGTAAGCAGCCCAGTGTAATGGGGTGTATTGTTTGTTGTCCAGCAGTTTATCTTGTGGGTCTGTTGCCATGGCAGCCTGCACCAGACTGGCCAGGATCTCTGAGTGGCCTCTGGATGCGGCGTAGTGCAGCGGTGTGCTACCCTGGGCGTCCCGACACAGTGCAGAAGCTTTGTGCTCCAGCAGGACTGTCACACAATCATCGTGGCCCAACACCGCCTGAGCAAAGAACACGCCAAGGCAAAGGTCAAGTCGAGTCCGTCTTCACTCACAAAACCAAGTTCTTTCAGGAAAAACAATCGGGTACTTTAATTATTCCCCTTCACATTTGTACCCCAGGACCACAGCAGCATTTTTAACCATTTCCCTACCACTGATGAGATTTCTCATCAAATTGGTCCTTTCACTGCTACACCACAGGGGGCGCTGTGCTGCTTCTGGTGCAGCAGACGAGGGAGAAATGCAGGCAAGCCACAGAGGTGAGGGAGACGTGCAGAACATTTTCAAAGAGACGGATTAGTTCGGCGGGTAGAATCGACAGAAGCAGCTAGTGACAGTGATGAGCGCAGCCACGGGAGGGAGGGAAAAAACATAAATAAAGCAATTTTCTGCTCGCAATTTTCTAAGCATTTTGTCCGAAATTGTCTTTTGTTGATGAAAATGACCAACATGTTGATAGAATAAAACTAGAATAAAATGTTTTTTGTTTTTTTTGTAAAAGCTGAAGCTCTGTGCTTCTTATTGATGTATCCACTGTTATATATTGTATACACTTCTATACATTCATAGAACTAAATAGTCTGTGTAACTTGAATGAAAAACTCTAGCGAGGAAGTACACTGCTGTGTGAAGTATATGCACTCTTCCTGAGTCCAAATTTTTTTGCATATTTTGTCACACTTAAACGTTTCAGATCATCAAACAAATTGTAATATTAGACAACGCTAACCAGAGTAAACGCAACATGCAGTTTTTAAATGATGATTTCATTTATTAAGGGAAAAAGGCCATCCAAACCCACCTGGCCCTATGTGAAAAAGTAATTGCCCCCTAAACCTAATAACTGGTTCCGCCAACCTTGGCAGCAACAGCTGCAATCAAGCGTTTGCGATAACTGGCGGTGAGCCTTTCACATCGCTGTGGAGGAATTTTGGCCCATTCTTCTTTTCAGAATTGTTTCAAATCAGCCACATTGGAGGGTTTTCAAGCATGAATGGCTGTTTAAGGTCATGCCACAGCTCTCAATCAGATTTTAGTCTGGACTTTGACTAGGCCACTCCAAAACCTTAGTATTTTTTTTTTTTTTTTTAAGCCATTCAAGAGGTGGATTTGCTGGTGTGTTTTGGGTCATTGTCCTGCTGCATAACCCAAGGGCCCTTGAGCTTAAGGCCACAACTGATGGCTGGACATTCTCCTTCAGGATTTTCTGGTAGAGAGCTGAATTCATGGTTCCATCAATTACGGTAAGTCGTCGGGGTCCTGAAGCAGTAAAGCACCCCAGACCATCATACGAACTCCACCATGTTTGACGTATGATGGGTATGATGTTCTCTTATGAAATGCTGTGTTAGTTTTACACCAGATGTAACAGGACACACACCTTCCAAAAAGTTCAACTTTTGTCTCGTTAGTCCACAGAATATCGTCCCAAAAGTCTTGGGGATCATGAAGATGTTTTTTAACCAATGTGAGACAAGCCCTTGTGTTGTTTTTGGTCAGCAGTGGTTTTCATCTTGGAACTCTCCCATTTAATTTTGGTAGGCTGGCCACTCCTTCGGAAGGTTCAGCACTGTTCCAAGTTTCCTCCATTTGTGGACAATGGCTCTCACCGTAGGTCGCTGGACTCCCAGAGCCTTAGAAATGGCTTTGTAACCGTTTCCAGACTGATAGATATCAATGACTGTTTATCATTTGTTCGGGAATTTCTTTAGATCGCAGCATGGTGATTTGCTTTTTGAGATATTTTAGCCTACTTCGCTTTGTCAGACAGATTCTATTTAAGTGATTTGTTGATTCAACAGGTCTGGCAGTAATCAGACCTGGGTGTGGCTAGTGAAATTGAACTCAGCTTCCCAAAAAATGAAGTTAATCACGGTTAATTCAAGATTTAATAAGAGGGGGACAATTACTTTTTCCACATAGGCGACAGGTAGGTTTGGATAGCTTTTTTCTCTTAATAAATGAAACCATCATTTAAAAACTGCATTTTGTATTTACTCAGCTTACCTTTGAAACATTTAAGTGTGACAAATATGCCAAAAATTAGACATCAGGCAGGGGGGAAATACTTTTTCACAGCACTGTAAGAACTTGGCTACTTTCCCAGGCTGGGATCTCTTAATTTAAGTTTTTCCATAGCTGCTAAACCACTAAATCCCATTCTCTGAACCAAATGGTCAGTGGCCTAAAACCATTCATTGAATTGATCATTCTCTCTCTCTTTTGGGCAAAACCTTAAAAATAAAAATGTTCCCGGTGACGCATACTTTGCAGACATCATTCACTCTTTTTCTTAAAATACATTCTGCTCTGTGACGCACTTGTGATGCATATTGTTAACTACAGGTGCCCCAGTTTACACACAATGAATCAGAACAGAAAAAAAAGCTGTTAATGATGTGATGAAAGCAATATGAGCCAGTTTTGAGGGTGCAAATGAGTTGAAACTTCACTTCAATTAACTTTCCTTACTTCATTATTAGAGTCTCAAAGATGCATTTTTTTTATAGTGATCCCTGTCCTCTGTTTTTTTTCAATTTGTTTTCTTTTAGTGTGTAATGCCTGCTCAGTAGTGTCTTTATGGTCTGTATGATATGAAAACAGAGTTTGATTCTAAAAACAAATAAAACAGTTTTGATGTGACTGATTGATTTTACCTGTAGAATCATAACTTCTTTTTTATTAAGAGTTTGAAAATGAGGTTTTGTGTTTAGTGTTCAGAGAAAAGGGTAAATGATTCTGGAAATGTGTCTTGTGAAATTGAGAAAAAATGCAATGTTATTTAACAGATGTCTCTTTTTTAGTTTAATACCTGGTCTCATACTATGCCTGGGCTTCAGTCACTTTGAGGACTTCTTTACAGACAGCACTAATAGGATTAAAAAACAGCTTGAACTATCAATCCTTTTAGCCGACATTTTACTCTGGCTTACATGCTGTTGGATGCAGTTTAATTTTATCGGATATATTTTTAAAAAGGCCTCTTGTTTATCAATATTAGAAAAAACATTTAAGCTATATGTACTGTTTTTGTTGTCTTGGTTAGCTTTTTTTCTGTATTCAGCAAAATTTGCACATTATCCATCAGTCAGTCTTGTGCAGGTTTGCCTAATTGAGCCGATGCTGTGCAGTAAGTGTGATTTGGACGTACCCCTCTGTGCAAAGCTGTGCTGCCCCTCTTGTCCTTGGCATCTGGCAAGGCACCCTTCTCCAACAGGAAGTGGACGCAGTCGGTGTGACCTCCCAGAGCAGCAAGCATGAGAGGGGTCCTGACGACGGCACAGGTGACAATAAAGATATGCTTTTCTTTTCAGATTAGATTTAGGCATTTAACTCCCGTTTTTTCTTTTTAACTGAATGTACCAAATGAAGCCACACTTTTAAAATAAAAATAACTTACTGGCCAAATTTGTCCGCTACATTGGTAAGATCCCCCTCCTCCCCATAATCAATCATCATACGCAGACAATCTGAGTGACCGTTGGCAGCTGGTGGGAAAGTACAAGAGACATTTAAATAGTAGAAACTTTATTAAGGGTGGGAACAATCAGAAACAATGTTACGCCGTTAGGTATTCCAACATACCTGCAACATGAATTGGAGTCCACATGAGGCGGTTGTCATTGAGGAGACAGGAGGCCCCCTGAGCCAAGAGTACCTCCACGCAGCGGGAGTAGCCTTTTTGGGCGGCCAAGTAGAGGACAGAACGGCCGGCGGCGTCCTGCATATCCACATAGGCTGCGGTCTCGGTCAGCACATGCAACGCCTGCCAGTGGCCATTATCAGCCTGAGGGAGCAGAGGGAGATGGTCACAACATTAGCAAGGCTGATTGTGACCAGTGACAAACCAGGTAGTTAGTTCAACGGGAAACACTTACAGCAAGATGCAGTGGACTGACTGGGATACTGCTCTCTATGTCTCCTAGTGCATTAAAGGACATCTCCAGGAGCTACCAAAGTAAACCACAGCAGTAGATTTAATTTACTGACAAAATACCTTAGACGTGAATTAACTGACTTCAAGTTAGGGAAAAAAAAGGAAAAGAAAAGAAAGAAAAACTGACCAACTCCAGGTTCTGCTTGTTGCCATGATAAGCTGCATAGTGAACAGCACTGTAACCCTTTGAGTTGACCATCGATGGATCAGCACCGTTGTCCAAAAGATGTTCCAAGCAGCTGGTTTCAAAAGATGACACAGCATGTGGACGTAGAGGAGATAAAGAAAAGCAGCACCATTAGACACAACCTTCCCCCCACAAACGTCCTGTTGGTTTAATAAAGTTCAAGCCTTGATCACGTCAGATGCAGGAAAGACAGGAACTCACAAGTACGACTCCTTCGCCTCATCCTCATTGTTCTGATGGTTCCCAGAAAAATGACGGTCAACTCTGAAAAGATGAAATAACATGCTTTGATTCATTACATACTGTTGAGATCAGTACATGTGAATAACTTGAAATATCTGGAAAAAAAATTGGTTTTTTTGTTCACCATCTAGGCCAATTTGACGGAGTAGATCAACGTTCAGTGTTTGGCAACACCATGAACTGAACTCTGAATTTGGGGTTATTTTCGCTGTTTTTGTTTTGTTAGAGAACGCACAGAACGAGAAAGACGTGTTTCCCAACCTGCTGAAGGCTTGGGAGGCGGCAGAGTAGTGCAGGGGAGTACAGCCTGTCTGGTCAGGCTCGTTGACCTCAGCGCCAGCGCCAACCAGGGTCACAGTGCACTGATACCTCCCATTAGCAGCCGCATAGTGCAACGGTGTCCTGTGAGGAGGAATTGGAGAGAGAGGACACGGTCGCACAGAACGATGAGAATGGCACAATGTTCGCTGTTACAGGGTCAGTTAAAAAAAAAAAAAAAGACATCTAACAGGGCCGACGGGAAACTCACCTTCCCATTATGTCCCTCTTATTCAAGTCGGTACCACTACTTAAGAGCAAGTTCAGACATTCAACATTTCTGTAACGAAAGATGATCACGTGGATTAAATCAGGGTTTCCGTCACAGATGACAAGTCACATCTATCAATCATTTATCAATTTAATTTCTTATTTTACCTATAGTTAATCCATGGTTAATGTCCTAATATTCAATTCAAACAGCTTCTCTTAAAAACAAACAATTTGACATAGAGTGTTTGTGACACAGACTTATTTAGTCACTGGAGTGATATGCAGACCAGATAACAACTGAAGCTATTTACAGGCAGCAACAGTCTAATGTTATTTTAAGCTATTGTGTCAGTCCTTCACAGCCATTAAGGTAAATAGAAAATTCTAAACACTTGATGGAGATCAGCCTGTTAAGAGTTCTGCATTAACTGCAAAGAATCCGGTGGGCAATCTATAAAAACGCTGTGTAATGGGTAAAAAATATATTCCTAAAAATTCAGGGCCGCAGGTAAAAATGAGCTAAATGCAGGCAGCCAGTGGGTGAAAACAATGTGCAGTATTTTAACATCTAAGTCATTAATATTGTCAAGCCTAAAGAGCTGCAATATTGTTTTACCGTTTACCTCGAACATCACACAAATTTAGCACTGCCGACAATATAACCATTCACCTAATAATCATAGCTAATTTGCACTACCTGTATTTATCCTATACTTGGGTACATTACATTATTCATATTCATTAATGCAGACATTTTTTGTATACAGTAAATTTACTCTGTATAACTGACACTTGAATTTTCATGTTCTATATGCTGAACAATCTCACTGATTGTGAAATATTGTTTTATTTTTGTATACACTCTTACTGTTCTACAGTTTACTGCTAAACACCATGTGTGTATTAAAAATTATTGGAGGTACTGAAACCACAAAGGCAAATAGTATGCATAGTGTATATAATGTTATTTTATTTAATTTTACTATTATCATTTTTACTATTATCTTTGGAGCTACTGTGACATGGAAATAAAAGTCTTATCTTGTTGTGAAAGACGTCAACACGGCCTTTAAAGTTTTGACATACGGAAAAAATATCATTACGCACAGCTGTGATGTCGGCTCGCTGCTAACTACTTAAAAATGAAGGACATTAAGGCAAAAATAGCAAGTGGAGAACACCACATTGTGGATGATACGTCGCTGAAGGCCGAGTCAGACGATTTGAAGAAGTTTCCCGTGATAACAGACTGTACTACTAAAAAGTACCATAAAGTATTTTAATGGAGCAAAGAAACACGTCGAAAGCAGAAGCACAGCTGCTGCTGTAACAAACCAGAGCACAACTCTCATAGCCTGACTGTTTAATCACATGCCACGGGTCGGGTTGTGGGACTTTAATTAACAGGCCTGGGGGCAGGTGCAGGTTCGATTTAGAGCTAACTGCAGAAAGCGGTTCCTGAGATTTACAGGAGTGGGTCAGTGCGAGTTTCCAAAACTGGATGTGTGCAGGAATCTGCACTGTGTTAACCAGCAGCAGCGCAGGAATTACTCTGAACATGGTGATGACACTAATGTCAGGGCATGGCCTGACAAAACGCGTTTTATTAACTTTATTAAGACGAGGGAACGGATTGATAACGTGCAGACACTTTTTACCAACTCCCGTCGTTTGATGTTAATAATCCCAACACATTACGCTTGAGCGAGGACAAAACCTCAACAGCGGAGACGATGCCGAGGCCGTGCTGCAGCAGCTCCTATCTTAAAGTGATTTTGCTCCAAGTGTCCGTGCGTAGCAGTTGTACTGCTGTGATAAGACCTTTTCAATTTGCAGAGCTTACAGAGCACGACATTGTTGGATCTCCGTCTAAAATCCTTCTTCCCCTCAGGCATTTCATGGTTTGGCGCTCGTGCACCAGCACACGTTATGCAAATCAGTGACCGGTCCTAACCAGAATTTGGAAGCATTTTAATATTCGGACAACAAAACACGGTGTGCATCTCACCCTCCAGAGGCAGCAGCGTGTAGACAGGTCCTCCCAAAGTTGTCAGGGGTGTTTATGTCAAACCCAGCCGATAGTACGTGCTCCTTACTCATAGATGAAACTATACTATACAGCTGACCTGCAGGGTAACGAAGAAACAGATGACGGTGCGTCCAAGAGAATATAAGCTTAGAGAAGTTAATCAGACTGCACATATTCATTTAAAAAAAATTACCAACCTGAGGAGAGTAACTTGCGACAACAGTCTGAAAACCCGTACAGCACAGCTAAGTGCAAGGGGAACATTCCATGGATCCCACGTCTACAAATGCCAGAAGGCACAGACCAGTAGTTTAGAAACCACACACACACAATGGCTGTGTACATTTTTAAGTATTACATCATAAACGGCTGATGTAAATGTCAAAACTCGAAATGAACTTCCTCAAAGAGATGGAAACGCCTCATTACTGACAGAGCAGGCACTTAACGGCGTTTATTGAAGCAGTTTGTAACGTAGCCTTACAAAACTACACTCTACAAACTATAAAGCAAAAAGATTTTTTTTTTTTTTAACTGTGTTTCTACGGCCTCATGGCATAATCATATGAACCACTAATACCATTTAAGGCTGTTCTGATACCTGGCCGTGTCTGCTCCGTTGGTCATCAGAGTGCTGATCAGCAGTTCATGGCCGTACTTAGCAGCAACGTGGAGAGGAGTATTGCCATACTTATCCACACAATCAATTTCCCCACCTGACGGAGAGCAGAGGAGACAGAGTGAGTGACGGCTCCACGAGGAGGAGGGACAGATTGGTCGGAGCCACCATTACCGTTCTGGATGAGGATCTGAGAGCGTGTGAAGCGTCCATGAATGGCTGCCATGTGCAGGGGGCTCTTCCCTTCTTTGCTCTATGAAACAATATAAAAATCACGTTTTTTCATTTTAAGCTCCATTCAGATAACAATAAGATAATCAATAATTAATTTGCAGGCAAGCTTTGTTTGATCGGACTTCAGAAAGCTACTGCAACCAGTGACCAAGTGACAACGCAGCATCTTCACCTTATAATTTATTGCGATATTTATTCTTCATCAACTCCCAGCTCACATCATGTCGTCATTTCTGGCACCTAAATGCGCCTGCGAGATTCACATTTTCTACAGGCTGAAGTAAAATGTGTATCATGTAGGGATGTAACTATTCACTCAACTCACGGCGTGATGTGATTCACCATTTTATCTGGTCTTTTTTTTTTTTTTTTTTTAAAACAAAGGGAGGTTTAAGACCAATAATTAATGAAAAAAAGTGTTCTTTTCTTATTTTCTCAGACCAAAAGGGCAAAATACTGTAGTTTTTATTCAACTTTTCTTTATCACACTTACGAATCCCTTTTCACTTGTGCGATATGGAGGTTATAAACTTTTTAAACTTTACAAAACAACGCACATTTCCTTTTCTTTAGAAATAACAAAATAAAAATATTTTCTGTCTTAAAGAAAAACAAAGGAATGAAATAAAATATATACTGAAGAATATCAGCAGAATACATTTTGTCCCCTGCTGCCTCGGACAAAACTACAAATTAAAAAATCTTTATACTTTATACTTCTCAACTACTTTGCATTTTGTTTCCCAGTAGACTGCTGGCATGATGGGATGGAGTATTTGGGCTCCAGTGTGTTGACCAGTAGCCAAATCCCTTCGTTTTCAATGACAGAAAACAGCCTCATATCTTTTGCAGTGAATACTCTGATGCACCTTGTGATCTCCACTGCACTTGTTGCCCCGAGCGGGGCTGAAAATCCACTCGTCGTGTGCTTTAAATAGCTTTTTCACATGGAGCTGACCGAACCTTCTTGCTATGGTGCCAGTTACACGCTGCATCATGTTCCTCGTGCTACTCATGAAGGTCAAGGCCCTCTGTTTTTATTTGCACATAGTTTTTGTCTTGAAGGTGAGCATCACAAGCCGCCACCATGTTTGCTGCTCCTGTTTACACCTTGCTTGCTACTACACGCATGTAAAGCAAAGCCAGAGTACATAGCATCAGAACCTCCTGCTGTGTAAGATGTGTATCGTGATAAATCTTGAAACACAGCAGCTGTCATCTGATTTAGTTTTGTATCAGCTGTTTGAAAAAAATGACTTGCCACTTGCAAACATGGTCAGAGGTGTTGTGTATAAATCTGTACCTCCATTCTCACATTCAAAGTTGCTCAGCAAAAGAACTTGGTCAGACACTTGACCTTACAGAGGTGTCCACTGGTATCAGATTTAAGTCCTCAGACGATCACTGATTTGTGTCTGGTTAGTAATGGTCAAACCACACAAAAGTGTGCTCAGGGAGCTAATATTATAACAAAACACTGTTATCAACTAAATGCACGATTTGTAACAGCAGTACCACATAAGGCAAAGTAAATAGAGGAACTTGTTCAGTCATGTTGATTTAAAAATTCTGCAGTGCATTACATACCTGCTGGTTGACATCTGCCCCATTGTTGACCAGCAACTCCAGACAGAGGGCACCGTTGGTGGAGACGGCAGCCAGGTGCAGGGGGGTGTAGCCGCACTTATTGGGCTGGTTAACATTAGCTCCATGGTTCACCAGCTCAGTAGCCACCGCCTCCTGCCCCATGTAGCAAGCCACGTGGAGCGGAGTGTTTCCGAATCCGTTGGGCTCATCAATCTAAAGCATAACAGACACAAGATCAGAAGAATCTTGGATGAAGGATCTTGGAAAACTGTCACATTTCAGTCAACGATAGCAGACTGTTTGGTTATATGCTCAAACGTTAACGTGGCGAGTTTAAAAACAGATAAAGTATCGCTCACCTCTGCCCCCATCCTCAGTAGGTACTTTACAATTTCGATGTGACCACTTGCAGCAGCGGCGTGGAGAGGTGTGTAACCTTGCTTATCCTTGCAACTCTTGTCTGCACTACGAGACACCAGCAACTTCACAACCTCCACATGCCCTACGGGGAAACACACACACACAAAAAGACACCTCAGTATTATGTCTAACATTGATTATAATCATTTTGGTAACTTGAAATGAAACAATGATGACGAACGGTGAGCCTGGAGTAAATGAGACAACTCCAGATGACACGTTTGGATTTTGCCCTACTTTCCTGAGCCAAACTTGCCACAAAAAACCGGAAAGCTTATTGCAATTTTACAACGTGCCTGTGATGTGAAACACTGGCAAGAGAGCGAAGCGTGCTCACCCAAGTAAGCAGCACAATGAATCGGTTGTCTCTCCTTCTTATCGATGGCACTCAGGTTGGCCCCTTTGTTCAGCAGCAGCTTCACCATCTGTAAAACGAACGAGATCAACCTTGTAGTTCTCATTCTTCAACGAAACCTCAAAAATATGAGTCAACAGCTGAAGACTCACCTCCTGAAACCCACTCTGAGCTGCGTGGTGCAGGGCAGTTCTGCCAGTGCGATCTGCCATGTTCAGGTTGCTCAGATGGGTCAGCAGGACCTCGGCGCAGCGGATGGCCCGGTTGGCAGCAGCCACGTGTAGCGGCGTCTGCCAGAGCTTGTCTCGCGCGTTGGCCTCTGCTCCGCGCCGCAGCAGCAGACCTACGGCCCTCTGGGGAGACGGCGGCAACAGAAGAGCGTAAAGCGCACGTCACATCTGCCATTTGCGGCCTTTCCTTCAGTCAACACAGCATTTTAGTGCAGTTCTGTGACTGCCAGGGGTGAGTACGTAATAGAATTAGACGATGAAGTCGTCTGACTGGGAGATAATTAGACTTCTTGAAATGGCAAAATGAAATTAAACTATTGCTTACTTCATTCCTGCAAGCAGCTGCCCTGTGCAACGGGGTCAACCATATATGGTCTTTAGCATTTACAGTGGCACCTGTTAATGCAAAAACAAACTCAACAACCATTTGAACGTAATGGAGGTCCAAAGAGCAATAAAACGTGCACAGAGACCTGACAATGAGAGTCTGCCAGGGTGGTTGGCGCTTTATCAGTAATGCATGCACTCACCTGATTCAATGAGGAGGTCCATTATATGGACATCACCCACACAGGCAGCAGCATGAAGTGGCGTACGGCGCTCATGGTCCTGCAGACGAAACATTATGATCAATCAGGGGAGACATTACATTTGAGTTTAGAGATTTAACCCGCAACAGGGCACCAAGTCCTTCATTAGAGCCCCTTTCTGAGTGGAGGTAAACGTACATCACAACATACCAGTGCATTGACGTCCTCCTTTTTGTGCAATAATAGTTTAACTTCTTCAGCATTACGATTGAAGATGGCCTGGACCAGAGGAGGCTGCAAAACAGTCGACAGACAGCCGTGAGGTAAAACGTTATGTTCGATAACGCTGCACGCACTTATCGTTACGTGATTAACGTTATTCCAACGATTCGGAAACGTCCGTAACACCGCGATCAGGATGTGAGACACTAGACCATTAAATGCTTAATATAACATTTTAAATCTGGATGTTGGTGCGTTTTGTCGTAGCGTTTGGTTACATTAACGCGAGTTTTGTTTCCTGCCAGCAAATACTCTCAGCCCCTGCCGAGGCCTAGAGGCCCTTGTCTCGTAACTGACGTCAGCTAGCTGAGCGGCTAAAGCTAGCTGCTCCAGAGCTGGATGCGGACCAGAGCCAGGGGCCTCGACGGGAGCCGCATCGACGAGCATCGCGACCCGCACCCAGCTTCACCATTTGGCGTCTGATATCTGTCCAAAGACGCACGCCCCGCCAGATAGCTAAAAACGCAAGCACATCGTTCCAGACTAGCACAGATTATATTGCGCATAAGCACGGCTCCATCCCAGCAAATAGACTGCGCCACCGCGCAAACACGGAGCGCTTCTCCGCGAGCCTGACCTGGTCTGCAATGTTGAGTACTCCCATCTCCCAAACTCAGCCCGGACGGAGCTCCTTCATGAGGAAAAAACTTCGAGGTATATGGCGGCGAGCTACTGTATCCACTCTTCAGACTACACCCATAGCTGGTTGCAAACAGAAATGCGGTCCCGATCTGTCACTGTTGTTGTCTGTATCCGATGTCTGGTCTGACGATGCAGGCTACGACTACGGTGGTCCGCCTACAGGCGTGGCGGTGTGGTTTCGCCTTCCGCGGGTGCAATGGCGACATCTCGTGGACGAAAGGTGTAAATGCGTTTACCCTGACTGGCGGTGAGATGAGAATGGAAGAATGACAGCTCGTACTGCTGAGGACGAAACGTACAGAATTTGGGGAGCTCAATGGAAAAAAAAAAAATGTTTAAAAAATGTATGTTATACTGTCCTTTAATAGTAAATTTGTCAACATCTTGGCGCCACAGTATTGTTAACTACTGTATAAACGCGCTGTTGTCTGGCAAGCCTAATAGGAGAGGTCATCGTTGGCAACTAAGTGAAAACATTATTGCTATAAATGTGTCTTATTAATTAATCCTACATGGCCGTTGATGTTTCAGAAAATAAACTGGATGTAAGGTCTACAAATGACTGTGGCTGCCTCCTGATTTACCAGGGCATCTCGTGGTTCTCCACAGCAGATGATGGACCTGTTGTTGTCATGGAGACGAGCCCTCTCATCCCCAAAAGGGTAGATTACAGAGATGTTCAGCAACCATTAGTGATGGGTATTTTTTTTTAATAATGTTCTGTCTGCCAAATGAACCCGAACATTCTCTTGTAGACCATGGCAGTGTGAATAATTAAACGAATTTCACAAATAGCCAATAGAAAATAGACAATAGGTTTGTTAAAGTTATACTATATATTTTGAAAGATGAGTAGCTCCACTTGTGAAAAATATTTGACTAGGCTAAGCTTTGTTCTAAGCTTTTTTTCCCTCAGAAATCGGATATTAGAGTCAGAACTCAAAGGACGTTATCACATGTTCCCCTCACTCAAATATTTTTAATCCTCTTCTCTACCAAATAATTTACAATCGTGCTTTGAGATGTTTTTTTAATGTCTCCTCTAATAAAATACAAATTATTTTAAACCTGTTAACCTCCAGCGGAGTAGGGGGCAGCAGAGGGCCCTTTTGCTTAAACCGAGGGCCGACTCATCGAAGAAAGGAACAGTTCGTTCCACCGGTGTTTTTCGTAGCGCAGAAGGTCGTCCGCGGCTCTTTTGGAATTTGGCAATATTGAAAATATCGTAAGCAGCTTTCATAGTTGACCGATTTAGTGAGGTGGGGGTTCACGACGCGGGAGTGATGTGAGTACTCCCGAAAAAAGACACAAGAACGCGGCTCCACGTCGCGTTTTCGCCGGACTTCTTATGAAACCGAGCTAGCTGCTGTTAGCGGCTGACTGACGTTACTTACGGTGACACGCACAAAAACACGAAAGGAGACGCTGTTGTAGATAGGATAGCTAACTAGCCAGCGACTGCTGGGCTTTTTTACACGCCAGAAGCAATATTAGTTCCCTGCGTGTGAACTAATATACCCCTGCCGAAGAAAGGGGGTGTTTGGACCGGACCCTTGAATCTTGACTTGAGCCAGACTCCGGGCTCAGGTGCTCACACGCAGGATCTCCCTTCCTTTCACCGGCTGGCTGGTTTGATGGCAGCCACGGTCAGTGCCCGGCGATTACCCATGGGTGTGAGGACGTTCAGTGACTTTCTCCAGATCGCCACTGTGGGCTCCCCGCGCGCGTGTCGCGCACCGGTCGCGAGAGGCTGCCAGCGACAGAACATCAGGTGAGCCTGTCATGGACACACCGGAGTCTATTATTATAATGACAGACAGCGAGTCCTGCAGTCCAGGACGACTGTCCTCTTCTGCCCTACAGTCTCTAACAACAAGTCTGGTGAAGCTGCTCTGTGTTTCAGGGTATTAGCCTGTGTAATAGCCTTCCCCTGGTTCTCAGAACAACTAACTCCCTTTAAAAAGAGAATTAAAAACCCACATTGTTAATCAGTCTTTTAATTATTAACTCCTTGTGTTGTTATTACTCTTGGCTTAGCTTTGTTTTCGTCTGTGATCAAAGATCTGCCAGGTATTTCTGTTTTTTAACTGTTTATAATGTGGGTTTACCATGCTTCATGACTTTGAATGTTTTACCAAATTTTACTCCCTGGTAAGCACTTAGAGCTGCTTTCTCATGAAAGGTGCTATACAAGTAAATAAGGATACTGATATTGAAATTATGCAGGTTCTGATATTTAAGATTTGGCCCGTAATCAATACCTTTTGTGTCAAGGATGTAAAGAATTCTCTGTATGAAAAATGAAATGACATGCAAATTATTTGTTTCGCATTACATAGAAACACCATATTATCAGGTTAACAAGCTCAAAGGCATAATTTTCATCAGAGGGCTTCTTTTAAAAT
>KV751321.1:20821805-20835944 GCA_001698575.1 Mola mola | reverse complement strand
CCAAAAAAAAAAAAAAACCCCTGAAAGACGAAAATCTAAGTGGGAAAGTTCTACCGCTACCAATTAGGAAAACCAATCAAGCAAGTGCTCATTTTGGAGTAGATGTTAAAAGCGCTCTCCTGTGGGAATAAAAGTAACAAATGTACACGCAAATAAGACAGGATGACAGATACAATTCCCCCCCATCCCACGTATTATTCAAGCTTGTTCTTAAGGATTTATTACAGGCTGCCAAATATAACACCCTTGGCTCAAATTTTTATTACTAGTTACTGTACATGATTCTTGATTCTCTATTATTCAGAAGAGCGGAGACCGGATAAATTGGACACGTGTGCCAATGAAAAGGAACAAGCGAACAAACTAGTTATTTTGATCATAGAGGGTATATACTGGTCATTATCAAAAAGAATAAGTACAAGTTGGAGGGGGAAAAAAAAGGAGAATCAAAGATTTAAAGGGGCAGTATCTTTTAGCTGATTTTTTTTTAAATGTTTTTTGTGAATAGCTTGTTAATTTACTTGTGAGGACCTTTAATATAAACTGGAGTGTAAATAGGAGTGAAAAGACAGACTGGGATGACATCTGGGAACACTGCATACTGCATAGGAGAAACAAAGCTGAGAGTCTCAAATGGGAACAAAAGGCCTTTTGGGGATTTCTTCTAAAACAAAATCAGTGTGTTAGCAAGAACAGCAAAGACTGAGACATGTATTTAACTTTAAACAACCACAGAGGAAGTGTAATTCACTCCAACAATTCCCTTTGAATGCTGCTGCCTATCCAAGGTTCAGACCCACAGGAAATGCACGGCGGAGCGGGGGGGGGTTCCTATTGATGCTAGCAGACCTCTCATGGTACATTGCGTCTACTATGTGTACGCGTGTGATGTTTTCACATCTCGTGTTTCAAATACAGAGACATGATTGGAAAACTTGTGAGCAATTGCCTATACACACACCGGAACACTGTATATTTAAAAGGCCCTTCTTTCGTGAAATGACATTAAAAGCGTACTGTCTCTTTGAATCCCATTGAATCCCTGGGGTTGGAAATGACAGAGGGTCAACTTATGTCTGCCGTTTGATGTTTCCACCTTCACCCAACCTTCACACTAACCCCCAGCTCCCCTCAGGTTCTTCTTCAGCCTGACCTGGCTCCCACCAATTTTATCAGTCCATCCGTGCTCATGGACTTGGGGCGCTCCAATGGGAAGCCCAGGGCTCTACTCCACACCAGCTGAGCCAGCACGCCGAGGGCTCGGGACACGCCAAACAGCACAGTGTAGTAATTCATTTCAGTCATTCCGTAGTACTGCGCAGACAGGAAAAACAGGCACGTCAGAGCCATATATTGCTACAACCGGGTGACGGATGTGTGACTAAACTCCACCACATACCTGCAGCAGCACTCCACTGTGAGCATCAACATTAGGCCAGGGGTTCTTGGCTTTACCCTGTTCCAGGAGCACGTCGGGCACAATCTTGTAAAGCTGAGCCACCATCTTGAACATGGGGTCATTGGGCAGGTGCTTCAGGGCAAACTCACGCTGGCAGGTGTAACGTGGGTCGGTCTTCCTCAGGACAGCGTGGCCGTAGCCTGGCACAACCTATCGAGAAAAATTTACTCAGAGTATAATGTAAGGCTGCAAGAAGCAAAGGGAACTTACGACTGACTTCTTAATTGAGGAGCAAAGCCATCCTAAAAACTTGGCTGCATGGTTCATATGAACCACACGTCTACTGGATTTATCCTAAAAGCTTTAAAATTCTCCAGCAAAAAATGATTTCATAATGACGACTAGTGCTGGTTGTGCAAGTGGTGTCTCTTTACCCTCCCAGACTTCAGTGTGTTCCAGATGTAATCCCTCATCCTCTCGTCAGACACCTCTCCACCCAACTCCTTCTGCAGGGCAGTCAGCCACACCAGCACCTCCTGTCACATACAGGAAGAAACACAGACTCATGAGTTAGAACTGGATTTCAACACCAGTGTGCACAGTGTGAAACCTGCTATAGCAGGGAGTGTCTCAGAAACTCATAACCAGGTTCACTCATGTATCCTCTTCTTCTTCTGTGTGTGGAAATTTTAAGTATGGTTTCATGTTTTAACATCATGAAGTGTCTTTCGAACCCTTGTACATTGTCACATGGTGCCCCTATGTATTTTTGAATCAAAATGTTAACAGTGGTGGAATAGGCACAGTTAAATTAATAAAATATGTTGGCAAAAATGCAATTGCTACAAGATACCTAAGGTAATATTTAAAAACAATGTTAAAATTAACCCAGGAAGATTAAACAACATGTGCATACTGTATATACCTTTTTGATGTAACATGATGCTCCATTTATTGGTCAGCTCAGTTCATTTATTGTGTTAATTGATTTTGTTTTATAATGTTCACTTAGTCCACAAGTGAACACTTTAAAATGGTTTTAATTTAATGTTTTAATCTGTTTTTTTCTGAGGCTGAGAAATTAAGGGTATAGTTCTTAAGTTTAAAAGAAAACCCTCAGGTTTCATCAAATAATGGTTGAATTTTCTTAAATTTAAAACACTTTGACTACAACTTTGTCATAGGTGCTAATGAGTTACAGGTAGAACAGGCAGCTATCGACAAAATGCAGTCTAACAAAAGTAAAGGTGAGATTCCCCAAAGTCTTGGTGATTAACAGTAATTCAAATCCAAAAGATATACTATGTGATACGGAAGCCTGCATGAGAACTAGGAAAACAGTTTCTCTCATGCCATTTTTTAATGCTCTGTGATATTCTGCTACCAGACAGTTATGCCACTGTAATGAGGAGAAAACAAAAACACTATTTTAATCCTGAGTGGTCATTTTGTGTCAAAAGAGCAGGCTGAAACTGTTCCAATAGGCATTTTTAACCCACAGAAGATATATTGACTTATAGTCACTGTAACATGACAGTGAGCCAGGACGCACACTTCAGCAAACATTACATTTCTGACATTTGTGCCTGTTTTACTATCACAGCCTAAATGACTTTTGTAAAAAAAAAAAAAAAAAAAAAAAAAAAAAAGCCTTGTGAGGAACAAAAAAAAAACAAATCTGCTTTAAACCAATCCAGCAAAAATAGCATCTTTTACAAATGTGAAAAAAGGAGTGAAAGTAACGTAAAGTAAGTTTGTGGGTACAAACCTGGTTGGCCAGGCCATGCAGAGGACCAGCCAGACCATTCATGGCAGCGCTGAAGGAGAGATAGGGGTCAGACAGGGCACTACCCACCAAGTGGCTGGTGTGGGCACTGACATTGCCTCCCTCGTGGTCACTGTAACATTAGAAAAAGAAATAATTAAAAATGCTGATATTCACTATATTTCAGCACTCGGTGGTAAACGGTGTTAGATGCTGCTGTTGAATTGCTGGCTGAAACAGTATATTCTGGTTGGGTGGGGCCTCCGTAGAGAAGATTTTATCCATCCCATGCTTGATTAGATGGGGATCTGAGGAGTGTGGAGGCTTGGTCACTCATTGGATTTTTGATGTATTATTTGAGCCGTTCCTCAACAGTTATTATGGGCACACTGCCCTACTGGAGTTGCCACTGCCCATGTGAGGCATTGCTATGATCAGTGTATTTCACTATGCCTATTGACTGTAAGAATAGTATCCATTTACTAGCTTGTTAAACCTGTGTGGAAGGCAGCCAATTCAGGATAGCAGGTCTATTTTTGGCCTGTGAACACGCCCCACACATGGCTAAAGAGTCAAGACCAGTGACCCTTCATGTAAGGTGACGTTTGTTAATGAACAGTGTCCTATAAAAAGTTTAATGGTCTAAATCCAGGTGTTTTTTGTTTTTTTCTTCAAAAGATCAGCTCAGACTTCTTCTGTGGAGACAAATGACTTTTGCAACAGGAGATTTTTTTTGTTTTTTAACTTTGATAACAATTGTATGTAAGCCTAAAACTGGAATTTTGTTGTTAAATTGATTCAATCAATGAATAAAATCAACACTATACACGTGGGAAATGACTCGGTGCACTGCAAAAAAAAAAAAAAAAAAAAAAATCACTCAAATACCTCCGGTCTACATTTGCTGAATCAAGGTTTTGTTGCAAGGTAACCTTGTGATGAGTGTGTTTGGGATATCTTCCAAAATTTAAGCACCCTTCCTTTGGTTAATACATAAATATATACACACAAAAAGTAAAGAAAATCCATGTTTTGAGTCCAGGTATGAAAATCTATCCGGATGATGACTAAATGTTAATCAACTCATCCTTGGCTCACACCTGAGGGGCATATATATTTATTTACGGATTGTCGGCAGAGGTAATGACTCATTGGGCAGAAGTGCCTGGAGCTGCCAATTCTTTAAACATTTGGTCCAAGTTCTGCTTCAAGTTTGACATTTAATCTATAATAAAATGTATGACTTTAATCCAAGAGTTAAAAATGCTGAGAACGCCATTCAAACAGAGAGTCAAAACGAGTTTATAATCTGCTGTCTGAAACTGCACCTATGGATGGTGAGGTAAAGCCTCATGAGCTCAGTGAACTGGACGTCGCTGTAGCCCAGCATGTTGGTGAAGTTGTGGGACCAGTCCAGGTTGGAGTCGATGGCTCCAATACTGCTGCCTTCGCGATACAGGTTGCGGTAGATCTTGGCAGCAATGCAGGGCAGCTTAGCAATCAAGTCCATGGAGTCCTCGTAAACAAACTTAAAAAAAACAAAAACAAATGTAAAATGATTAGGAAAGAGCACGTAAAAGCGGGCGAAACGTAAACAGCAATGCAAGCAGGCCTGAGGCCGTAATACTCTGTGTGCAACATTAAACAACACTGCTGATGTTAAATACATTCATCTTTAGGCCATGAATTTCTCCACCACAATCAATAGCGATCTATCAAATATTCAAGAGGTATCACTTTGGAGAATTAACTTGGCCCTTTTTGCAAAACTACCAGTCTGGTTCAAACGACAAATGGGATTTTCTGTGTTGGAAAACGTAAACTCACCTCCCAGTACTTGGACTTGTGTACACCCTCAGAATAGGCCCGTGCAAAGCTGCTCTCACTGTTCAGAGCAGTGATGGCAGCGCTGAACTGAGACATGGGGTGCAGGTTGGTGGGGAAGTTATCCAGCATGGTGACAACATGGGAGGGAAGTGCTGCTCTCTTTGCCCACTCTTTGGACACCCAGTTCACCTGCAGAAATCAATGCACAAATACATGTGGGTGACCTAAAACATTTACTTTTCAGCATAAATTCCCACTCCCATCAAATTATATACATGCAAGAACGGCATTAAGAAAGGGCCTAAGCTCTTCTCTTTAAGTACAATAAAAATCCATTGATAAGGCAGAAAAAGATAAAACGTATCATCCTTAACCCAACTATCGGAATTAAGTAGGTCAAGAATAAAGGGCGAAGAAGTGAAAGCTATTCAGTTGGTAGAACATAGTCAGCATAAAAAAGGCTTATCAGTCACTTTATTCTCATGTCACTCTTCAAGGAGAAAGCTCGAGCAATAAAATGTCCATTTACACAAGAGACGGCCTCATTACCTAGTTACATAATGTCCAGTTTCAGAATCTAGTCTCTGAAATTGACAAATCTAATCTGTCTGCTGATGCACACTTAGACGATGGACCCTTCCATGTTTATAACAAAACCATATTCATCATGTTATCTGCTGTACGTGCCACTTGCTCTTTGTGCATCAATTGTCACCGTCATCTACATTTATTGTTCTGCAAGAGTATTTAATTTGGAAGCCGCTGAAAGAGTTTGTGAAGATTCTGTCAAAATCTGACGAGCGGATCTGGAAATACCAGCAAGGACAGATGAATGAGCTGCAGCAAAGCTCCTCTCCCACTCACCTGCTCCTCAGTGGGCACCTGTCCCGTGACCAGCAGCCAGAAGAGGCCTTCAGGGAGCGGCTCCTCACCTCCTGGAGCTTTAGGCAGCAACTTCTGACACTCAGGAATGCTGTAACCCCTGAAACGGATGCCCTGCGTATCAAAGAGCAGAGAGGGTACACAGGTGTGTTATACATACTTAACTTTTACCTATGTAACCCACAAAGTGAGTTCTGGCAAGCTTCCCACTAAAGATCTAGCTCTACCAATGAATTCAAAGGATCCCTGCTGGCCTGCTAACAAGACACATGAGAGCAATTCCACTCTGCTCTGAAAGCTTTTGGCTCCAGTGAGAAAGCAATCATGGTAAGAGCCCATTAGGCCGGCTAATCTCCAAAAGGCTTCTGAGGTTCAAATTATAAAACCGCTTTAAGATTTATAATACATAGTGCCACTTTTTAGGATTACTAACCTCATCAGGGTCCAACACTGAGGTCTCATACACCAGACCCTTCATCCCCCTCATGCCTCCATAGACCTGTGGGCAAGACAAGTATAGGAACACGGATTAAAAACTATCTGGTTAACAATTGTGTGTTTGAAGCAGCAACAGTTGAAATCTTTGTGTGAATTTTTTTCTCTAGCTTAGTCTTTTACGACGAAAAGAAAATTCAAGGTTAAAAATAGATTCACAATTACAAAGAAAAAACAAAAAAACAAAGTTTCTTGTTGTTCAAGGTTAAACAGGCCCACATCAGGACTTTAAAAACTAACAACTAGCGACCGACTGGGGTCCAGAGATATGCAGATGATAAACAAGAGGACAAGGCTGTTGCTCGAGGTTTGTAGTGTGCAGAAGTTTGGGTGACTCAGCTGTGTAAAGCAAAGCAGCTTCATATTGTGACCTCTAAGGAAGATGACCCGACGGTGAAACCTGATAAACTGGTAAATAAGGCTGGGCAGGCCTGGGCAGTTTAGGGGAAGCCAATGTGCCACCTAAAATCAACATCATGGTGGATGGCCTACATACAATGTATACCTTTCAAACAAATACACAAATACTGCAAACACACACTTAAATGTTTATAGCTTATAAATCAAAAGCCTATTACAAATCTACCCACTCTTCCCATAATTTGCTACTGAAGAATACAACGATGCAGCTTATGTAGTGCAGCATCTAAAAGGTAACTCACCATGTCAACAGTAACCTGTCCTATGGTGCTTTTGCCATGTTGTTGTTTGAAGTTCTTGATCCTGGTCTGTTCTTTGGGAATGAGGTCTGCCAAAACATCCTTCAGATTCTGTAAAGACACACCATTTAAAATCAGTCACACCCTTGATTTCGCATCTTGTCAGAGTATATCGGACCGCCCAGCTCCAATGTCAACAGAAGTTAATTAAACAGACCCCATGTAAACATGATGGGTACCTCCACAAAGGTCAGGATATCCTATTAAAAATACCCATGAGAGCTAAAAATAATGTTTTTGTTTGTTTTTTTTTAAATGCTGCACATAAATTCACATGTAATGTACAGAATAAGTTTGAATCAATCAGGCAATACTAGAGTGAACAGTTTTACTTACATTTGTTGATGCGCTGGCATTTCTTGCAGCCGTGAGGAAGAAGGTGGCACTCTGCACAAAAACATAAATAAATAAGATTTCGATAGTACAATCAAAATCTTCATGAAGAATTCAAAGGGCACAGCATGTCAAGTCTACAAGGGCAATGCTAAACTAAGAGAAGCTTGCAGCATCTCAAAATACGCTGGAGAATAACAGGCTTTTTAGTTTTCATTCACAGAAAAGGAACATTTCTTGATGGTGCTCTATTTAACATTTAAAAACTGAGTAAACCAAGGCAAGACTTTAAAATCGACCACACTTATGTACTCGTTTCTCAGTTGTCGACAACAGCTACAGATCAAACCGTTAAAGGCCCTTTCTGACCACTTAAAACTAAGCTACAACGGTGGCATTGATCCTGCAGTATACGATTGGCGGAACACGAGCAGTAAATCAGCCTTTAAATTAATAACCATTTCATTTTTCTCCTACCAAGCACTTAGTTTATGCCTTCTGAATATGGCGGCAGGGCAGATCAATACTTACAGCTGCAAAATGAATTATTGATTAAGAGTTGTCCTGCCTCAGAAATCTGTTTACATAGAAGAACAGAAGGTTTGTAACTGACTGTCAATGATGTGGTGGAAATTAAAAGTTGGTACCAATCAGGTAAATAAAGTTTAAAAGTTTCATAAACTTCTTTGCTGTCGTTTAGCTGATATTATAGTATGGAAGCATATATAAATTGTGAAAGAGGAGACAAGTAATCTTGTAGTGGGAAGCCAAGCACGCTGCTGCTCACCGCTGAAACAATATTCCTTTGGTATCTTATTAAAATTATCAACAGGAGAGGCAGGAGTGGGGGGATGGGGGACAGCTG
Organism: Mola mola; assembly: GCA_001698575.1. Classification (NCBI taxonomy): domain Eukaryota; kingdom Metazoa; phylum Chordata; class Actinopteri; order Tetraodontiformes; family Molidae; genus Mola; species Mola mola. Next base: position 20,827,659 of record KV751321.1, on the reverse strand, counting down.
GCTCTGTTCCCAATGGAATCCCCTCCTCAAAACCACCACCAGCAGAGTGGATAAAGGAACAGTAAGTCTGACAGAAACAAAAGGGTAGGAATCTTGCGTCACCGCCCTCACTGCAGACAGATGAGAGATTATGTAACAGCTCAGAGTTTTAAATATAGAGTGACTGTCTCACTCATCAAGCCTACTTTCCTGCCTGGGAGAAAGGTTAAGGAAAACACGCTGGACACAAGGGTATACGAGTCAACACAAATAAAATGTATTAAAAATCATATAAAATAATTGATTTATCAGTGACTAGATTCTCTTAATTAAACAAAACTGAACATAAATCTGGATTAAGGCCAGAACTTTGTTATACTGCAGTCTGTTAGTGCATGGACACCTTGGCTGCTCTTTTAATTATTCTAAAAATCCATCTTTAGTACAGAAACCATTTGTTAAAATCTTTTCCACATTTTAAGTTTTTACTACAAAACATTACTGCTAACCAACTTTTTCTTCTTAGAACCTTTATTAATAGCAAGAACCCACCCCCATTTCTTGCTCCCTATCATGTGAATTACAGTCAAGTTCAGACAAAATGTTTTTATGGTCTAAAAATAACAGGATCACAGCTGATATAAGAGAAAGTAACTGGTGCTTATGGCCTCATATTGCCCATTATACAAGTTATAACAGGCTGTTCACTTGCCGAGGTGCACATCAGTTATGTCAGTAGATGTTCCTCAGTAATTGATGACAACTGTTGATTAAGAGCCATTCAGTGTGACCTGGGCTGAGAGGTCAGTGGAGTAAGACAATCACTGGCAGGTTACAGTCAGCGTAACCTACCAGACAAACTAACTTCACTGGGAAGCAGTCTGGCCAAAAAACACAAAGCCAAGTGTAATGATTATTTCGCAATAAGTTATCTGTTAAAGCAATTCCCATTCCAAAATCACAAGCTAAAACGAGTAAGAATTCTCAGGATATAATGGAATTTAAACTGACGTCAGGTGTCTGAATCTACTCAAAAAACACTCGTTTCTAAAGTGTTTAATCACTTTTACATTATGGACATCACACAGCATTTTATTAAGGGCTTTTCAAAGGAGGTTCTATTAGATATGTGGCTGAAATCCTTAAGGTGAAGGTCAACCAGGTGAGGGGGAGCAACATGACGCTGAGGCCAAGTATAAAGGCAAGCGGCCAGAACTAATTCTTTAGTGTTAACAAGGCCAGGAGGACGGGGATAACCCACCACAGCACCGATTAAACGAGGTTGTAGCCACCATTGGTCAAAGAAACACGTCCAGGCGGTCTGAACGCCAGGCCAACATCAAGGAAGACGGTTCCCGTGCTAACAAAACCCACGAAGACACCAGTCCACTAAAGACACATCGAACACGTCAAAAGTTTCAGCAACGCGACCACTAAGATAAAACGGTGAGATGAGAGAGGCTTCGTAAAACAACAGCCGTTACTTCAGCATTTACAACCCTCTTTTCTGCTGATATCCAAAATGTGGTCGAGAACGCTAAGCTAGCTAGCTAGCGTGTCGGTACATCGTTCGCTGGCTAGCCTACAGTTAGCTTCATAGGTAACGTCGAGGAGACATTCGCTCGTCTTACCTTTGAATTGAGCAGTTTGGGCGCTAGCCTGCTGACCGTCAGGAACGACATTGTGTCCGCCACGAAGTGTTATTTCCACGTCTTTACAACTCAGGAAGCCACTGCCAGTGCACCGCAGAGTTGGTTGAAGGTGCCCCTCCAGAAAACAGAAGGTTGAAGAGGGATTGTGGCCCGCAAGTAGCGGCGTTTTTGATTGGACGACTGGCTGGACGGGCACAATGTCGTATTTGGATTTCATTGGCTGGAGGGTCCTCCGGCGCCAGCTGATTGGCTAGAGGACAACCCTGTCGTCTGTGACGGCTGCTGAGGAGCAGGGGTCCGTTCAAGAACAAGCCACATGCACGCACGCACACACAAACACACGATCTCTCCACCCTTTTACTCAGTTTGATTAAAATGACATGGCTTTTCTTATACACTACTAATCAATATTTTAAGTACACATGCCCCCTCTGAACATGTGCATTTAAATAAATTGATAGTGGTATCATGATCAGTGAGGAACTGTGCAATGAAGACTTTATCCACCTACATGTTGTCTAAAATGAATTAGCTTCATCATCAAATTTTGTGTCTATCATCCTAAGCCGCAACTTTAATTATTTCAGTTATATCTGCATGAGGATCAGTTCTGGCATTCAGTTTCAGCTATATATGCTACGTGCAGCGTTCAGCTACTCGCTCCCTTGCTTCAATAACCTAATATCAGTGGCCATGATCTTTGTAGCCTTTTATAGCAATAAAAGCAGATATCAGTGAATGCTTGTATAGAGTTCAAAGTCAGTATTTGCCAGTGTATGTGATAGGTATTTTTTTCATAATCAGGAATTAACAAACAGCTCTGTTAGACTTTGGCCTGGATGGTAAGTGAAGGAACAAAAGCAGGTTTTTGCTGTAAAACAAGAAGTTCACACTTTATTGTCAAGAGCTGTTGGGGACAAAAAGGGGGAACCAGTTGTTCAGAGTAAAGGACATTCATTTTCAAACCAACTGCATGCAGTTTACCAGTTTGGTTTAGCTGACAGTTTGCTGGCCAAGCCCACTGCCCACTACTTTATGAACTGTAAATCAACACTTTGTCCAAAGAAGTAACTTAATTCTGCAATACACAAAAATGACTAGAAGATGCAAATAACAGTAAATGAAACATACTGTTTTTCCAAACATAATACATAAACAGACCACATAGATGTCCTTGCAATCACTGTTGAATCTGAGATTCTGGTGTAAATATTTATTTGCATACTCAAATAATGTCTACAAAATGTGAACAGAGCCCATAAGACGTATTTGGCACACGCGATCTATAAGTTTAATTTATCTTTACATACGCTGGGAACAGCATGCAGTTCTTTGATGCTATCTACACTCATCAGAATGTGAGCCCACAGACTGAGCCTGCTTATTCCAGAACTCTGTATGGAAAATGGCATTTTTAAAATGTAGTCATCAAGTGTGTATGTTTTCTGCGAGCATCAATGATTTGTGTTTTTTTCCTGGTGTGTTCCCTGCTGTTGGCAGACTTTGCACTTTTAACCCTGATGGGATTTAAACCTGAAACACAGAAGAGGCGATGTAAACTAATCCATCGCATGCAGCCAGTCTCAAAAAATCGTTAAAAACGTTTGGCAGATTCTGCAGCCGTTTAGTCCACATCATCCACAGAGAATTTTGTAAACAAACATACAGTAAAACAGTGGAAATAATTGTGTGCAACAAGGCATACCATACATCAATTTTTCCAGAAGATGCAGGAGGTGATCTGATGAACTTGGTCCCCCGCTCCTGTGCTCCTGTGCCTGGTAATCAGACCCAAGGAAATGCATAAAATGGCAGAGAGTCTCTAGGAGAGTCCTTCGAGAAGAAGGCAAGGGTCCTCTGGATTCAGTCGTCTTCTTCCTCGTTGTCCTCTATAGGATCGAGGAAGACGCTGTGCTTCAAGCAGCTCTGGAGGTAGTTCACCACTGTCCGCTGGAAGTGCTGGAAGCTGCGCGGATCTCTCAAGGTGTGGCCCTCGTCTGGGTACAGCTGCAGCGAGTAGTTGGCTTCTACCTTCACCAGTCGGCTCAGGAGCTCGGCGCTGTGCTGGAAGTGTACCCTCGCTTTTGCCAAACACACACACACACACACACACACATACAATGAAGCGAGACGTGACAAAAAAATACAAATAAAAATAAGACTGAGAAGAAAAAAAAAAAACGAAATCTCACCATCTGCAGTTGCATGTAGAATTAGGAAGTTCTCATCTTTCAGCTTGTTGACCTCCTCTAGCACAGAGGCAGTCTGAAAAGATGCGCCATCACAGGTTGAGTACGTAACTTGGTGCCCTGCAGTGAATTCCAGCTTTGTTTAAAGGGAGTTTTAGAGCAGTGTTGATTACATTTCATGGTCATCTTGGAGGCTGCAGGCTGTGGTGCAGTTTAATCGTATTAAATTATACAGTGAGATCATACATCAACCGTCATGGAGGCTTGAGTTACTGGAATAATCTTCATTAGAATGTACTCGTTGTGACCGAGTGTATGTCCACAACCAGTGTCATTATAAACTTATTTCACTGAATAGTTCCGAGCTGTGGAGCCTCACCGAGTAAGCGTGCTCCTCCTTTGTTGGAAGGCCTAGATACCTCTCTGAGAACGCAGCGCCTGGGGGAGTGGAAAGACTTTTACTTCACGACATGGGCTGTGTCTCTATTTCTGGAGGCCTCAATGTTGCAGAAATAAACAACATGATCTCAACTCACTATAAAGCCTGAAGTCAGTTATTGGTGCTGCAGCGACTGTGCACTGAAAGAGCTTATCCGTTGAAGCCAGCATCTTGAGAGTTAAATAGCCGCCATATGCCTAGAGGGAGAAACATAAAAGTGCTTAAAACAAACAGAGCGTATGATAGCTTTGATGGCTTTCATAGGATATTTCGGGCCGTCCAAATTTAAACAGTGCTGTAACCTTGCCATAGAGGACGATTCGCCGATCATCAATGTAAGGCAGCTGCATCAACAACCTGTGGAAATGTCACAAAATCCTCTTCATTTACAAATTCAATTGCATTTTTTCTGTCCATTTTTATAGCTTTATGTTGTTGTATAACTGTACTGACTCTACAACTCCCAGATAATCTTTGACTCTTAGCGAGCCGAGTTTGTGCGGATTCACAGCAGTGGTCTTCTGCCCACGGCTGACCGTGCTCCTGCCGTCCACCCAGGCCAAGGCCACATTGTGCGTACCGGAGAGGACCTGAGGCCAGTCAAGGGAAAATTCTTCTGTCACTGACTGATGGCCAGGGACGCCATCCCTGAGCAACAAGACGACCAGGATTAGCAGGAACAATGACTGTTATTAAGATTGGACGAGTGAGAAGAAAAAAAAAACCTGCGGATGCCAAAATGCAAAACATGCAATATTAGCAGGTAATTTAGCAATCTGGTTCGGTGATGCTTACACAATGAGGAGGAGAGGGTGCAGGTTGGCCTCGTAACCCTGAGGTAGAGATATTTTCAGGTGTAGATCTAAAGAAAGCAAACATGACTTGAGCAAAGTCAACTGTTCACAGACATGTTAGGATTGCCGCTGCACTTAGAGCCTCTGACAGAAGTAAAAGAGCTAAAGAAGAAATTCTTAATCAAAACACGCACAACTGCACCCTAGAAGAACATCATTATATAATATATGAAAGTTAATTGCTAATTATTAATTTGCAATGTCATTTCCAGGCTGAGATACTTGCAGTCGGAGCTTAATATAGTCTGACTACTTGAAAAAATAAACGCCTAAGGGGATATGTGGGTGTCCTGTGACTGAATCAGCCATATCATAAGGTTTGACAACAATCCCTCTGTTGTACCGTGGTTGTCTGCTGGGAGGGTCCTGAACAAGGTCTCGGGGAGCCTCTTGTCCTCCAGGGCTTTGGATAGGGGGCTGTTGTCTTCCAAGACGACATATTCTAAAGGAGGCAAAACACTAGAATGATGTATATTCAATCTAAACATCAAGACTGACACACATACATTCCCATCAGATTTCAGGCCTTATGATCAGACAGGAAACTGCTGTAAGTGAGAGCCACAGACAGGGGGCAGTGTGTACAATCATGACATTAATGGCTGTACACTGGTGCGCTTGAATGTAGCACCATCAGCAGGGTGTTGCAGGGAACTGCAGGCAGTGTGTGTGTGTGTGTGTGTGTGTGTGTGTGTGTGTGTGTGTGTGTGTGTGTGTGTGTGTGTGTGTGTTTGTTTATAT
>KV751321.1:20780578-20811597 GCA_001698575.1 Mola mola | reverse complement strand
TCAAGCAAAGCGACCCACAAACGGGGCAAAGATCTAAGCGATCCCTGACAACTGATTGGACATATGCTAACCGCTCAATAATTTAGCTGCAATAGATTCTCCATGCTTGTGACGAATGCCGCAACACATCACACGCTCACATGAAAGTACAATATGCAGCGATTGAGGCTAAGGCACGTCTCTAAAGGAGAGCCCGGAGAGACAGAAGAGACTGAGAGCTGAGATTGCAGGAGATCAGCAAAGACTGTTTTCAATGTTTTTTTAAAATATGTGGTTAAAATATGCTGAGGGCTTTTTCTTCCAACCTAGTTCTGTTTTCGTCCCTCACCAATTACTCGTGCATTACATGATTTGCCTGCCCTTTGAGCAACGATTGAACTATTTGTTAATGGCGGCGGTATTTGCAGAGTGAGGCGGCTGGTGGAGGCACTGAGCTATATGTGGTGTCAAAGCCGAGGGAACGAAAGATCTTATCTGAAACCACCTGCGATCCCGATTCTCTATCGGCTTCTCATTAAAATTCCCCACCAAACTAGCAGGGTGATTTCATTACCACAGCTCCAACTTTATCTCTTCATCTCCTTGACGCCCACCCCCACTATCCACTTCATCCTGACAACTCACCCTCAGCTCCCCTCGGCGCACTGCACCTTCAACCTTCAGCCAGTTTAAATATGCAGCTCCCCATATGTTATCCCAGTCATTTGGAGGTTGTTGTTATAGAGCTAAAGATTGCCGGGGAAGCAGAATAAGCACACAAACACACACTTTCCTCTCTGCTGTTTCTTTGGGACTTTGATTAGGATGCATGTCATTGTTGCCTGGCCTGCCAGGCATGTGCGGGCGTGAAGAAAGCGGCAACATCTTGTCTTTGATATTTGTGGATAATTTATGACGCTGGAAGTTTTTCTCAGGATGAAAAGCTTGTTTTTTGGAATAAATCTGAGTCAACTTGGCCTTAAGAAAAAAACTTACCGGTCGAATGTTATACGCCAAGAGGATGAACCTCGAGTCTGCAGATACTTGGAATTTAGTAGTTGTCAGGTCCTGTAGGAAAAAAAAAACAACAAGAACAGCGTAAAAAAACTCATCATTAACAAATGTGTTCTGCCATGGATAAATTATAACTGTTGGGGTACAAAAGTGAATGCTTTTTCTTTGTTACTTCTTTGTATCTCTTGCTGACGGTGTGATCTGATTCCCTGTCCTTGATGTATTATAGTATTGATTAAAACAACCCAGTACCTAAAAACTTCTCAGGGTGAACATCTCCTGCATTCAATCCATTTTTTTGTAACCAGGTCACCATGTCCTCGCTTGCAGCAATTTTGCCACATGCATTCTTTGATTTAATGCGATTGGCCAGTCATAACCGACACATTCTGTGGGGTTTTGCAATCAAGCGCAGTGCATTTAATGGAGTTGGCAGTTCAGGCAGAATGTATCTACATGCCTGTGGGGAGTGATAAAAATAAATGCATAAAATATGGATGGATTATTCCAAACTTTGAACATAAGTAATATAATAAAGTTCTTTATCAAGCATGGAGAAATATCCCTCTGTAGGTCCTGTTTTTGGCACGGGTATCAGGCCATGCAATTTTTTAAACCATACCAAGCTGTGTGATCTGATGTTTGGAGTTCCTCAAGGCTCAATCCTGGGACCTGGCTTATTCACAACATATCTGGCCTCATGTGCCAACTGGAACACTGCAGTGGAATGCCTACCTGATTTAGTTGAGTGGTCTGGATTTTGTTTATCTTATGATTTTTATCTTATGATGAGTAGGCTACTTGGTTATTGTGTTTTTGTGTTTATCTGTTTTGAGAAGTGAAGTGTCTAAGTCTGTGTTTTCCCCTTGTTCCTTTATCAGTCCATTGTTGTGCTTGTGTGCCAACTCCCTGTGATACCCAGAGTGAATTTGAGTTTTTTTGGTCCTTTTTCCTCTTCTGATTAAACAGCTCATCATCAGCATCAGCTTGTCTCCTGTTGTCACCATTCTGGGCTCTAACACGATCTGAGTCACTGCACTTTGTGAGTTGATCATGTGCAAGTGTGTTCATCATATTGGAGGACTTTGGACGGTAACGCCACTCAGACGGACCACACCACGACCTCAGTAAGAAATATGACTTCATGTTGATGTGATGTGATTATTTCACACAGCAGTGGGCTCATATTGCTGTTTTTATGCTTTATAAAATTGTACTTTGAGGCTTTTGCAATACTGCTGACATACTAATACTATTTGGTCGTACTTGTTCTTGAAATACTGACGCTAATAAAGACCCTATGAATTGATCAAATATTATGTTAGGACAGGAAATGATGCACCATTGTCTGAAATGATCATTGGCTGAAGTAATACTATTAAGAGCTTGGTGGAGTCTGTGGGTTGTCCATCAGTTTTGCTGGTTCTCTAATCATTGATTAGCTGTTAAACCTTTAGCAATTTGGAAATCTGACCATTATTGCGTTAGAAACGTTGACCTACCACAATCTTCAAAGTTGAATCTGCAACAAGGCAAACAGTCGTCTATTCTAATATCCAATAGATGCAAAGCACCACTGTCATTCATTTACAGTCATGTTTCTGAACATCCGATGAATTTAAGTCAATTTTACTCCTATACTTCTGTTTGGTTTCAACCCAAACCCGGGGGATTAATCTGCAGCAAGTATATCTGCATCCATAGCTCTTTAGCTGCTAAACGCTCCATGACATTCACCAGCTGGCTGTGGTTTGCTGCTGGAATAATGAAGTCCTCTAAACTATGCTATTTTCAGGTTTATATGTTATAAACAGCAGCTTGCTACGGCTGAGAACAGCTTGAGGTTGAAAGTGAACCCAAACAATAAAGATTTGGGCAGGAAAACAAAGAAACAAGCTGAAACCTGTAGGTCAGTTCTATAGTCCTGTTATTGGCAATTAAGCACACCTCATCTTATCTTGCCAACAGCCTGAATAAATCATCCTTTCTTTTGTCTCGTCGCACGGTCACTTGCCCACCAGAACGAATTATATTCATTTGAGCCAAAAAGCTCCAGCAGGATTACAGCTTTCGTTGCCTTCCTCTGGGGCTCCAGCAATATATGTAACAATATCAGCACCATGCTTTCTGAACTGCACCTGCTTACCCAGCAGCACTTCAAGCAGAATGTTTGCCCTGGATGCTGCCCTCTCAATGACTTAAAATCAAAATGTTCTGCCTTAAAAAACAAAAAACAAAAACGGAGAACGCTGCAGAACCTGGAACCAGCACCTTGCAGTTTCTTAACAAGTTGGCGAAGGTTATGGAAATTAGAGTGGAAAAGAGCTAAAACACACTTAAAATCGCATCTCATTCATCAAAAATTCATTCTCCATTGAATTTCAATTAAGTTTTTCCCACTTCCAATCCCACAGGACCCAAAGGATCCACTGAATGTCCTGGATCCAGATCCAACAGAACTGCCTCAGAGGTCTCCTGTCCATGACCCTGACAGCTGTTTTAAGGCTGTGACAGACAATATCTTTTTCTAGCAACAGCGGCGGAGATAAAACATATCACTACAGCAAGGAGAGGCATCGCTCCTACTTTAAGCGCCTCTGTGATGACCCATATAAGTCTGTCAGTGTCGCGCAGAGGCGGCACTCCAAACGATACCCTTGCTTTTAAAATTCTCTTTGAAGGCACATGTCGAGGGCTCAGGGAGCAGCCAGATTCGGGGGAAAATGAACTGATAATGTCACTCTGCCAAATCTTTTCTCATCTCCACTGTGGGATGTGCCACAGTGAGACTCTTCAGCTTCTCCTCTCTCAATCGAGAAGGCAACCCCTCTCTATTGGCCGGACAATTTATCCAGCTGTCAGAGGTTATGAGCCAATCAATACTGAAATCTGTTCCCTGTCCTCATAAGCGGTGCCGCCATAACTCACCAGGGAGCTGTTGTCCAGGAGAGTTGTGGTGAGGTTGTTGTTGAGGCTGAATGATAGGACGTGTCCCTCTCTGGTGCGGAGAACCACTTCGTTTTCTGAAAACGTTAAAGGCAGAGAGGAGAAGAGGGTTCAGGGTTACTAGTGACAACGTGAAAATCCGTCTGCACACAGCAGCTCAGCTTCAAGGGAAAGCATTAAAGTGGCCTTAAAACGTCATTAGCGCCTCGTCATTCGGGAGTAACGCACCGCCGGTGAGGCTTACCGTTCAACCATGCCACGCGAGGGTCATGAACTTTGAACTCCTCACTCTCCAGATCCTCCATAGTGAGATGAGCACGCAGTAACAAGTGAGATTCATCTTCAGAGGCAAGGAGACAGAGTTAATTGGTTCATCATAACATATGACCTGTTTGTAATAAAAGTACAGCCTATGAATATTTGAGCCTGGCCTGTATTTCCATTTGGGTCTCAGAATCATTATTTGCATTTTAATTGTCCAGTGTTAAGATGTTTGACACATTTGCTTCACTTGTAAAGTGCTTTCCCACATTATGCATCCCTTTAAAGCAAACATTTGAGTTACTGCAAGTGCACTTATTCATTTTTTTGGCCACGAGTTAGACAATTCCATGCTCATATCTGTACATTAAATATAAAGCTGATGCCATTTAGTTTAGATTAGCATAAAGATGAGAAGAGCAATAGCCTGATTTGTCCAAAAAATGAATTAAGTATCATTTCCTGTCTGTTTAATCTGTAGCAAAGAGAATGAAGAATGAATCCCTTGTGCTTGCCTGGCAAATGTTCAGTCAAAGAGAGATTCTAACGCTCCAGAGAACGGTGAATCATCGCATTGTATTGTAGTTTTTGTACTGATCAAAGAAAAACAAAAATAAATCCAGCCTACAATACGTTAACAACGTTGTAAAAAGTACCCAAAACTTGTGTTTGAATAAAACTAAAAGGTATCATGTTGAAAAATTACTCATTCGAAATTACAAGAAAAATTTACATTCAGCATATTTACATATGCACAAACCATGTGGTGTAACTTTGGTACTGATGCAGCATGTAATCTTAAAGGCACAGCATGAAAGATTTTCCCAAACAAAAGCCTCTGAAATGTTAACGTATAGAGCTATACAAAAATAATCCCTCTCAATCATGTTTAATGGCCCAGTAGAAGTGTGTCATCTGCCCTCTGCCTATATTTTCTCATTTCCTCGTCGCGTTGCTCTGTTCGAGATGTTTCTGGTTTCTGTGTGACGGCCCCAGCCAATAACAGCACACAGAGGGCGGGGCTTGAGGGCTGGACATCACGTATTGGTCACGACCTGGCAGGTATCAGAACCAACGGTAATCACATAGCGGATAAAAATCGCAAGAGATAATGAATGAATTTGGGGTTGGCTTTCACACCTTGGCGAGCACTGAAGGAGGGAATAATAACTTTATTTAGAATGTGCAAGCAGTTAGCCTGATTAGCTTGTTAAAGTATTTGCACAATTTCTATAACTAATGTAATGTACTTATAATGATGCCTACTTCCAAACAATCTGTTCAAACGTGATCTCCTGACATCATTGGGCAGGGGAGGAGGAGCCAACTGTGTTTATAAACACCAACTGAAAAACTTGTATACTGTGCCTTTAAAATAACTGGTAATTACACAAATGCAGTGGAGCAAAAGTAAAATATTTGCATAGCAGAAAATGGAAATACTTAAGAACAAAGACCTCAAGTGCAGCACTTTACGTACATTAATTGATATTAGTTAGTACAGTAACAAGCATTTATTTACAGTTAATTCATGTGTAATATAATCACTTAGCAACAGTCCTTATGTTAACTAAAGTACTTATTTAATCATTTCTAACCATACTATTAACATTATTTAACACCTCAATTCCCATTAACTGACAGTTAAATAACACAATGAGACGTGTTTGGATAAAGACGGGCCCTAATAAGGCAATTCTTAACCTGAATTAACCATTTATTAATGCTCTTTGTGACCCTGATTGTAAAGTTGAATGAATATCCTTCAAGTTACACTTGTATCGGTGACGTATGGCTTTAAACTCTTAAATAATGTATGAATTATTATGTTAGTGGACATGAAGATTGTTTGCATATCAATTAACTGTTAGCAAATGCTTAATACTGCATTAACTAATGTTAACTAATGTAACCTCATTGTAAAATGTTACCAATATACTTACTGTTGTTACATCCCATCTGTGCGTGTTAATTAAAGGGCTTCTGATGAAGCTGATAAAGATCAATTTTGTTGTTTACCCGTTTTCCAGTCTTTGCACTAAACCAATCTCAGCAGCTGCTGGTTGCAAATGCCCGACAGTCACGAGAGTGGTATTAATCTTCTCAGCTTCCCCAAAATATCAGAGCATTCCCTTAATGCCCCCACATTACAACTCTTCTCTTTACTTGTTGCCTTACTCTTCCAAACGGCTCTCCTTACCAGGCGTGAGGAGGATGACAGAGAGGATCACCAGAGACATAACAGCCAGGATCACCACCATGGCGATTCCTATGCCCTTCCAGTTCCGCGGTGGACCATCTGTGCTCCCCAGGTCCTGGCATGAAAAGAAAAACAGGCAAATCCAGCGCTGAATGCGAGTGTAGCCGAGGAGGAGAGGAACATTAGTGCCGCTTCATTTCCACAGTCTCACAGACATTTCTCGCTGACAGCCACATTAGCACATTGAGCCTCAGGGGTATTGCGACCAGCCACCAGTGTCACACTGACCTTGCTGAATTACGTTTATTTTCCACGTGAGGAATCAATAAAACTGTTGCAGCTCGGAGACCAGGCTTTAATTGCAGCAGTAATTTCGGCTGCACAGTTATTTTTCCTTACCAACGCCTCATTTCACCTGTTACATGGCTGATGGGCCACCAAACGGTGGGGGATGTGTGAGATTTCTGATGTCTGTGCTTCTATAGAACACTGTCACCCACTTCATCTGCTTTGGAAGGGTAGGATTCATTCAATAGCTTATCAAAGAGGACATAAAAATAAGGCAAGGAGGAAAACTTCAAGTTTGAGCTCATGACTTTGTACACCAGCTGTAGGCCATCAGGGGGGGCAACTGATGGAATGACCCAGCATCAGCCACAATTAAACAAAACTGCGTGCCGTTCCCTGGCTGCGCTCCGCTCCTTCGCAATGAGGAGCTGGAACTGCTGGAGGGTAGGCGTTCAAGTCATAGTGCAGCTATAAAAGTCTGCCCCCACCTCTTCACCCCCCTTGACTATCCGTCTTAACGGCCCTGGCACATCCTGCATTAACGTGCTGCAAAACTGACAATGCATTCATGCATAACTGGAGTCAAAATGCCTGAGCAGTTGAGCCCTAAATGGTTTCTCATTAAGAACCTCCCTTTTCTTGTCACTTTAAAGAATTAGTCTCAGATGTTTTCAGCTCTGATTATAAGAAGGCAGCGTCACTTGTCACCCGAGCTGAATGGAGGACTTCCGAGCTCCATCTCAGCCGGTTGCCAGCGTAGAAACTCCTGCCAAGGTCTCATTTTTAATAGATCTCTCTGGCTGCACCATCATAACATGTTCAAATTAAACAAGCCGAAACAACTTCTATGCAATGCTTGAGCTCTCACTGCAAGCCAGGGCTGGGGGATTGATGTCCAAGGCTCTGTATCTACTGGCTTTTCCTGCACACTCTCCTGCCCCGTTGGCACGGGGTATCGCACTGAAATGCCATTATCCCCCCCCCGTCCGACAAAGAAAACAAGTCTGTGAAGGCTTTGGTACTACACAGCTGATACTGCAGCTTTCTGAACCTGCACATTGTGGGAATATGTTGATTGCAGTCTATGAGCAGCAGTGCTTAAGTACCATGGTTACATATCATAGAACATATTATAAAGACTTGCAGTGATTCCAGGATCTATAGGAATGAGCATTTTAAATCAAATTCCTCTACTTACAGTGAGCAATATGACAGCTGAAACATCCTTCTAATGGGATTCACAGCTCCTATGATTCCCCTGAGCCCAGACTTAAGATGGTTCTTCCAATTAAGGTCGTATCATTGTTGAGACAGGCAGGGAAAATCCCACATTTGGGCAACTGAGCTTTGACATACTTGCAAATGAGGTGCAGATTGCGCCGAGCATAATCCCCAGAGTGAACGCTGACGCTGCGGGTGCTGACTGCCTGTTGGTCACAATGCATGAGGGAATCTAACACAGCCCAAACTGCTGTCACGGGAGGACGGATGAAGAGATGCACTGTGGAATGGACCAGGTTCATTTCAGTCTGCGCCCTGATGGACATCTTGGAACACGTTTTCCCCTGGACCACCTATTTTATTCAGGCTGTGCGAGCGCTGCAGGAGCGGCGGCATGAGCTTGGATGAAGTGTCAATCAACCACCAAAGGGTGTAAAGAATGCAAATTAAAGGTCTTAATGTTTATGGATAACCCTCTAAGCTCTATTTTGGCAAACTCTGCGGAAGTGCATTAGAGAAGAGAGAGCTCCAGTGTCTGCCACCAGAGGCAGAGGAATTCACTCAAACAAATGAGAGAATCAATAAGGTGCACAGTTATACATGATCCAGAGGGAAACAATTAATAGTGGGAATGCAGCCATAAAGGGTAGACAACCCCTGTTTCTTTCAAACAACCTTCATGAGGAACACAGAAACCGAGCGCGATCTTGCAAACATTAGGACTTTAAAATACGTGACTAGAACTCTTCCTTAAACTGCAGACAAGCAAATTCCTGCTAAGTGGCTTCTTTTTTCTCGCTGCAGTGTACACAAAATCAACCAATTCCAACCATATTGATTGCGCAACTACAGTATAAAGAAGCACGCCAGACTAAACACAGTCGCTCACTCCACACAGCATGCAACGCAAGCGGGGTTGTGCAGAATCCAGGCGATGCTCAGGATTCATAAATTGGACTCAGGAGACCTCCTTAACTCCATCTTCTGTGTCTTTGAGGCATGGAGAATCCGACTCTAAATTACATGCAGAGGAATGAGGGAGCCCACGTGGGCTGTTGGGATTCTGGTCATGGATTTGCATACCCCCAAACCCCCTTTTGTCATCAGCCGATGATGTTCATTAAGCACAGGACAGTGACAGAGGCATCAAGGAAACAACCACCGCCACAAAAAAGCCGAGGTCCATTGGTGGACACTCACAGCATTCGGCGTATCCTGTGTGATCTGGATTTGAATGATTCACTGCAATTGCTCGCAGGGGGAAAGCTGTAGATTAGCAGCAAACACGCTTGTGTGTTACCATGTCAATATCATTTAAAATGAAGATCACCATTAGAGCAGGCTGTAAGTTCAGCGTGGCGGGAATACACAGTAACAAACCTGCTGGTAATGAGATACAAT
Organism: Mola mola; assembly: GCA_001698575.1. Lineage (NCBI taxonomy): Eukaryota > Metazoa > Chordata > Actinopteri > Tetraodontiformes > Molidae > Mola > Mola mola. The sequence continues at coordinate 20,802,287 of KV751321.1, read as the reverse complement.
ATTGATCCTTATCTAAGCTCTAAGCTGTCTTTTATCACATCCAGAGGAATTTCAGTGCTCCTGCTCACTGCGCCACAAATTCTCCTTTTGTGAATCTTATGTTTCAAAAGAAGCAGTGGGTGGCATAGACCCCATATGGGACGAACTGGGGAGATTTTTTTTGGCCCTCGAGGCTACTGCCAGACATTGCAGCACGAGCCTCTGTGAAATGAAAGACTTGCCACTTTAGCCTCTGCTGCTGCAAGGCTGTCCTGCTGTCCTAATCTTTTCATGCTCCCCATCATGCGAGAGGACACTGCTGTACAAAAGGGTCCAGAATGAAGGAGCTGTTCCTTTGCATGTAACCGCCAAACGCAAGTTTCAGCCCCCGGGAAAGAAGCGGCATCATTAAAACGCATGCAGGAGAGCTGTCACGGCACATAGTTACAATAAAATATGAGGACAAGATGTCATGTTCCCTCATGGTATAAACTATATGGAATCACCGTGTCAATTTACGTGGTCAGAATGAAGTTTTACCATCACAAAAATAAGACATCACTGCTATTTCTTCCTTAATTTCAGGGATTAACTGAACCAGAAATCACGAGGCTCTTTTTGGCATAAAGTTGAGATATTACTCTCCTTTTGTTGGATATGATAAAAAAGTGTCATCACAAGTCATTTATTTGCATCCTCTCAGCAACCAATAGGGACACTAATGAAAATCTGTAAGTCTGGGCTGCTTCATTAATTAATGTGGAGGGAAATGTTAAACATTTGCAGTTGATAGATCACATAAGACACGCAGTCTTTTGTGGCTCCCCCAAGGAGACAATAATGCCGCAGGATTATCAGCCACATGCTTCCGAGAGGTTTGGTCACATTAGCAAGTGTGATCCCATGGCACGAAGAAAAGGCTGCACTTTGGCATCAAACGTCACTATTACGCTGGATAGACATGACTCCAGTAATAATTTACCTGCTTCTCTGGTCTCTCAGAAACCTGCTGTGTACTAATGAACTTAATATTGAGCATCATTTCCACAAGGGGGTGGGGGGGGGTGGGGTGGTGCAGTTTGATAAATTGTTAATTAGTTGAATTGGCAAGTCTTTAATTGGTTTCACTATAGAGAAAAGTAAGAGTAGAATTTCTGGAAAATGCCAATGCAGCATGCAAAAGTTTAATTCAAAGAGGAAAACTAAGCATTGTAGTTATGTGTAAGGACATTGGTCACGTATGTTCCACTGTATAGTGTAAAACAAGTCATTAGTGATGAAATGCAAGCATTTATCACAATCGGTTTACATTAAAGCCTTGATACACACCTGAAACGGTTCAAATCGACCCTAAAATCTGCCCCTAAAATTGCCATGTAGGCTCATGAATTTTTGGAAAATGGGTTTTTTTTTAATCATTACAAGGAAATGTTGCTTACTACCTTAATACACTCTGCCATGTGCTAATAGTGTGAGGAAAGAGGGGATTCGTTGGCTCATCGTTCATTGACAATACACCTACACAGCACAGGGATAATCAATCATACAGTACATGTTGTAGATCTGAGCCTTTGTCACTGTGCAGCTCCAGGCTGGAAGGGGAAAGTCTGCAGGGACAAATTCTCATATCTGAATATTAGATTCCATATATTCTGCTGCAAATGTGTGCATGGGACAGACAAAACACAAATAAATGAATAATTAAAGGTGAGAGGCACTGGACGTCGTGATAAGACGCCAGCCTGCACCGCAGTGCACAGAGTCAAACCTGTGAGGAGACCAACACTAACGGGGAAGTCTGAATGGGCGACATGGATACAGCACTAATGGATGGTCATCGTGTTGTGATCCTGCATGAGGAACTCATCCCTGCACATCACTGGAGTGAGAATCCCACCTCACAGATAACACGACACACACACACACACACACACACACACACACACTCAGAGTCGCTGCTCTGGATGGGAGGAGGAAAAGAAGTGGACATAAAACAATAAAAAAAAAGGCACACATACCAGCTCCGTGGTCATGTTTTGTTGAGTTGTGGCAATCATTGCAGCCTCCAACAAGCTCTGCTGCCTCTGTAGCTTCAAGACCCGTCGAGCTGCTGCGCTGTTCTCTGCTGTTGCGGGGATTTCTCCGCATGCTCTGCTTTGGCAAGTTTGTCTTCACCGGGCTCTCCACCTCTCTCTCTCTCTCTCTCTGCCATGAAAATTCTCGTTCACTCATTCGCCTGTTTCCAATCTGCTTGTATTGATTGGATCAGACGTTCATCGAGGCTACCTGGCGACTTTAAATGCATCCCGACAGACGTTCAAAACAGAATAATTCACAATGAACAGCATGTTTAGTGTGAGGGGTATTACCCAATTTTGTCTATTGATTTGATATTTGATCCTATAATAAATACTGATGTAATCCATCACAGTACATAACCTAAAAGTACCACTCTGTACATCCTCATTTTTGTGCACGGGTCAAATACACAGTTGTTACTGAGGCTACTCTCTTGGCCAAAGTCAAAGATATTTTAATGTGGCTTACACGCGCCCTTAGATCCCTAAAACAAAAGCATTTTTTTACTCGCACACATGATCGCGCAACAATATTTTAAACTTTATATATTTGGATGTGTTCCTGAAATAAAGAAAAAAATGACAAGGGCATATAATAAAACCGGACCATAACTGACAATTTAAATCATACAATTGTTATTAAGGTTGAATATGTAGACGCCAATGAATGACAAATAAAATGGTACAAGGAAAGAAAAAGAAAATGAATTTTTTAAAAAAAAATTGACTTATACATATACTGCATATACAAACACTTTTTTGTATTGCTTTCCACACTCTGACTCAGTTTCAGGGAACTTTATAGACAATACAGGCATTGTCAGTCTTGTGTTAGACTTGTGTAACAGTCCGCGTTACTCTGTCGTCGTTATTTCTCCACATACACACATTATCTGCGCTCGTATGTTTATTTTGAAATTCTTGATCGGAAGTCTAACCTATTTTCATAGAGATTCCTGCTTTTCAACTTTTTTGTTTATCTAGTGATTCGTATCGATATTTATTGGTGTATTGGTGCTCATGTACTTTCTGTTCTACTGTAGCCTTGTGACAACACCGATGCGGCCAGCGACCGTTATCTCTTATTTTTGAAAGCCAACGATTGGAAGTCATTTTCTTCCTTCCGCCGAGACGCGGAAGTCTTCACTCATTGGCTACTGGCGATATTTGAAATGCAACGCGCCCGTTGCTGCTGCGGATGCGAAGGGTTGCGAACAAAGCTACGGCAAATGGGCAGTTAAACAATAACAGAGCAAAAAAACCCAACAAAACGCTGAATATTACCGCAACGTTTGTGTTTTCCAAGATTTCTCCAGCAAGTCAACGGTGGGTTATTTCTGCTCGCTAACATATGGTAGCATTTAAAATAAATGAAAGTTAGTTATTAGTCAGAGCTACTACAACCGTCATGTTATTTTACTATGACACAATTGAGCTAGTCAAGTAACGTTATGTGTAGCTAAGTTAGCATGCTAACCAAGACGTATTTACTTACCCGAACAGAAACAAACACTGCAGATGAACAGTAGAATTACGTTAGACATTTCACCGAGTTTTGAGGTATAACGGAGCTAATGACACACGGTGCTCGTGTTCGCTTTCTGAAGACTTTAGGATTTTCTTTATCTTATCTCTTGTTAGCATATACATCGGACTAATCTCTTATTTATGTAACGTTTTCTCGACTAATGTTAGACTTTTGGAATTTTTTTTTTTTTGCTTACGTATGACTGAATTTTAATATTAGCTATATCAGTACATCAAAAAATATTCAATGTTATTTAATAGTAAGTACATGCAATGAATACAGAATGTATGAAAGCTTATTCTTTGAAAAAAATACATTTTTTCACGTTATTCTTTTTTTGGGGGGGTGGACAAGCTAAGTTATACAGAAGCACAGCTCCTGTTATAAAAGTTTAAAGTCACCATGTCCCTTTCTAGGATCTTGCCATGGAGACTGCCGTGGTGAGCCTCCAGGGCTTGTATGATCAGCTGAAGACACAAGTTGACATTCTCAATGAGAATGTTGAACCCAGTGAGTAGTTTATGGCTCTTGGTTTTATATTTACCATCAGTCTTTATGGCATGCTTTTGGTTCCCACGCAGATACCTGCCACATTTCAATATTGTATGTTCATGTGGTTTCCCAGGCTTCATCCAGATGGCACACAACTTTGATGAGTGTCGTCGCAAATGGCTGAGGACTGAACAGGATCTGGGGTCTTGCAAAGAGGTGCTCACCAAAACCAAGACAGAGAGAGGAGCCTTGGAGGTCAAACTGAAACACGCCCGCAACCAAGTAGATGTGGAGATCCGGCGCCGACAGAAGGCTGAGGCTGAATGCGAGAAGTTGGTACGTGGGATCAACTGTTGACCCTTGTTTGTTGGGGGTGTTGAATTTGCCTGCTGTTACTTCACCTAATTCAAAGAGTTTCTCATTTGTTCTCTACCTGTATATCTCCAACACAGGACCGTCAAATTCAGTTGATCCGGGACCTGCTGACCAGCGAGGGATCCTCAAACAGCATCCAGCTGAGTACAGAGCAGCGCTCAGCTCTGGCCTTCCTGAGCACAAACAGTCAGGCAGCAGCCAACATAAACACCAGCCGAAGGTAATTATCACACGTACACAGCAATATATAGCATAGATATATTTTATAGTTTGTTTCTAATTCAGTCCAGGGCCATGAATTAATTTGCAGAACATCTCACACTTGATGCGAAACACATTTCTATTCATAGGGGAAATCATTTTCTTTGTCCATTACATCTTTTATCTAATAAAAACACGGTCTGACACACGTTTGAAACACTTTGATCGTTCAGAGGCTATCCAATTAGGGTTTTCTAACGGGTAAAATTACAAAACAATTTGGAAAAATGATTTAAGGTCTGAACTAGAAGGTGGCACTTGGAGAATGCAGACCCCTCCAGTGTGTCAGTAGACTTGCAAATTTTACTTCCAGCTCAATGTTTGCCTGTAAATTATGATGACATCAAAATTCTAATGCACCTCTCTGCCTTTTATTCTTCAGTTGTTTCTGAGATTTATTGGTGTGGATGCTTTTCGTATTATCCACACTAATAAATCTGAATTCTCTAAACTTACTTGATGTTACATCAAAGATGAGAAAAAAAATCTGTGTCGTATTGGTTTTTTAAGTTCTTGTTATGTAACATTGAAGAGGAATGGGAGGAAAAATATTACACAAAATAAAGAAGACACACCTAGTCCATAAAAATCACTATAAAAAAACTCCTGGTTCCAGGTGATGAGCCTAATTGCGTCCAAGATCTTGTTGATAGTTGCTTAGGCCATTTCCCTCCTCTCCTGTTGACAAACAAACTAACAAATGCCGGCAAAAACGTAACCACCCCGGGAAGGTGATACTTCAGTTCTGGCTTAACACATCTTTTTTGTTGCTTCTGATAGACTGACCACGATCGATGAGTCCGCCTCCATCTTGTCAGACATCAGTTACGACAAAACTGATGACTCCATTGTAAGTAATACTCTGACAGTGTTTTATTAACATTGTACACAGAGAAATAGCATCACTAATGTTTTACCCTTCTGATTTGCCTGATATGTGACAGGATTGGGACTCCACCAATGTGAGGATGGTGCGACTCAAGAAACGAGAAAAACGGGTATGTTAAGTACACGTGTGCTTTTCTCTGTAATCATAGCTCCATGTTGCTTGGGGGCATAAATCTTATGCCTGCTTTTTTGGTTTTAGCGCTCCTCGAGAAAGCTTGTTGATGGTCCTCCGCTTGCTTCCAAGCGGTCGCGATCTACTGGCAGAACTTCAGAGATGGTACGGTTGTAGCTTAAGTCTTTTCTTTACTTTTTCTTTCTTGAAATGGGTGATGATGATCACTCCAGATATAAACAGTTAAAATAAAGAGGTCAAAATGATATGTTATAATGTTTTAGCAGCCAGAAGCTGACAGTTTTAAACATGAAACTAATGCTTGAAACATACTGTTGGTTCTGACGTAAGTGTAAGGGTTCATTTATGTGTGACAGGGGAATGAGACACTTGTGACAAAGACCACTGTGACTGTCCCTGTGAATGGAGGACCTGTTGAGGCAGTCTCTACCATTGAGACCGTCCCTTACTGGACTCGCAGCAGGAGAAAGACTGGTAAAATTTTTCTTATGTTGTATTTATATAGCCTGGAGAGTACTGTTGTGATATAACTAAAATAAAACTGAAATCCAATTTAAAGGAGAGTGCCTATTTTGGGGTCAAAAAGTTCTTTTTTTTTTTTTTTTTTAAGCATATTTTCTATGTATATGTGGGTTTTTGAGTATTTATCAGCAGCATTTTGACTGTATTTCCTCATAATTGGAGAATGATATGCAACCCTCGTATTTTCAGCTGTCATGGAATGGGATTCTGAATCTGTCAAGTCTGAGGATGTCTGGCAGCCTGGCAACCATGGGGGAGAGATTAAAATGCAGCCCAGCACACCACAGGGCCAAACGGGCGTCCGTCTCCATGAATTTGTCTCCAAAACTGTAAGGATTCTGTCTCTGTGCGAGTCAGTCTTGTCTAATTGAAAGAGTTTTCTGCATATGAGCTTATTTTGATGTCTCTGCAGAAACAGATTGGTCACCGTATTGAAAATTTCATGCAGTCCTATTAATGCAGTGCAAACAAAGCGTAATTTCTTGTTCATAATGTCTTTGTATAGGTTATTAAGCCTGAATCATGCGTACCCTGTGGAAAGAGGGTCAAGTTTGGCAAGATTGCGCTGAAGTGCCGTGACTGCAGGGTGGTCTCGCACCCCGAGTGTCGCGAGCGTTGCCCTCTGCCATGCATCCCCAACCTGGGTTGCACACCAGTCAGAATTGGGGAGGTATATAAGAAAATTGTTCATAACTGATCTCTCTGATCTCTGATGTGCTTGTGCAGACACGTGTTATTTCCACTTATCACAGAGCTAACAGTTTACCCTGTTTTTTCTGTTTTCTCAGGGTGTACTCTCAGACTATGTTCCTGATTCTTCACCCATGATTCCCCCTCTGGTAGTCCACTGTGTCAGTGAGATTGAACAAAGGGGCCTGCTTCAGGTGAGGGGTAACTTCTGCCCTAGTATGTCAATATAATGCTGAGATAAAGATCTGTAACTAGTTGGGGAAATTAAAATTTTCTGTACAGTTGAGCTGCTGCATCATCTTTTTATTCTGTTTTGCACCTGTCATACTTACTTCCACATGCCTGACAGCATTATGTCAGCTGTGTTTAAATATCTGCTGAGAATGTCAGGTTTTTCCTCCCTTTTCGTAATGTGAGAAAAGTTGGATACTGTTGGAGAATTATTTTGACAATTTAAAAAATCTAAATTCTATGCTAACATGTCTTATTTAATTTGTACACAGAGAAAAACGTGTGAACGTTATGGTTTTGTGCTGTAAGTTAGCTCATTGAATTGTAATGATTAATACTGGAGGGTAAAGATTAAATATCTGTATTTTTCTCCCTCCCAGGCTGGACTTTACCGTGTGTCAGGTGCCGATCGCACCGTGAAGGAGCTGAAGGAGAAGTTTCTCCGGTCCAAAACTGTTCCTGTGCTCAGCAAGGTGGAGGATATCCACGTCATCGCCGGCCTCCTCAAGGACTTCCTACGAAGCCTCAAGGAGCCTCTCCTCACCTTCCGCCTCAACCGGCCGTTCATGGAGGCAGCTGGTATGCAATTAATGTGTAACTGCTGCTTTAAAAGATGATGATAGTGTTGATGGTAATCACATGAAATAAAATGGATTTATGGTGGATATCAAACAGTTTACATATCTTCATAATGGACAGCATTTATGCAACAGACCTATTAAATGCACGTTTCTGCTTATTTTCTGCACTTTGTTCAGAGCAGTGACGGAAGCCACGCACATCAAATGGTTAATTAATCCACACAACCGCTGATTTCTTGTTCTCTTTTGACACTTTTCATGTTTGCTCTCTCTCAGAAGTTTCAGATGATGACAATAGCATTGCTCTAATATATCAGACCATCGGAGACCTGCCACGGCCCAACAGAGACACACTGGCCTTCTTGGTCCTCCACCTTAAGAGGTTAGCAGCCACAGTATATGACATAAACTCTCAGTAACTGACCATTTCTGAATTTTGCTGTTTCTTCTAAATTTTATTACTCATGAAAAATGGTGAAAAAATTAAATGCTGTGTATTTTAGAAGACAAGAGAGCTTAAATCTCTTAAAAATCTTGCAGAGTTGCTGACAGCGTGGAAACTCGAATGGACATCAGTAACCTGGCTCGTGTATTTGGTCCAACTATCGTGGGCCATGCAATTCCCAACCCCGACCCTATGACAATCCTACAGGACACCAAACGACAACCTAAGGTATCCCTAACCTTCAGTGAGCCATGTTTCAGCAGTTAGTGATGCGATTCCTCTGTGTGACAAACCTTCAAGTCTTTGTTTAGTCGGCTATAACTTGAGCACTGGTGGCAACTAGGAAGGAAAAGGAAGCTTTTTTTTTTTTTTTTTTAAATTAAAAAATAATTGACCTTCCATTGTAAAATGAGTCAGTCACTTTTTTCGGAGAAGTTGTAGTTGCAGCTTGTGTCCTATAACACCTGTTTCCACCAAGTAGCGCGGTTCAGTACTGTAAGCATCTTTTGAGTTTGCATTGTCAAAATCGGTGTATGGTGACCTTAAAAAGCAAACTTTACCATGCCAGTTTTGTCACCCTTCACTTGAGGTACAAACCAGTGCATTTCTATGATGTCACACTGATGACTTAGCTGGCGCAGTCAGGCTATTCTGCCCACAGGTAATTCTACTGTCGCCAGTGGAAACGCACACCTATAATGAGCTTCAGACGATTTTGCCCTATCGCAGATATATTGGTATCAGCTTATATGTTATTAATATCAGCCAATATTTTAAAAAATGTTTTAAAGAGCACACTACAGAAACAGATGGGCTGTCCTATCTAAAATTTCCAGTGAAGGTTTCTGTTTCAGTGCACTGCTGTCGTTTTAGTCAGTAAATCAGTTATTGTTTACCTGTAAAATATTCTTCTCCGTTGCATATCTTTAGAAAAATATTTGATAACCCCATTTGAGGGATCATTGTGAAAAACTTGTGTATATCAGTTACCAGAACTTTTTTACTCCCTGATATTAGTATCAACTCCAAAAATGAAATATCAGTGGGGCTCTAGTTTCACTGTAAGCAGTGGAGCCCGACCGATATATATCTGTTGGTGGATATTATCGGCTGATATTGGCCTGTAACTATCACAGAATTAATGGTATCAGCCAATGTTATCAGTACTGGCTAATATCAAGTTATTTTGGTTTTAAAGAGCACAGTACAGAAAAAGAAGCTTGGGGTGTTTAATAAATAATTAAGTTTAATTTTCTACTGCAGGTCACGACAAGAAAAGTTAAAATTTCATTTGTAAAGTGATCTTGCTCTGTTGAATATTTTTGTCACAAATGTTTTACAACCTCATTAGAGAGACCTTTGAAAAAGTTGCATATAACTGCTGATATATATATTGGAACTCTTTTTACTCCCTGATGTTGGTATCAGCCTGAAAATTTTACATATCGGTTGGGCTTTATGAAAAGCCGTGCTGCCTTTTTCCAGCTGAATGGTCTGAATGATTTTAATATGAACTAATGTAACTAATGTTTAAATACATGCTATGTGGTGTCTTAAACACTATATTTCTGTCTGACTGAATGTGTCTATAACGAGCTCGGTTCTTGTTATAAGAACTTGAGGGAACACGCGGGATAAAAAAGCCCTGATCTTTTTCATTTTAACCGCCACTCCCTTGCTGTTCAGGTGGTGGAGCGTCTGTTGGCTCTGCCGGTGAACTACTGGGAGCAGTTTGTGAATGTGGAAACCGAGCAGCCCAACTTGGACCACCTGATCATCCAGAACACCAACTGTTACGCCACCCCCGAGAGAAGTACGAGCCCACTAGACTTTGTGTGTCGTTTGGCAGTTCTTGTGCGAGCCCGTCCACAGTTGTCTGACATTTCGTTTTAATGTTTGTACTGTTTCAGTGAGCATGCTGGGACCTCTGACCACTCCAGAACACCAGTTCAATAAAACCCCCTCCTCCAGCTCCTTGTCCCAGCGCATGAAGACCAGTCTGACACCCAGGTAAACACAAAAACAGAGGCCTCCTCCTGCACGGCCTTAACACTATTTGTACAGTCGATGAGCTCCTGATTGATTGCTGCAATCTTCCGATTCAAATGTATTTCGGTCCGATTTTGTAGAAAAATCGACTCCTTTGCATCATTTTCTTAGAAGTGAATCCACCGTACAGTATCTAATCCTTCACGGCCTCTGACTTATTGACGTTCATTTAATTTTTTTATTCATTGTCATTATCGTGCACTCTCTGTTGCAGATTTGGGAACAAGAGCAAATCAGCCGTGGGATTTTCTCGCCAAGGAAAATTCTTTTCATCTCCGCTACTCAAATAAGCCGAAGAAGTCACATGTTTTGACGCTACAATAACAGCTAATACAGTTCTGCATTTATTTTCATAACCTATAAGATGGTACTGCTTTGATAGTAGCTAGAAAAGGCTTTATTAGTCTCCTTATAGTTGTTTTTATATGTTTGTTTAAGGGTTATTTTTGTAACCAAATAGTACATGTTCCTATCTATGCACACTTCATTTAAGATAAGTTTACACCAGTCCAAAAAAGTACAGTTTTATCCTTTTTGACAGTTTTTCAGCTCATGTGTCACTCAGCAGTTGAAAGACTGACTCTTGAGCATTTCATTCTAGGTTGTGATTGTATAATTCTTTTAGTATTGATGTTTGGTTTTCATTTCAATCAAGTTTTGATCGTCGTCGTTCCGCAGTGTCCTGTCCTTTCTCCGCTGTAACTGTAGACAGTGATTTTTAACTCGTCCATCCCTAATCTGACTGATATTTTTGGTTATTGGTACTAATCAATTAGGAAAGTGGGCAGTTTTTTAAAATACCTTTGCTGCCAGTCTGTATCACAGTACGTCCTGCACTGCCAGTGATCAGGACCATGCTCACTGGTTTATGTGACAGCCTGTAACCTTTGATCATTTTGCTCCACGTCATGGTTGTACTGCGGGAGGCAGCTCCGAGCAGCCCCGCGCAAAACGTAATTACTTTGTACGATTTGCCAGTTCAGTCACCCTGACGGGAGTTTAACATAGCACAAATTTTGTACACAAATTCCTGTAACTTATGAAATACATTTCATTACAAACATGGCTTGTGTGCAACTCTTTTAGATTTAGGAAGCCAAAGGCAACCGCAGTTCTCATCTAAAAGGTTTCAGATCTGACTGATGGAGTTTAAAAATGAATTGTTTGTATTATGCACTGCCCGACAGATGTTTTCTCACCTCTGTACAGCTGGATTATCACCGGGTGGGATTAAGATGTTCTGATGATGCATTTTAGCAGCACAACAAGGACTTGAGCTGTAACAATTAATAGATAGAAAGAAAATTGACAACTATTTTCATCATCTTTTCAGTCTTGTTTCAATCACAACTAATAAATATTTGTTGGTTGCAGTATCTTAAATGTCTGGTAGTAAAGGAAGAGTCTTTGGATTTTTAACTATCAGTTGAAGTAGTAAAGAAGTAAAACTTTCAAAAGTGTGATGTTTCACTATTTTGACAGTTTATAAAGTAAAACCAATCGAACAATAATTGGCAGAATAATTGTATCTTGCAGCTCTAGAGATGACTAAAAACAAAAGGATGAAAATTAAAGCTGCTTTGATGGATGTGCATCTCACAAAAATTTGAATATCATGGAAAGATTTACATCTTTACATGCAAGTAAAATGTTTCCAGCTGTTTTCATTTTGATGTTACATCTTAAACAGATACAATAAAATGTGAGTTGTTTTTAGCTGTAGGCCATAATTATCAAAATGTGTGAAACATTTTAGTTTCCATGTAAAGGACTCCAAAATATGTTAAACATTTACTTTCTTAAATGAAAAATCACTATTCAATTTTTTTTTTAATTTGCACTGTTAGGTTTCTTGAATACAACGCAGGCTCTCAACCATTAAGGAATGATGTCTTTGAATTTAGGTTACAGAATAAGTACAAAGTGACAGTCATTTTAAAGCATTGTGCTTTGACCTGAATGTGTATGACAATATTTATGTGGAGGTACAATGGCTAAAGCCTCAAAACTTGGGCCAGGGCCAGAGAAGAGGAGTGTTCTTAATGTAGTCCTGGAAGGCGGGCTCGGTGCCCCACTTCCTCATGGCCTGCTTCTCCAGGATGGGGATGCCGCTGACGTAACGAAGCAAGAACCAGACGAAGATCGGCGACGCCACGCTCAGGTACTGGGGGCCCCTCATCACCGACGAGGCGGAGAGCCACAGGCCCGACCACTGCAGAATCTCTCCAAAATAGTTTGGGTGTCGGCTGTAGGCCCACAGTCCACTCTGGATGAACTTCCCCTGGAGCCAAATAGGGGTGATTCCAGTCAGAAGAGTTAATTTAGTTCAGGGTCACACCACACGACCGTAACTTACTGCATTATTTGGGTCGTTCTTGAAAAGCCACTTCTGTTGGTCAGCGATAGCCTCCGTGGCGAAGCCGAGGCCCCATAAAGCCCAGCCGATGTAGTCCCTGGTTCCCAGAGGCACGTCTCTCTTCTCGCAGTTCAGCATGAGGGTGGGCAGGAGGGTCGTAAATATCCACACGGCTGAAAGAAGCGCCAAGATTAATCATCTTCATTCAGGCTCGCTGTGATACATCCATGATTTAAATGGATCTAATTTACTCCCTGGAATAAATGCGCCTATAAAGATCAGGACACTCAGCAGTGATTTATCTGCCTCCTGGTAGGAAAGGAATGCATCTGCATCGTTTCTGGGTACCTTGAACCGTCCAGTATATGAAGAAAGTCCCTGGGCTGTCTCTGACATTGTTGAACCTGCGATCGTGACCGTCCTTCAAGATCCGCATGAAGAGGAAAGTCCCCAGCCTGCAGCGAAAACGCGGTTAACATCCACTCACATTAACCAAGGAATTATTTATTAACCTCAAGGGTTCGACTTTAGAGTTCTTCCTCCTCTGACCGCAACCTAAACTAAAGTCTGCAGGACTTCATCCAGGGGGGGGTACAACCTTCACTCCTCAATGCGCAGCTTCAACCAATCACGGCGGCGTGCCTGACTTACCTGAGCCCCCATGCTGTCACCAACCCGGTCTGCACCTTCTGGCGGATGTGAGCGGCTCCTCCCCAAATCCGACTCAGGTGGGCGAGCAGTATAAATGTGCCGGATCCTGGTTAAAAACGGGAGAGGGAGAGGGAGAGGGACTTGGCGTGGGCATGGCAGGCGGCTCTACTTGGCGCAGAATAAGGCGTGTTCAATGAATCTTTTACCCATGATACAGCAGACAATAGGTTCCAAAGTTCAAGTTCAATATCTGTCATTGCGGCACACGGGGGAGAACCAGGAGAGGACGAGTGAAAAGAGCAGGTTCTGGGTGGCTCATTTGTTTTTAAATTATAAGGAACTGAGGCGTGGGTGTCACCAGGTAAGTCGCACTGTTCTACATGTAACAGACGACTCAACTGACCGCATTTAAGCCGGAATTCATTAAATAACTTTGTCACTGGTCGTACACTTAAACGTGAATGTGAGTCGCTTTAATAAAACTCTCTCAGTGTGGCTGCAACTAAAAATTACGCACATGATTATGTTAGTTTGGTTATTATGTCAGTTGATCTACCAATCTGCTAAACGAATGGTGAAAAATGACCTCAAGTGCACGGTGACCCAAATATATATTTACTTGGCTCACAAAGAGAGAAAAAAAGAGCAGGAAATGAATGAATCAATTAAATAGTTGGAACTACGTAAGATCACTTTTTGATTTTCCCACCCGGGCTCACCAAAAAAAGCCCCCCTTTCTGTTTGAGAGGACGAAGGTCCCAGGATCCCTGTGCGCACCCCTGTTGACCCCTGACCTCTACCTGTAAGCTGCTCGTTTCACAACAGAACTGCATTAGATAACACAGGTTTTATAATGGTGAGAGTTCAACAAATCTGCAGCGTTGTAGAAGTTAAACAACTGGGAAAGTTATATTCCGTAAGCTTAAAGTCAAATGAGGACTAAACTCTGGATATGTTAAGTTTTGTTTCTTTTTTCTGGAGGCTGTTTAGACCAACAATTTTGACGCAAAAATAGTTCGCCGGTTCTGCTACGTTACCTGCCAGGTCGTAGAACTTCTCGGTCCTGAAGGCCGCGGACAGAGCCCAGCCGGCCCACTGGATGCCCACGTCCGTGGCGCCACATTTGACCAGCGTGCTCCCCATGACGAGGTCTTGCAGGGCAGCGAGCAGTGCAGGGATCTGGCCGCCTGTCATGGGGCCACTCCTCCGGCGAGCAGAGCAACAGAAACACTGCGTTTAAAGTTCACCGCTGCCATTTTCCTGTCGGGCGCGGGGCACACTGGGTAGTGTAGTTCCTGACAAGCCGAGGCGCAGGGCGCGTCCATGGGTCACCTTGAGGGGTCACTAACAGAGACTGTGTGTAGAACAACAGGTCAAACACAGGTTTCTGAGCTTTAATCAGGCTTTTCTTGATTGATGGACAAGAAATCCAGGTGTTAAGACAAAAAAAAATACAACTAATAGCTGCAGCAAAGTCTGCAAATATAGTAATCTTATATTCCCAAAAAAAGAATAGTGCAAAATACAAGTAACTTTTAAACCTATATACAACATTGACAATATATTTCATGTTAAAATAAAGCATTATGATTCTTTATTAACTCACAAAGCACTCATTTGGCATCAATTTCTTTTTAAAAATATCGATAGTGTAGTTAATCCCAACATAAATCTAATTTAGTAGAAATTTAGAAATCTCTTATGAAAATTTCAAATGTGACAATATTAAATGTTTTTAATACAAAAAGGAAGGGGAAAAAAAGCATGACATGAGTATACAATACAAAAGTTGTTGTATAATGAGGTGCTGGATGTGTTGCTACTTCTACGACTGCCTCAGTGTGTAACATTAAAGCCAAAAAGGTTGCTGGTCTTGAGGTACGGTCACTTCCCTTTATTTCCCTTCATTATCAGGAATTAACGGTCAAGACGGAACATGGCTGAGAGTCCAAAGCGCAGCTCTGGTGACTTTACTAAAAAAGTCCAGCGGCGGCTGAGCAGAAGCAAAGAGAAGGTGCGGACGCGTCTGCTCGTTTCCAGCGAAAAAACAAACTGCTGTTACTCTGAGGCGTGTGCTTTTTGTCCCTGCAGGTACTGCAAAGGCTGGGAAAGACGGTGGAGACCAGAGACGACCAATTTGACTGCTGTCTCCAAGGGTTTAATGACCAGCAGGTGATTAATCCCCTCGCCTGCTGAGAAAATGCAGTTCTTTGTGTTTATTTTTTGACGGTTAAATAGACTGTGCTGTAAATTCCCACTGCTGCACTGTGTACGCACACATTGGGGTGATTTATTGACCACACTCAGCGAATCATACCTCATCAGAGTAATACATCTCCACACTGACAAACCTCTTGTCTATTTGCAGACTGATGGGAACCGAATGTACAAGGACCTGAAGAACTACATCAATGCAGTTCGAGGTGGGAATGCTTTTGAATTTGCAGCAGGCCTGTAGCTTTGCATCCTCTGCATGTCTCAAAAAGATGATTTCACTCTCACAGACATGCGTGAAGCTTCAAGACGCCTCTCGCAGTCCCTGTTTGACTCTTACGAAAGCGACTGGGCTGGAGAGGAAGACTTAGGAGCCATTGTGGAGGTTAGTATGATCATCAGAGGGGCCCAAAACCTGTATTTATCCCTCTCTTAATGCAATATTTATGCAATATTTATGCTGTGCCTTTTACTAAGGGGGAGGATCTACTGTGGAATGACTACGAGGTGAAACTGTTGGACCAGGTGGTTCGCACCATGGAGTCCTACGTGAGCCAATTCCCAGATGTCAGGGTAAGACGAGAGGAGAAGGCCCGAGAGCGCACGCACAAAAACCAACAGGCGCACACAATTAGCTCACACGTGCACACACTGTACATCTGGATCCTGTCTTATTCATTCTGTAGGAGAAAATTGCCAAACGGGGAAGAAAACTGGTTGACTACGACTCTTCCCGTCACCACCTGGAGACACTGCAGACGGCAAAAAAGAGGGACGATATCAAGATAAAGAAGGTGAGTAATAATGATATAAATGCCTGTGTCTTCAGCCAGCATTAGACCTTAAATACTATTCCAATATTTCATCCTGCAGGCAGAAGAAGAGATGAGCACTGCCAAGACCATCTATGAAGGCTACAATAATGAGTTAAAAGAAGAGCTGCCTGTACTCTATGAGAGGTGAGAGAATATTCACAAAGCAAGATACGTGAGGGCGTCCACAGCTTTGACGTTTGACGCTGTGATGTTTCTCATTTTCAGCCGCATCGGATGCTACGTCTCAGTCTTCTCAGCCGTGTCCAACCTGCGGAGCATCTTCTATAAGGAAACGGCCACGGTATGTTCTTGCTCTCTGCTGGAACAGCATCTGGACTCCGTTGGCACGCGATGTTTGAACATTTTTTTTTTAATCGTCCCTCTCTTGTTTCAGCTGAATTTTGACCTCCAGAACGTGATTAAGGAGCTGCAAGCTCAGCATCCAGACAAAGTGTTCGCCGTGAGGGGAATGCAACGGTGAGATCACATATCATTTCATATCAGAACGCCCCAGCGGGTGTCCTGTACCTTTAGAGTGAGGAAGAACTACCCAAACAAACTCTTTAACGGGGGAGGGGGGGACATTGGAGAAACCTCAGAGGGAGGATCCATCCCAGGAGAGGCAGATGTCACAAATAAGATCATTAAATCACAGAATTTCTATTACACGCAGATTGTCAAATATGTGTGAAAACTGCAGATTCAGTTTGAGGTATCACCAAGAGACCCGGACAGGCCACACAAATATTAGCAAAGAATCAAAATGTCACATCTTTTAAAGACAAAAAACCCATACATGTTGATCAAAACATAAATGTGAGCCATTCAAAGGATCACTTTGCCATAAAATGTTGTCATTTACTCAGCTGTGGACTCCTCTGTGCCGACTGTCTTTACTCTATGACTTGTTTTATTTTGCAAAATGAACAACATCTGGCATGCTGCACATCCCACAGTACTGAGAAGAGCACTGCTTGTTGTTCTCTTGCTAAATATTTCAGGTACGGTTCCCTGAAGAGACGCACCCTGTTGTCCCCCAAGGCCTGGAAATCCAGCTTCTCTGAGTTCCACAGGACCTACAGCCCCACTCTGGGCCAGAGGTTTAGTTTCAGGTCCCCAGAAAAGCCTCGTCACAGCAGTCTGTCCCAGGAGGGCAGCTCCTGTGCAATCTCCTCGCAGTCGTCCATCCCGGAGGGCCCCTCCTCGGAGTCCAAGGACCTGGACGCGGGATCGAGTCACAGCCAGGTCCAGAGTCCGTGTGCAGAGGAAGAGAGGGCTGGAAAAGGGTCTGCAGAAGACGGTGATCGAGCGGAAGAGGAGGAGTGTCAGCCCCCTGCAGAGCCAGACAACAAGGGGGACGGTGAGAAAGCTCCAGCCAGCGAGAGCAGCTCTGAACTGAACAACTCCTGTGACTCTGAGAGCTTGGAGCTCCAGCTGTCTGCAGTCGACGACATCCCGCTGCACATTGACGAGAGTGACAACAACCCATCGGAGCTCGACGGTCCTAAAGGAAATGGACTGGAGAACGGTGAAGTTTCTGGCTTAAGAGACCTGAGCATCTCTCGCAAGGTTTGTGTTTTGATTGGCAAACAGCTGCTGATGGAAACCTGGTTTTCACTGCATGTTTTAGGAATGCGTCAATATGCAGAATAACAAGAGCCAATATTAAAACTGCTGTTAGTTCTCTATATGAAAATATGAAAATCAGCTTTTATAAACAATGAAACACGTGTAACACGGTGAAAAGTGTCCAAACAGTGGACACATCAAGTTGGTGCATTGCTGCCACCCTGTGAAGCAGAGCTTGGACTGCGTGTTTGACCTTGTTAACGTGTCCACGTGGTATTTTGACCTACTCTGACCCGCATTCCTGGCTGAAACAAGCAGTAAACGTCATAGCTGAGGATTTCTGCTGTTGCTCTGCACCTCCACTGGTGCATTCTTGATACACACATGTACACTGTATATTCAGCTTAGTTTCCTTTGCCTCCTCCAGGATGCGTCTGCAGAAAACCAGGCATCTCCGGACACAAAAACCACAACAGTTTAATTCGAGGTCTGTGTGATTTTTTTTTTTGTTTTGCACGTATTCAGTCACATATTTTAAAGTTCTTGTTCCCTTTAGTCTTTGTTTCTGTATCTGACTGAATGATCGTGTGTCTGGTTTCAACAGGGAAGCAGCAGATTGAAGTCAGCAGCTGAAGATGTGCACTGCATTGACTATTTTGAATAGTTTTCTTGTATTTATCTTGATACACTGCACCGTCCTGCAACTACAAGTATTTCTGTAAAAGCCATTTTTCATCTTAATTATCCAGAAGGATCTATAATTGTGATCCCACGGATTCCGTCATATCTCTCACCAAACAGGTTAAATCCAGGTACTTAATGGTGTCTAGTGAACAAACATGTACTTATGTACTGTATCAGGTGGCCAGTGCCCAAAAGACTGACACTTAACAGAATGTTTTAATGATTTTCATGATTTTGTTTTTTAATGGTTGTATTTTTTTGGAAAGTGTTCATTTTTGAACCTCTTTGATTTTATTTTGAATTTAATGTCAGTATGTATGATTTTTTTTTTTTTTCACACACAAAATTGGAATCTGTTAACTTTAAGAGGTGTGCACTGTGAAAATGGATAATGGTACAATACTATTATAGAGTATTTTTTGTGTCACAGTTATACTAATTTGTTTGATTTTTAACTAGTAGATGCCTATGAAACCCCTCCAGAGTTGAGTGTATGAAGGATGGATGAAAACAATAAAAATTATGATTTTCAGTATTTTTTTTTTCCAGACATCTCAAAGGGAAATATAATGTGTTTTTACAGGCAGTTTTTCCAAAAGGAAACCAATACGTAGAGTAGTAAATACTAAAAAAGCGAAAGAAAAATTTAAAATACAGGAAAAAAAATAACAATAACAGAAGAATATATGTACAACATACACTGTACCGTAAGATTACCAACATAATGTGATTTATCTTAATTTATGATATTTTTTTTTGATGTTTCTTGCTAAATAAAATAGAAAACTTGTCCAAAATTTGCGTGTCTGCATTTGTTTTGACATTCTGACACTTTGGGGAGAGCAGGAGGGCCTCCAGCACTGCATGCATGTGAATGTAAGTGAGTCCTTACGACCCTGGTCTGGGTCAAGGTGTCACCTGCCACATGGTGTCATGCTGCTGATAATCTGGGCTGAATGTTGCCGGAGCTGCAGGTTGCCCAAACGGTTTAAAGTGACGTGTATTCTTGCTGTCTCACAGAGCTTTTTTCTGTACCTGCAGCTCACCAGAAACAAACCTCAGTCAGACGGCGTGTCCATCACGCCTGCAGAAAGTGGGTGTCTGCACTTTGAACCTGCTACCATCAGTCAGGTGTCATCATTAAATGAACTCAAGGTGACAACAGGAGAAGGACGGCGTTGATCGGCTGTCGTATGACTGGTCCCTGGTAACTGGTGAACATGTGAAGAAACTGTCCTGTTGTGTTTCAGGCTCTCTGGACAACACGTACCCGTCCCTGCACCTGGTGCCTGAAGGCTCGGAGAGTACCTGAAAGAGACGCGTTTGCTGGTTTTTGCAGACTTTCATGTGTTCGTCCATGACGGATGTCACCTAAAACCTGCTGCCTGCTTGTGTTCCTCGCTGCAGGAGAGCCAGCTGGAGCATCTGTACAGCTGTGGTGGAGTCGACTGAACAGGTGTCCATTTTCAAGGTGTCCAATGTCAAAGTAGTGCAGTCAAACTTTCTAAACTAAAAAACCATATGTAGCCGAACGTGGTGCACTGTAGAGGCTTTGTCTCATGTGCATGTCAGATTTGCAGTTTATAATTCCCTGATTTGGACATGGACAATGGAGGAACACATGGACAATATGACTAGCAGAGGCTTGAATGGCTTAACCTTCTATAATTATTCTCACAGGAGTCCTGCAGTCTATTGAGGGTTTCCAGTCGATACAGAGTCGCTGTAATTATTTTCCTGCCAATGAACGAAGGTCTAACTCAGCCGACGTCATTAGTAGAGAAGCTGAGATTTGTAGCTTTTTGCTCTGAGAGCCAGTAATCTAAAACAGTTATTCCAAAAGTCCCCAAAAAGTATATTATTTTTAGGTATATTAATCGAGATTTTTACTTTTCAAATTCCAGTTGAGTCAGAACAAGTGGTCTAATTGGTCAACTAATTTGATTATAGCTTGAATTACTGTATGCACCCCACCCCCACTTTTTTTGCATGTTTTTTCTTCTTAAATCATTCTCAAAAATAATTTTTTTAACGGATGCACTGGTAACTAGAAAGCACTCGGAGAGCGCAGCCCTCCACCAAGGCCAAACAATCCCCTCCAACGTGTCGGTAGACCTACAAGTTTTACCCAAAGCAGCAATGTTTGGGTCATAACTATGATAGTGTCAACGTGCTGATGATTTTTTTAAGCCCTCACACTGTTTTTATCCTCAGTTTCTTTATCATTATTACAGGACCGGGGTGATTTTAAGCCACTGCTGTGAGGGAAATGATAAGTGTGTTCATAAAAAGTGAATATGCAGCTGACACTGTGCTGATTGTGTGGAGCTCCGGAGGAAAAGCCACCATTTGTAAATGATAAAAAAAAAACACTTTTCCTTGAATTAATTTTCATGTAACACTAACTACAGACATCAAAGATTGGTCACAGCAGCAACATGACAAACTCAGGGGGGAAAAAATAGAAAAAATATCCTGGATCCAGACGGCGATCCAAATCACCATCGAATCAGCTGTTCCTTAGGCCACGACCCACATCTCCTGAAAATGCCATCCCGATCCGTCCATAACTTTTTCAGTTACTTTAACAAACAAACAAATAAATAAATAAATAAATAAGATGTAAACTCCTCCCTTGAAAAAAACACAAAGCCCGTGGCAGTCGGTCAGATGACATTAGTTATTGCAGCCATAGCAGACATTTAACGGACAGAAAATTATCAAATACATTTTAGATTAAGCACTAAAAAGAGCCTCTTCATGAAGGATTGGGCGGAAACGGGGTCAGGAAGCGCTCGGAGAGCTGCCCTCGCATTTTTATGCGGGGTGCGGCCCATCACACCAAAAGACGATCTCTGGCGGGGTGGGGACGAGAGGGAAGGGCGGAAACCGAGAGCGTGTGCTGCGTGAGCGCCGTGAGGCTGGGAAAGTATCGCCGCTGGAGGGGCTGTAGACACGCTCTCACCCACCGCTGGAGCCCGGGTTCGGAACGCAGCGTCAGCCTCCATGTTAGCTTAGTTCGGATCGGCACAGCGCGGTTTTTCTCACAGCTGCTCTCCCCGGTAAGTGTAAGTGAGCTCACCCGGGAGGAACAATGCTCTTGTTTTTAACTTTTTTCAGACCATTCAGAGGTTAAACAAACAAACAAACAAACAAACAACACCAACC
>KV751321.1:20742931-20780463 GCA_001698575.1 Mola mola | reverse complement strand
GACAAAGGAACTCCACCTGCGTGTGCGAACCTGATTGCGGAAACGCCAGTTGGGCGTTTGATTTGTTCACCGGTTTGTCTGCGTGTTTCCCACAGGTAGGCCCGTATCAGCCGGCGACTCCACCAGCACCAACCATGAACAGTGAGTCCAAACTCTTTTTAATTTCCTGTGTGTAGCGTTGCAAACGTATTTTACTTATTATTTCACATTTTGAGTTGGCTTTCCCCTTTTTTAAAGAGTCTTTTTGTTTCGTGCTACTTGGTAGTGAAACTTCTCTGTAGAAGAGAAGCAACTAAGTAAAATGAACCCGAAGCTGTTCTGATCTAATAAGTCGGTTGCGAAGGAAAAATGGAAAAAAACCCCAAAACAATTAATGGTTCCAGAATGTCAACTGTGCGGATTTATTTGGCTTTCGAACTTTTGCTCAAACAAAACAATCGACCCAATTGAACAATCGGTTGAGAGGAAGCAAAAACAAACAGCTGTTTTCTTAATTGAGTAATTGCTTCAAGCAAAGATTTCGGACATTTGTTGCTTCCAAAGTGTCAGGTTTTGCTGCTTTTCTCTCATTTCTGACAACAAATTTGTTCTCTGACATGTTTAATTCTGAAAATAATTGACTGATTAATCACGGATTCAATTAATTGTTAGGTGCACCTCTACATTTGATGAGGTCACCTTGTGGTTTGGGTTATCGTAGTGGAGATGTTTCAGATTGACATCAGATCCGAGCCCTGCGTAATGTGAACAAGGAAGTATAATCAAACTCTTTAATCAAAAGTAGTATCGAGAGATAAAATCTCACATTTGACGAGCTAAAGTGCTAAAAACAGCAGAAGTTCTGCTACCCAGTTAATCAGCTGCTCATTCCTCTTTATACTCCCGCTTGTGTAAAATTTAAAGTGCAGCCGTAATTCTAATTGAAAGTTTTTGTTGTGTTATTATTGTTGTTTTTACTCGGCAGTTCTTCTACCAATGTGGTTTTGTTGCATCATAGAGGAATTGGGAATTAAAAAAAACAGGTCAGGCTGGTTTGGGCCCCGGCCCCGTTCAAAATCAGATTAGTGTGTCACGGCACCTAATATTCCCTCCTCAGCCGGCAGCTACGCAGTTACACAAATCTGCTCGAGCCAGCCGCGTGCTGAAGATGGAGCCCTGCCACATGTCTCGCATGCTTTGTTTCTCTCTGTTTCAGACACGGTGCCCCCGATTATCCCCTCCTCCAACGCCACCGCAGCTGTGACACAGGGTGAGTACGCTGCGATGTTACGAATTTATTTCAGCCCTGAAAGCTGAGCTGCAGCCAACAAGCATCCTGACATTTTTGCCCCGCTTGTGTTTTGTTCAGGGTCGGATTTGGGACTTCTGACATCACTTCCCACACAGGCAGGGACCACCGTGATTCAGGGTAAAGGTGTTTTTGTTTCTCCCACACAAGCTGCTCTCCAGCTGGATTTGCACAGTTGTTGGCCAATATTGGCCGATTCATCGTGAAAGTATTCTGCCTCCGTTACAAAGTGTCCTCAAATTTTATTTACTCCCTAATATTATGATGGGTATCAGTCGTGCTCTCGTGAGGCGCAGTGCTGTTTTGTCTCCTCTCAGATTTAAAGCAATATCATGACCTATTTATTTCTAAGTCTTCTGCTACCTGACACTACTGGTTTTAAGTCTTTTCTCCCCCCCCTTTAGTGGTAACAACAGTTGCCCCTGCAGGCTCCAACTCGGCCATTGTTGCAGGTAACTGTTCCTCCTGACCTTTTCTCTCCGACAGTGAAGTCTCAGCGCCTCCAAGCGTCATTTCAAACCGATTTCCTTGCCTCGTTCTCTGCAGTGGTTATTACCCTCATCCTGCTGACGGTAGCCGCTCTGGCCTTCCTGCTGTACCGGTATCTCTGCCACAACAAAGGAGACTACAGGACGACAGGGGAGCTGGCCCCGGGGGAGGACCCCGAGGTGGAGTATGCTGACCAGGGTCCGAGGGAGAAGAAGGAGTACTTCATATGAGCCTGGTGGAAGACGCACGACGAGAGAGAACGAGGGACGGTTTCTGTATTCTGATGGAAGGCTGCTACTCTCTGCACACTGGGTGGTGGCAGACTAGAAGCTATACCAAAGATAAGGTTGTCTTGATGGACATGGAGCAGGTGACAGAGACGACAGGTGCGTTCCGATTGGCAGAGCGAGGTGTCAAACAGCTGATAGGACTTTAAAATGTCAGCCACAGTCCGTTGATCCGCACAATCAGTGAATATCTGGCAACAATCAAAGTGTCGCAACGCTATTTATTGGCCACGTTTCCATTTTAGTATTTGGAGTGTTATTTCATTCAGATATCCTTCCGCCCCACCCCCATCCTCAAGACAAACCATGTTCATACTTTTGCTTTTAAAATGCATTTTCTGTGCCCTTCTTTAATAAGCTAGTCCTGTAGAACGGCATCTTTTTTTTAAATAGTGGACGGCTGAACTTTATTTGTTGCATTGGATTTTGTTACGTTTACGTTTGTTACTGATGACTTTCCTATTTGAGATAAATATGGAAGGCAATAAAACTTTTTTTGAACCAGTGTGTTGTTTTTTTTTTTTTTTTTGTTTGAGTTCATTTTTAAATATGGATCTTAATCTTTAGCATCACTGCCCACAATCTGACTTTGAATTGATGATCAGTGCCCAATAAATATGAATGTTTAATGATTCTAGTGCATCTCAAAATTAAAACATCAAGGATATAGTAATTTCCTTTCATAATCTTATAAAGTTAGACTTTCATGTATTCTACATTATACACATATTTCAAACTAATTTGATTATGGGCTATAAAGTTTAATAATATGAGAAGGAAGCTTTGGCGCAGCAGGCAGCTGAAGGTCATGAGTTCATACCTCATACCATTAATTTCCCTACGAGGATTAATAAAGGCATCTCTATCCATCTCTGTTTTTTGGGGGCCATTTTTTTTTTGTATCGATATTAAATAGTAAAATGTTTGAATATTTTAGTGTATGGGTAATAAAGAGTCAAGAATATATTAAATGTCATAACTGATGAAAAATCATTCTAAAAATGAGAATCACTGGTACACTGCAGATTGTTAGACGTACATAAAGCTATTTTCCCCATTTTAATCATAAAACTGATGTTAATAAATGCAATAACTGGCACAGTGTGCAATATTATTTCACGTAAATAATGTGCAGTATCGTTTTTTTCTTAGCGTGCTGATGTGTTGCTACTTTGCCCTCTAAGCGTTTTATATTAACTTGTGGAATGATAGTTTTAAGGTACTGCACAGCAAATCACACACTACGTGTGCAGTGACAAGATATTCCAGTTCATGAGTTTCATATTTCTTTTGTCTGTGCTTTTCTGAAGAATTGAGCGACTCATTACTAGAAACATGTCAGTATATTGCACAGCTTCACATGACAGGTGTGGGTAAAAACCTTTGACTCGCGCTCAGCAAAGACTGAATCTGATGAGCTTCATTTAGCTTGTGCTTTTTGACCGAAGAGACCAATTTGTTCTTTCATACAGAACGTGTGGTTAAAATAGAGATTGCAATAGAAATGTAGATATTTGTACAAAGGCCAAGCGAGTAGAAGCATTGACTCAAACAAGTAACTTCAATCAAGCACCCATGATACAGCCTGAACAGATAAAACATTTAAACATAAACATGTTCTCGTCACACTTTTACATAGGTGGAAAAACACAGCGTTTCAAATTTCCAAAATAACCTTTATTCTAAACTTACAGTTTAAAGTTTAAGTTTAGTATAAAAAAGTTAAGTGCACCTAAGTTCTTTTTTTTTTTTTTTCCCCAAAGTAATCCATCTTTGACACTCAAATCCTTTAGTAATCTTAAAAGATAGAACGTGTACCAAAGTCTTATCACATCACTTCAGTACATACAACTATTTTTTTTTCTTCTTTTTTTTTTACAAAATATCGTAAAGAGAATCCCTGAACTATAAATGTCCATAATCTATCAACAAAGGGTAATCCATTTGCTGGCTGTGGTTGGCATAGCATCTACTGATTGGCTGTAGTATACAGTACTTCATATTGCTGGGACAAAGCCACCATTATGCTGCTTTACAATCAGAGCAAAAATGGATGAAAGAAAAACAGACACTTGCTTGAATCCTTTTGAAAGCTTTGAAAGCTGCGGCCTCAGACGGAGCCGTGCGAAACGGCAGCGAGGTCGGGAATAAAATGTGTTTGTGTTGGAGCTGCTGAGAGGTTAATTACAGGAATGACAGATGTTTGCAGACAGCTGGTCTCTCTGACTTTAACATCGCTGGATTCACTGATGCGGGGCTGGCAGGAAGAGCATTTGTTTTGTGGAGGCCACAGCTGTTCAAACTTGATTCGGCGCGTCGGATACCCAGTAACACGTTGACGATCCCAGACACCAACATGAAAAAATACCTACAGACAAATGTTTATGGTATCTAGACTGATTGACCACGTTTCAGATACCTAATTTAAGGTTTAAGAAGTTTATTAACCAGCACAAAAATGTCTTGAAATTAACTATTATGCTGACGTTGACAAGTGAACGCAAATGTCGGCAAACAATTTCAGGCTACAGAACTATGCAAACACATCCCGACGTTCCTTTCAAATGGAGTGAACTTGATGCATTTTACAATTTTAAATGTTCACAGCTTTTTTTGTGTAAAAAAAAAAAAAAAAAAAAAAAAAAAAAAAAAAAACCCCTTTTTTCTCCCCCCCCCCCTCATGCACGTAGCAGTGTAACTCAGGTGTTTAATGTGCCTGTAGCAAAGGTGCAAAAGTATACAACGATTTGAGGAAGTAACCCAAAAAAAAGTGAAATTAAGACAGTAACTAATATGTCAGACTAAAAGGTGCGAGGTACCGCAAATCCCAAGACTGCTTGTTCCATGATATGTTTGCTTTTAAACCGTGACGCCTTCAATATCGGGTCACAGCCAAACATAAGTGCATTGTAGACCAAATCTTTGGTACAACCAGCTCATTGGTTCTACTGACAAAATGATCAGCACGTGTTGATCACTGAGCTGCAGAAAAGTAATGACAGGGGAAAAAAAAAAACGAAACAGAACAATCAACCTGTGAAAAAGTTTTCTTTAAACTAGTCACATGTGGTGACATTTTCCTACGGAGGATAAATACCAAATAATACTGTGTAGAGAGAAAAAGACCAACAATGGAGGGTAGTTCTTCATATCTGCACAATAAACATTTAGTGTATAAAACTCTGGGTATCCGACTGTGACAAAGAAAGAGGAGGCAAAAACAAAAAAACAAAAAAAAAAAAAAAGCTAAAATGTTACACCAACCACCCCTTTCCATTCGACTGACTATTTGGATTTACTTTAAATTTCTTTCCTTTAAGTTTACTGAAGTTATTTTACTTTAAATCAGGGCTAAACCCAGTGCTCTTTGGCACTTGACTATATTCATCTACAAGTTGCCCTACAAGGTACAGTAACCCACTTTGGATATTGCATGAAGTCTTTTTCTTGAATTATTTGCTTTAGTTTCATTCATGTCATTTACAAGTGATTTAAATAGAACAACCTGTCACGCAGACAGCTCACTGTGCAATTAATTTGCCGTGGTATTTTCAATACTGTGCAAAGGACGAGACAATTCTAACTAAAAGCATCTAAGATGCTTTATTCTTTTCTTTTTTATTTGTATATTCGAGATTCCTCGTGATCATCATATTTACATTCAACTATTACACATCTATGAATTAGCTACACTAAGAGATTTGAAAAAAGACGAGGGGAGATCTGGGGTTTTTTTGCGCTTTCACTGAAACTGTGTAAATGCATTTCACTTTCACTATGAAGCAGCTAAACTAAATAACGCAGGCCTGATATTTCAGCATTTCATTTACAATAGCTTTACAGGTATTTAAGAACATCTCGACATAATTTTGTGATCCCTTTGATCAAAGGAGAGCAGGTCTCTTCGAACAAATACAGATGCCTGAAAGAGGTCCGATCTGGAATGGCTGAAAGAGGTTAGACCCGACGGAAAAATTATGGAATAAATTCTACCACCTTAAAAATGTGTTCCTCTTTTGGCAGTGGCATTCGTCGTTTGATCGCTAGGTCAGAAGTGGACTACTGTACCTTTCACGAGGGCTCTAAAATATTACATTCTGTTAGGTGATATCAGTATTGTGGCGTGGCCGAGCAGCCTGAAGAGGGAGGCGCATGAGATGGGGCGGGGGGGATGTGGTTTAGGCATGAACGGTCAGCTGAGGACTCGCCGTTACCAGATGGTATAACCTCCGCTGGATCCGCCCATGAAGAAGTTATTCTTGCGCTGTGCCATTACAACGTTGGCACCCTGCATGGCGGCCAGCTGAGCTGCGTTGGGGGGATGTCCGGGAGGTGGGGGCTGGAGACGGTGAGACACAAGCCGAAATATGAGTACAGGAGTTCGATATATTCTGAGGTTTAGGCGTAAGATTAAAAAAAAAACTGCAATAATTACAAGTGCAGCCACTGATTAAACCCTTCAAAATTCCAACCAGAATTTTGTGTTTCTTTTTCTTTTTCTGTGGCCTTAAAATGCCTCATCGTGGTTGTGGTCTGTCACCTTCCGACATTAAAACTAGTTTACTATACGCTGCACAGTGTCAAGCTCTAACATTGAAACCAACTGGTAACACTGGACAATAAGGTTGGGTTAATTAACATTAGTTAATGCAGTAATAAGCATTTACTCACAGTTAATGTGTCAACTACCTTCATGTTAACAAAGATACTAATTCATACATTATTTGATAATTTAAAACCAAACTATTAAGGCATGTTTTTAATGGCATGTTTGAATTAACAAATGGTTAATTCGGGTTAATAAATGTGTTATTGCAGTTAAGTCATCCTTATCTACTGCTTTAACTGATGCTAATTAATGTAAAGTATTATCGACATACAGTTTTGTTTGAACCAGACAGAAGAGGAAGAAGAGGATGAGCTAATTGGACAAGGTTGCTTACAAGTTGATGCATCAGATTGGTGAGTTTCGCTTCTTTTGCTTCTGTAACATTATATTCAACCCCTGCAAGTTGTCAGGATTGGTTCCTTAGCTTTTCTATAACCCAGGCTGTCTGAATAGCGAGTCACTGACTGCAAATATTGGTCATCATGTGTGTCATCGTACATAAAACACCTTATGTTATCAAGGTCACCAAATTCATTTTCATCGAAGGAGGTCTTTGATTCATTGGATTAGAGGGATACTCACTGGGATGGAAACGCTGGTGCCTGCTGAGAAACGAGCGCCGGCATCAAAGCCGCTGTCCACCATCACTGTTGAACCAGGGGGGTACATAGGTCCCATGGGATAATAAGCCATGGGGACATTCTGACCCACCGGCCCAACTGACATGTGTGGCTGCATGGGCATGAACACCTGAGCACCAGGGTAGGGAGAGGACATCTGAGGCATCTGACCAGGCACCTGAGGTGGAAGCACGTATCTGGGCTGGTATATCTGCAGCGCACAAATAGAAAAGGTTCAGACACGTGTCGAAGTGTTTGCAGTTAAACAACATAGACATGTGATCACCCACCTCAGAATATGCAGGGGGTGTGTCTGTGTAAGGAGGTGCCTGAGGAGACATTTGCATAGTGGGAGGATATACAGGTGCAGTGCTCTGCTGAGGGTACACAGACTGCTGTGGAAACGAACCTGAAACACAACATTTCACTTTAGGAGGCGGCCGTCCCGTCAGCAACTGACACAAAAATCCAGAGTTTACTGAGTGAGAGTCAGCTGCAAACCAAAGTGTTTCTCAGAAATAACAAACAAAGGCATAGGTAACAGAGACAAGCAAGTGATGTTTAGTACTGCAAAGAACACACACATTTTTAGTAGAATAAGAAAATATTTTAATATTAAAATACGGGTAGCAGAGACTTCTGGAAAATAAAGCGTTGTTGTGATGCGGGACGTCAATTCCAGTGATGGAATTTCAATTACACACAGGGGGAAATAAATAAATGTGTTGGTAGAAATGAAGAGATTGCTCTATTATTTGATTAACAATGAAAAAAATTATGATCGATTAATCATTTTAGAATTTTTAAAGCAAAAAATTGCAAATATCGGGTTCACTTTGTATTGTTGATGACTTCATTTTCTGCTATTTTGCCAACATTCATCACACAAAGCAATTATTGGAGCAAATGATTAGTTGATTGATCATTTAAATTCTTAGTTTAAGTTTCATTCTTTAAACATACATTCTATATTAATTACACGCCAAGTGAAACGTTTCACTTTCTTATTGTCTGGAATTTTGATGATTGCAATTTATGCAGTTACAGCGAAATATTGTAATATAGTGAAATGTGTTTTTAATTAAGGCCTTTTTCAACTGCAGGTCATAATTCTCAAAAATGAATATACCAAAATTCTTGAAATGTGTAAAAAAAAAAATCAAGATATTGCACATTTTTTTGAGAGGCACCATTTTACACGTCGTATGTGTAAATAATTCGAGATTATTGATACGTGTTTCGATTTCCACGCAAACGGTAAAATGATGTCATCGTTGGAGAAGCTAGCTAGCTCCGAATGTGACCTGACCAAGCGACGATTTCCGCGGTCATTTAAGGTGACAGTAAACGCCTTCGCCGCAGCACACCCGCTACTTAGGATGAATTCGGTGCCCGCATGCATCGCGCCGTCTCCGGTGTGAATATCCGTTAATTGTCGTGCAACGTTACGTAGCTCCCCCAAACGCGAAGTCCGCCTCAGACAACCGTAACGGTAGCTCTTCGTCTCGATTTACAACGTTATGTAGCGAACAGCCGACTGGCCACCTAAAATGTCCGGAGAAATACCTTTGTTGTTCATTCTTCTGGATTGATCTGGACACTGGGGAGGCGAGGGATCAGATTAAAAGCACGTCTGCGTATCTTGTCACGGCCTTAGAACAGGTTACGGCTTTCACAGTCGTCCACTTCCTTGTTTTTCAGCTTCTTGTTGTTGTGGAAGTGGTGACGTCAGACGTTCGCCATCTGTGGTTCGACGCACACGAGTGTTTTGCGTGTGTGCGGGCGCCCCCTACGGGTAAAAGAGTGAAGGCGAACTGCTGTCTTCCAAAAAGCTGCAAGTAAATAATTTGATTTAAATTCAAGGTCAAGTATATATAATAGATAATAGTTTAAAAAAATTTGTTTATTGCCAGAATACGGGCTGAAATAAATAAAAGAATACTTAGATATTTAAGACTTCATATACACATGGCTTACAGTTTAGTAACTTGCAACTAGAGGCAATACTAAATTTTCAGTTCAACATGATATGGATACTCTTGTAAGAATTTTAATAATCTTTAACTGATACCAATACTCAGAATTTCTTTAGTGTCAAAATTTCTTTTCACAAAGAGTATGATAATGGAAAAGATATGATAAAGGCAAATCACACCAAACCATTGCCATTAATAATATATTTGTTACAAAATCAATTATGAATGCAATTAGATAGAAGACAGAAATAAAATGATGACATAAAGATAAGATAAATAAATAAATAAATCTAACAGCAATTGGATAAAATAAATCACAATGAGGACAAAAACGTTCAGATTTGCAACTTTATAAGAGATTACTACATTTCTGCTTCAAACAAAGCATAAAGACTTGGTTCTCACATTAAAATTAAATGCATACAGTCAAAACAGTCGAACAAAATACACAAGGGAGCTGAAAAATAAGGAGAAAGATGGTATTATGGTATTAAAAACCTCAAAAACGAATCAATACTAGATGAGTATCCGAGCATCACATTTGCAGCATCTTTCCACCCATCCTTACAAACAACAACAACAGCACAAAAGAACTTGGGTGAACTTGAGTCAAAATCTAACAAGGGTGAGATACACAACGGGATCATTTGTTTAATTTTTTAAAAAAAAGAGGAACAACTCAAATATTTGGAATTTTCACACTCATTTAAAATGACAGAACCAGAGCTATAGATCAAAATATAGTTTGATGGCTTTTTAAAGAGATGATTCTCTAAAACATCATGTCCGGATTCAGCCTCTTTATGGAATAATTCCATATTTTTTAAATAGAAATAACTGGGGCCACGCGTTCCGTGGCTTTTTCTGGTCGAAGTTGTCGGTTCTGTAAAGTGAACCCGGCCGTTTTGAAAGCAGAAGCAGCTGCGGCGGCCGCGGCGCCTTTAAGAGCTCCGCGGCGCCTCTCGAGTCGAGGCCGACATTTTTCCATGCGAGATTTTTTTTCTCTTGCATAAATTATGTTCATGACGTAGTGCAAAAAGGGCAATTTTGTGGCGAAAATCCGCGTCTCGGCGGCTCAAGTGGGCTCCGGCGAGGCACGCCGAGGACGCCCGATGATCCCCGCGGCATCGTCATTAAATATTCAGCAAGAGGAGCTCCCAAACAGCGCGAGGCTCCTTATCAATGCAAATAGCCCTTTTGTGTGCGGCCACGGCGCCCGTGTGGGGAGCCGCGGTGAATTTTTAATGATGTGTGACCGAAACGAACTGTGAATAGGACCTTTATGAGAGCGACGGATTACCGGAGACGAGCTGCAGTTTGGCGGTAAGTTGGACGGAAAGATCGGAGAGCTGCACCGTGCGCAACGGCGGCGAAATGGCGAGAGGAAATGAGTTGGGGTTAATATGCAATGCTCGTAATTAGCATAATTTATATATTTATGATAAAGAGAGGGAACTGCATAATATTCGGTCTCCCGGCGCGGCTCGGGACGGTTCGTGTCGGCCGGACTCGGCGCGTGGCGCTCGTCTCCAAAAGTGGCCGACGCGGAGAGACTTTTATCGGGCAGGGATGGGGGCGGGGAGCCCCGCGAACACCCGCCGAAGTTTTGACAGATCCTCGCTCCTCACGGGGCTCTGCGGTGGCCATCGCGCCTCCCAGAGTCGTCCTTTTTGATCTGCGCTGAATTCCTCGCCACTTACCGCCGGCGATCAGCGTCTTTCTGCGGCTCCAGGCGCAACACGGTGTGGCCTGTTTATAGGCCCCTCCAAACAGTCTGGCTCCTGCCATGAACACAGAAACACTCGTCTGCATGTGGCTCCGCTTCATCAAACTTCATTTTTCTTCACCCCCTTCCCCTTCAAATGGCTGCAGAAACAGATCGGAGGTGGATAAACCAGACACGGGGTTAAGGGGATCAGTCTTTGTGAGTTTGTTTAATCAATCTCTGTTTGCCCAGAATGCCAGGAAGACGGTGGCTGTGATCGTGCAGCGAGCCATGAACTCCCAGGACCTGCCTGCCGAAGATGCCCCGCTCACGGTCAATGAGCAGGTAACGCTCACCTGTGTGCCAAAGCACCCTGACGCCCCTCCGCCTCGAACCTGCAGCTCTGTGCTCCTGTCACCCTCCATCCTGCCCACATGCCGTGATGAATCATTACCTTCCGCAGCAGCTCACTGACATCAGGGCCCACTTTTGTGTTTTACCACCTAATATTACCCGCTGCTGTGTGCTTTAAAACGGCCATGCTCAGTAATAAATTCTCTCCGTCTTTCTAGTCTGTTGAGACACAGTCGGCAAACAAAGGCAAAGCGAAAGGGAAAGAAAAGCATTGCTTTGAGCTGCTTGTTGGCTGATGCTCTCTGTTGTTTTGGTGTACACATGCTCCTCGCATTCATGTTTCCACCTTTATTTATTTATTTTTTTTTTAATTTATTTTGGTGTTTTTGACTCATTGTGTCCTAACATGCTCGGCTTCTCTGTTCTCCTTAGCCATTCACTGTCTGACTGCAGAAGTCTTTTTTCAGCCATTTAAATCCTGCACTTTGAAAATTCCCTGCCAAAGACCACCAGGTATGCATCCTCCTCTTATCTTCCCCGCCTTGTCTCTCTGCACCTTGTCTCGCCGCGTCGGCCCCCTCGGTCTTTTTGTCTCCGCACATCATAAATCAGGAGTCAAAATCAAATCAAAATCAATTATTTTTTGTGATTCCTCCGGGGGCGAGATCACGTGAGACTTTTGCAATGTTACAATGTTCTATTTGTTTCGTAAAATTCTAATAGAACTGTGACTAACAGTTATTTTCACCATTGATCGATTCATCGTTTACCCTATGCGCTGTCAAAAAATGCTCGTGACTTCAATACCCAGAGACTCTTTATTTAATGCCAAAAATGACAAAGAAAAGCAGCAAATCCAATTCCTCTAACAAATGTTAAATAATTCTGCTCGAAACAGGACCAAATCGGTGATTAAGTCATCTAAATAGTTTTCGATTAATTTTTGCTATCGATTGATCAATTAATGGCTGCGGCTCTAAATAGAGCCTTGAACCAATGAATTAAAGAATAGAGTTAAAAGGTAAAAGTTCCTTTTGCATTTGAGTCGTCTCAGCTTTGACTCCTCGTGTGCTGTGCAGGTCATTGTGATGTCTGGCCATGAGACTATCCGCGTGCTGGAGGTGGAGGTCGACGCGTCTCTGCCGTCATCGGCGCCTGATGGGAAGAGCCAAGGCGGAGCCGAGGAAGCGGCTTTTTTGGTCGGCGGCGCACACGATGGCCTCGCCGCGCCCCAGAGCGGGGGAGTAGGTAAATCGCCTTTGTATTATTTTATGATGATGATTAGCAGGTGACTGATCGTGGTCGCTGTGAGATGCTGATAAAAGCTGTAACAGCGACATCAGATGTGAGTGGGAACCAATCCTGGCTGTGCCCCTGCAGCGTCGGCTGAGCAGCAGGTGGCGTCCGTAGAAGCCCCGGCCCCCGCCGTCCAAACGCTGACACCTGCCGTTCCCGTCAGCGTGTCCCTGACACAGCCCCAGGCCGCCATGCCCATCACTGTGCAAGGATGCCCACAGGTATGAATCTGCCCGCCCGGCTGGCCTTTATCCTCAGCCATCAGAGGAAGAATGATGTAGAGAAATAGCTTCATAGTCTTGGTTCGTTCTTGTCTTGAAACCACAGGTAGAAATGAGCCTCAGGTCGGGGTGTGTGGGCCTCGAATGGGCAGACACTGAATGTTAAATACTGAGCAGGTCTGACACCACACTTGAATTCAGAGGCTGTAGAAACTGTTGGAAGAATTTTTCAAGGAGATGGAACAAAATGCAGTGCACACTGTGCTGATAACAAGTTAAAGGAAAATTCCGCTATTTTTCAAACTATAATTTAGCAGATTGGCGAAGCCTGGGATAAATATTTTGGAAAAGTAGCAATAGGGAAAGTTAGGATGAGCACAGTCTGTACAAACATTTGTTTTATATAGTATTTTTACAGTTATTGAGTCAAAAACACAGAGGCGTTTCACTGTGGGTGGCTGTTCCGTGTTAACAGACCCTTGCTAAAACATTTTGAGTGTAGCTGATGGCAGAAAAAGGACTTTATTTGCCATGCCATCGCAGCCAAACTCCATACTGGAGTGGTTTTCAACAAAAACGTATTTTGTTGAGAATGCTGATGGAGAAGTTTAGAGAAGGTCAGAAAGAGTCGCATTGTGTCTTTGTGGTTCCAGAAAAAGCCTACGACAGGGTGCCGAGGGAGGAACTGTGGTTCTGTATGAGGCAGAGAAGTATGTCAGACTGGTGCAGGATATGTATGAGAGCAGTATGAAAGTGGTGAGGTTCGCTGTAGGAGAGCATCAGGGATCGGCCCTGAGCCCCTTCTTGTTTGCTGTGGTGATGGACAGACTGACTGATGAAGTCAGGCAGGAATCTCTGTGGACGATGATGTTTGCAGATGACACTGTGATCTTTAGTGAGTGAGAGAGTGAGAGAGTGAGTGAGTGAGAGAGAGAGAGAGAGAGAGAAAAAACCTGGAGAGGTGGAAAGAAGAGGAAGGAAAGTCAGTCGTGTCAAGACAGAATACATGTATGTGAATGAAAGGGAGGAGAGGTGGAAAAGGTCCATGAGTTTAAAGTTCTTTGGGTCAACTGTTAAGGGTAAAGGGGAGTGTGGTAAAGAGATAAAGAAGCGAGTGCAGGCAGGGTGGAGGGGGTGGAGAAAAGTGTCAGGAGTGATCTGTGAGAGTAAGATTAGAAGCAAAAGTGAAAGTAAAGGTTTACAAGAGGGTAGTGAGACCAGCAGGGTTGTTTGGTTTGGAGATGGTGGCACTGACCTAAAGACAGGAGGCAGAGCTGGAGGAGGCAGAGTTAAAGATGTTGAGATTCTCTTTGGGAGTGACGAGGATGGACAGGATGAGGAGCGAGAACATCAGAGGGACGACACGGGTCGGACGATTTGGAAACAAAGTTAGAGAGGCCAGATTGAGATGGTTTGGACATGTGCAGAGGAAGAACAGAGGATATGTTGGTAGAAGGATGCTGAAGGTGGAGCTACCAGGCAGGAAGCAAAGAGGAGATTCATGGATGTGGTGAGAGAGGACATGCAGATATTGGTGTTAGAGAAGAAGATGCAGAGGACAGGGAGAGATGGAGGAGGATTCGGTGTGGCGACTCCTAGAAAAGTAAAACAACTCAGTAACACAGCGTTTGACTAGAAAAAAAATGTATTCCTGTTCAGTGCAGGAAAATCACTCCTATAAAAATTCCAAAAGTCTATTTAAAAGTAAATATTTGATTTAAAAAAAAAAAAGCTCTGTACTTGTTCATGCGAGTTAGAAGCTAAAATGTTGTCATGCTGCATCAGGTGCTGACCCAGGAAAGTTTGGCCACCCTGATGACGGGCATGATGGCCCAGACGGGATCCCTGGGGCAGCCCCTGCTCATTCCCCTCAGCATGGCAGGCTCGATCAGTGGCCAGGGCGGCCTGGCTGTCCTTACCTTGCCTACCACCAATGTAGCTTCACTTCCTGGGTTTGCGGCAGCTAACGCGACTGGAAACCTCTTCAAACTGCCCTTTGCTGGCCTTCAAGGTAAACCCCCGATTTTGTCTTCTATGGCGCCTTTGTGTATTTCTTTGATGAAAAGACATTCCATTTTTTTATGGCATTATATTTTCTCACATTTCTGCCATTAATACTTTTATACTTCAGCTTTTTCTGGGATTTTTTTGCCTCCACCAAGGAGGTTATATTTAGGCCAGCGTCAGTTTCTTTATAGCATAAATCAGAAATTTACAGACAGATTTTGATAAAAGCTTAATCAGAGGTGCGATGTGGCCTAAGAAACATTAGATTCGATTTTGGTCCAGATCATCGTCTGGATCCAGGATTTTTTCAATGGATTTTTACAGGATGGGGGCGACTAAACAGGCTGTAAACGCGTAGCTGGAATTGATATGAAGCAGCAGCAGCAAGTTGACACGTCACAATAATAACACAAACATTGAACTGTGAGTAAAATTTGCACAACGACTGACATGTGGGAGGGGACTGTTTGGCCTCCGTGGAGGTCGGCGCTCTCTGAGTGCTTTCTTGGTTATTTGTTTGTTAATAGGATAACTCATGAAGTTAGGATTTGGATGACATTTTCAGGACAGGTGGGAAATGGCCTTAAGAACAATCGATTAGATTTAGGTGGTGATACGGATATGATCGGGACTTTCAAGGATTTTTATGCGACAGGGAATCGGTGTAATATTTTTTTACGTTATATTCTTCCTTTCTTCCCTGATTTCTCTGTGGCACTGCTGCTTTCTTTGATGTCTTTAATGACTTTTATGTAACCTGAAATTCATTTTTACTGCGTAATTTGTTAATAGGACTTTTGAAAAAGTTACTGTCGGATCTTGATGAAATTTCCACCTGACCAGGGACAGGTGGGTGGGGGGAAATGGCCTAACGCATGTTGTGCAGAGACATCGGCATGTGGGGGAGATTTTCGTCCTTGGTGGAGGTCTGCATCTCTAGTTTTATATTCTTTCTTTTTTTCCCCCTGGTCTTCTGTGGCGCTGCTGTGAATTTATTTGATGATGGTAAAGTCTTTTATGGAACATAAAAGACATTAAAGACATCATTTCTCCAACTCTGTCCGTCACTTCTCTTTTCTTTGTCCTTGTCTCCTTTCCTCATGTTTCTTTCTCGTCTGTCTGCACTTCTTTCAGTTTTCAGTCAATTTGGATCTTTCATTTTTGACAGTACTAAAGTTTGGCTTCTAGCTTTGTGGACAATGGATTTTCCCTTTTAGCTACGTCAGCATATTTCAGGACAGCTAACAGTGAGTTACTTGATTTTCTTACTCAGCTGCCACGGTCCTGAACTCAGTCCAGCCCCAACAGACGATGTTCCAGCCCCAAGCAGCTTCCATACAGTCGGTGCAGGCTGCTGTGCAGCAGGTGACCTCTCAGCCAACACAGGTGACCAATCCTCAGGTTACCGCTGCTCAGATGGCTGCAGCCCAGGCGACCTCAGCCGCCACGGCTGTCTCCCAGTCCAATGTATCCCTAGCAGCTCTGCAGACGGCAGGGCTCTCCATCAATCCGGCCATAGTAAGAGCCCTTCAAGGATGTCTCTTCATTTTTGTCCTGTTTTTCCATGTGGGACTTAATGTCTTCTCCTCTCCACACATACTGGAATCAGATCAATGCTGCTTCCTTGGGAGCTCAGACGCAGTTTCTCAGTTCCCTCACTTCCACTCCCATCTTCACCAGTGCCATGTCCAACATGGCTGGCATCGCCAGTCAGATCATCACAAACGCGCAGGGTCAGGTGGGTGCCATAACGCTCGGTCTTTGTCCTCCTACGTCACACATCCTAATCAGCATGATCACAGGAGAGTGGCAGAGAAGCAAGATTTAAAGGTGCGGGGTTGACAGATTGGGTCGGCCACCAAGCCAAAGCGTCTGTCTCTATCTAATGCCGGGTACAGTCAGTGAGATTTTGGGTCGTAGTCCCAAGTCACACAGTCAGAGAGGATCAAAGATCTCGCAGTCTTGCGACCCAAGCTTGGCTGCAGCAGAATTTAGGACGATCATCTCAGAATGTGACCGCTGCCACCAAACAAGATAAACGCAACATGAAATGACCGATCAGCACGAGCCCACACGGGTGCTAACATATTAGCATATGCTAAAAATAATGTTACTTTGCAACACGGGCGTCCCATATTGGCTTCTTTTCCGCATCCAAGTCCGTGTCCACCTTGTCTTGTTATTCCCCTTTTTTCCATTTTTCCTATGCACATGCATGACACTATGGCAAGAGTTGGCCGCCTGCTGACCGCTAAGAGCAACCTCAGTTCGATCAGGTTGACGCACGCTGATGACTGGCTGTGACGCTCTGCGTTGTATTGTAGCCTGTGATTCATTAGGTGCCTCGTCGCACAGTGTACATGCATTTCATACTCAACATTATCAGACGCGTGTTGTGCAGCGTGGCTCGCAATAAAGTTATTGGAAATGCACATTCTGTAGGATGCACACATTTCACTTTCCAAAACTCCAGTGTACCTTGAATTTCGGGAGATTTATCTGTTGATGATACAGATAAATCATCCACGGCACTGTGGAATTAGTTTAATTTGAATTGTATGAAGTGAAAGAATGGGAGACTAAAAGGAGGTGAGAACATGAACTAAATTTGATTGGAAGAACAAAAAAAAGAACAAAAAAATGTTCCAGCTTTACAAGAAAACCCGTCTATCTAAATCTATTGTGTGGATGTGTGTTCTAGTCTTGGTTTTTGTGAGCGCGCAGTCAATGATGAAATATATGATGTTGAAATCGATATGTCTTTTAAATGAACCCCACCCCCCCCTTCAAAACAAAGAATTATCCTCTAAGTGCTAAGTGCTTGAATGACATCCATTCATACAAAAGTCCCACACTGCTGGTTTAACCTGTCCTGTGCACCTACTCTCCACCAAAGAGCCTTAAATATGAGGATCTATAAAGTCTTACATCCGTACGAGTGTCTCGTTAGCCAAAAAGGACTTTGAGACACAGCAGACTTAAGAGCTAAAGGTGTAAGAACAAGTGATTTAAGGATATTACTCTATCATCTCAAAGCTTTGCATGGACAGTCCAAATATTTCAGTGCTGTGTTCCTGTTTAAAGAATAAAAGCCTTCGGATAATCAGCAGGTTTACCAGTGAACACTTTCAATACTTGATATTAACATTGTTGTGATTCATCTTCTTACATCTTCTATCTTCTTTATAATAGCATTTGCTTATTTCAAATGACTTGACTGTTTCTCCACAGGTGATAGGAACCCTCCCACTGCTGGTGAACCCCGCCTCTTTGGCTGGAGGGGCGGCGACACCCACTCTGCCCCTCCACGGCCTCCAGGTGCAGACCGTCGCCCCGCAGCTGCTTCTCAACACCCAGGGCCAGATCATTGCCACAGTGGGGAACGGATCGGCAGCGGTCGCGACTTCTGCCGCGGTTCTGCCCAAAGCTGCTGCCCCTCCGACGCTTTCCAAGCCAAACACGCAGGTAGACGGCAAACATGACATTACTGCGTCATCTTTTAATAGATAGATGATCATCTGTTCCTAGAGGGGATCAGTTTTTCCACATAAAAACATCATTGCAGGTCAGATCTGAGAACACTGTTTATGTGTGTCCTCCCAGGCTTTGGTAACAACTGCCAATCAGGCCCCGGTGGTCATCGCCCCGCAGCCGTCCGTGCTCAAGAGCTCCACCGCGCTCTCCCCGACGGTGCCCATCACCTGCGGAGACATGTCCAAAGTGGGCCAGCTCGTCAGCAGTATGTACACCTGCATCTCGCATCCAAGCATTCAGTTCGTCTCGCGGGAAGCGGGCGGATATTTTTGACCACTCTCTGTCACAATTGTAGAACCCCAGCAGGTAGTCAGCGGCGAGGAGGGCATTAATCTGGAGGAAATTCGCGAGTTTGCCAAGAATTTCAAGATCCGCCGGCTGTCCCTGGGGCTTACGCAGACACAAGTAGGGCAGGCCCTGACCGCGACTGAGGGGCCGGCATACAGCCAGTCTGCCATTTGCAGGTAAAAATGCTCCCCTGTTCAAGTTGCCCTGCATATGCACATTCTTCGCTAATGTAGATATTGATTGGTGTAGAGCCACACCTAAGCATTGTTTTAAACATTAATTCATCAGAGGATTATTTTCACAATCAATTGATCAATCATTTACTCTATAAATTGTCAGAAAAACACAAAGTGACATCTTCATTTTGCTCTTTTGACTCCAACCAGTTGTTAAAAGCCCGAAGACTCTTCATGTACTATCAGACATGATGAAGAAAAGCAGCAAATCCTGACATTTTAAAAGCCAGAACCAACACATTTTTGACTTTTTTAGGCTCCAAACAAGACTGAAACAATTTTTCGATTATCAGGACAGTTGTCGTTTAATTTCCTTTCGATTGATTCATAGATTAACCATTGCAGTTGTAGATTGAACTATCTCACTAACAAATATCGTTTAATACACAGTATGACATTTTGCTGCATGAGGTTTGTCAATTCAAACAACGAAAGCAAAAGGTGCAGATTAATGTAGTAAAGTATTGTGGGATCATGATGGAATTATTCACTTTATGCTGTATTTATATCACATTTGCGAACTTCTTTCTCGCTCTCTGACTCTCTGGAAAGATCCAGTGGTCGCACGAAGCGTACCGTTAGCTTGAATGAAATTTTGGGTTTGATGGACGACATGAGAGCCCCTCAGAAGTTATCTCGATCACCCCTTGGTGGCAGGTTCCAGTACGGGTCCTAAAATCACCTCATCCACATATTATCCAGTGTGGATGAGGTGAAATGTGTAAAAATCAATAAATAGGTATAAAAAATATAATAAAATGTGATGCTGTAACTTAATGATTACATTCAAAAACGTTGTTGTTGCTTTGGCTGTGTTATAACGAGCAAGCAGCTGTGTAAATTGTAAGAATTGTGAATTATGGTTCATATCAACATCTGCTCGTAGGTTTGAAAAGCTGGACATCACCCCAAAGAGTGCTCAGAAGCTGAAGCCGGTGCTGGAGAAGTGGCTGGCCGAGGCCGAGCACTGGAACCAGAAAGGCCAACAGAACCTGATGGAGTTTGTGGGCGGCGAACCGTCCAAGAAGCGCAAGCGACGCACCAGTTTCACGCCGCAGGCGATCGAAGCTCTCAACTCCTACTTCGAGAAGAATGCGCTGCCGACGGGCCAGGAGATCACAGAAATTGCCAGAGAGCTGAACTATGACCGAGAGGTTGTGCGAGTCTGGTTCTGTAACCGGCGACAGACGCTGAAAAACACCAGCAAGATCAACGTCTTCCAGGCGCAGTAGCGACCGCGTTCCGGGAGGGATAATTTATTTTTTTCTTTCCCGTTTTGAACGTTAAATACGGCAACACACATCCAGACTCTATTGCTAGTAAAAGCTGGGCTGAAAGAAAGAAAATGGCTGGAAGAATATGAACTTTTGGAGTAAATGAAGGGAAGATGTGAAAGAGTATTAAAAGTCGAGTTATTGTAATGTAAGGCTGTATATGTGTACTACATCTGTGTGGTGGGTACAAAGTCAAACTGCATGGTCCTTTTCTCATACACAATGATAATAATAATAACATACAGAAACATTTGAGGATTTTTTATACGAGTGGTTTTATAGTATATCCCTCTCGAGTGGCAGTGCATTAAGTCACGGTGATTTGACTTGGGCGCAGTGGCCGACATGAACGTGCTTTTGCCACCAAGGATGTTTTTAAATCCTGGCTGCTCATTTATTTTATATTCACAGAGTATTTGTGCTGCGTGGGCAGTTCCGCAGACATAAATGAGTCTGGGAGACAAGATTCTGTGGACTAAATGAAGGCGACACCCCTATAACCTTATTTTCACAAGAATTTGTTGTCTAAGAGAGCCCAAACTGACTTTGCTGTCGGTGGCCTCTTGACAATCATTGTATTGATTTTTAGTTTTTTCTTTTTTTGATGGATAACCACAAAGATGAGCTTAAAATCTGCAGTCATTTCCTTTTTGTTGGCCATGGAGACTCGTATTTCATAGACAACAGGTTCTTATCAAAGTAAAGTTGTAGTTTTGACTGTGATACCACAACTCTAAACCTTTTTTTTTTCACCGTTTGTTACGTTTGCGAATCATGAATCCTGCAAAACATCCAGCATCTACTGTACGTGTGTGATTTCGATGGAGTTTGTCCTGTTTTTACATGTTCTTTTCTGTTTATAATAATCTGAGAGTATTTTGTCCGTCCTTCAAATTCACTGTTGTGATTGTTGCCAAAATGGCTTGACAATGTGTTTGCGGCATTTTTCTAGATAAAATAGGTCACAAAATAGGATCTTAATTGGCCTATTAAAAAATCGATATAAAATAGTCTCATGTTTCCAAAAACATTAGCTTAAAATATTTTACTAAGCCTATCAATCAAATTGATTTCTTAATTAAACAAAGGACTAACTTTTTAGCAAAGGAATAGATTTTGTTGTTTAAGTGTTTTTACTTTGAAATTGAATGACTTGGATGAGTGTTTGCATTTTCAGTAAGAAGTTGTTTTCTGTAAGAACGACATTTTGGCAATTTTGTTTGTCTTTGCCAATATTTCAAGACTTCTTTGCACTTTAGTAACAGCGGGGGAAAGGGAGAGGGTTACAAATTGTTTATGTCCATCCTCTGATTTCAGTCATGTATGTAGGAGAATTTAATTTCTGTGTTTTAATGTTTTTGAAAAAGCGAGAAGCTTTTGCTTCAAAAATGTAGCAGTACTGGCAAAATTGCTATCATCAACTTGACAAGCAACATCAATAAGATTATTGTACTTTCTATGGAAAATAAAGGTACAACACTG
This sequence comes from Mola mola, assembly GCA_001698575.1. Classification (NCBI taxonomy): domain Eukaryota; kingdom Metazoa; phylum Chordata; class Actinopteri; order Tetraodontiformes; family Molidae; genus Mola; species Mola mola. The sequence continues at coordinate 20,758,797 of KV751321.1, read as the reverse complement.
CAGATAATATGTACATTCTAATATGCGTTGATCACATTCTTTGAGTTTGTGAGTTACACAATGAATTTTGTGGTTCACCTCATAATTGCCTTTGGAATAACAGTAGACCAATATTACAGTGGACATAAGGTTTGTTAAACCATAATAATAATTGATATCGCAACGGTCTTGCATCAGTATGTTTTATTCATGCTCAGTATAAAAAGACAATAACATTATTTAATATGCAGAAAATATAAACTAAATTATAATTATAAGATATTTAATGTATTAGTTATTTGACTCTGCAAAGCTCATAACAAAACAAGTATTTGCTTGTTAAAGGAGGAACAATGGTTTTGTCGTTTTCTGTCAGATAATTCAAATAAATCTCGTCTTTATTAATCACTGTTTCGTGTTATGTGTTGATGTATTCCATCTGATGGGGACACATTTCCTGAAAGACAAAAACAAAAACAAAAATGTTATTTCTAAAAGTTATCATTTATTGGCTAATAGCGACAGGTGGCGGTAAGGAGCTCCAACGTTCTGTCCTGCCCCTGTGCAATGAGACGACGAAGAAGAAGACAACGGAAATTACGACAGGCTCTTTTCCTAACGAGGCTAGATAAACAAAACAAAAGCAATAGATAATATTACAGATATTTGGGAGTTTGAACCATTGTTTCTATATTTACCTTTGTATGTATAGCGAGAAAAAATTGATTCCCGTGAACTGGCGTAACCTTAAAGCCATCGTACTTTGTAAGTTAGCTAGCAGGCTACGTAGGTAGCTTGTAGCGGTTAGCTCGACATGTTTATTCTAGTGCTGGAGCGGAGGAGCGCGACATGATGGCAAGACACTGTCGCTTCGCTAGCGAGTAGCTGTACTTTACCGTTAAAGGTATGCTTTGTAATTCCAACTGATTGTGTTACTGAGCTGAACGATGAGTGTTTTTTAGATATTGGTACGGCTTAACGCATCTTTCATGGTGAAATGAGTGAAGGGTCGCTTCAAACGTGGTATGGACTGCCTTGAAATTTACAGTCAGAAGCGCTGCTTTGTTCAGAATAACATGTCATTAATATCTACACAAACTGCTACTTTGGTTGTTGTTGTTTTTCGTACTCGTTTTGTGGGTACATCACTCGGTTAGATATTTACCCGTTGCCTCATTTTCAACGGGTGGATATCCCGTTGAAAATGACGATAAACTAATTATTTTTAATTTTCCTCCAAACATCGGAAGGTTTGGGAAAACTGGTGTAACCTCGGGTTTGATCCGGAACTGCACTCTGTCAGATCTGCACATCCATCGTCGCCATGGCGTGGGCTCTGAAGTTGCCTCTGACGGATGAAGTGATTGAGTCCGGACTGGTCCAGGACTTCGATGCCAGTCTGTCGGGCATTGGCCAGGAGCTTGGTGCTGGGGCATACAGCATGAGGTACCGTATGAGTTCTGGGCGGGTTGAGCCCTCTGCTTTAAGGATACTGCTGGACTGAATGCCTCTAGTGCCATATGTTGATATTTACCAATGTAAATAATGTGATTTACGTCAAGTCATACTTTTTATCAACGCATGTGCATGTTAAATGTCTGTGAAATATTTTTGTTTTATTTTGGGTTCTTATGAGTGACCGTAAGACTGCCCTCAAGGTGTTGCCTCCTTCAGTTGTCACTTTCTAAAGTTACTGAAACATTACCAGCTGCTTAAGCTTAAATGTCAGCAGTGTTTTTTTTCATTTGACCTAGTGTAGTTGTATACGGTTGTATTTTGTTTTTCTTTATATGGATTTCATAATTCTTTTTCAAAATCATTGACAGAAAATGTTTTTGAAAATGTAATTTAGACAGTCTAAATTAATGTAATATCGTATCCTCTAACTGTAAGATGAAAGATCAAATTACTCTCTCCAACAAAAATTGTTTTTGTTAATGTTTCATGGTCTCATTTGCTCTCGGCCAAGCTGAGAAATTTCTTCACACTTTAATTTTTTACATCAATATGTGAAGTCATGTGCTGAGGGAGCGGAAGGGCAGATTAATCACCACTTGCAGAAGAATAGCAAAGTATTACACTATTTGGCGACTATCAGATGAAGAAAACTGACTGAGGCTGTAGACTCATCCTGTTTTTGTAGCATGACTATGGTTCATTAGTTTAAAGATATATATCTCCGTACAGTTCTGTGGTCTTGTGCAAGTGTTTGAAAAATGGAATTTATCAGGCTTAAGTTTAGCTATTTTGATCAAAATTATGTTAAATCCGTTTATGTTTGAAGGATTTTATGCCCTTTTCTGGCTGTTTAAATGCGCAATTGAATATTACTGTACAAGCTGCTGTGTGCCTGCTTGTTTCTGGAATTGTTCGGTTAAAAGGAGTAGCAATTTCTTGAATGGATACCTTGGTATATACTGCTGTTGCTACTGACGGACACAGTAACCCCCCATCTTGTGTATTTTAATAATGGATTGTTTTATATAAATGACGTGTGTCTTGCAGTGAGATAATCAGGCTGTGACATGTCAATAACATTGCTGTTTCTCTGTCTCTGTGCTCCAGCGATGTACTGGCCCTCCCCATCTTCAAGCAGGAGGAGTCCAGCCTGCCTTCAGACAGTGAAAATAAGATCCTTCCCTTCCAGTATGTTTTGTGTGCAGCTACCTCGCCTGCCGTTAAACTGCATGATGAAACACTCACCTACCTCAACCAAGGTCAGCATTGCAATCCCAGACACAGTGCACTTTTCAATTTTAATTAAATGTGTTGATGTTTAAGAGTAAATGAAAAGCCACAAAGCAGTAAATCTGTTGCCTTTCACCTAGTTATTCTGGAGTCTTTAATTTCCTAAATGACTATAAATATTCATATGCCAATTTAATGATGATGGAAAATAATGACAGGCAGAAAAATCTATTTAAAATCAATTTAATGATGATGGAAAATAATGACAGGCAGAAAAATCTATTTAAAATCAATATGAAAATATGTTGCAATATATCTTTTGGAGGTATTTTTTGAAGATGACTTGTGTCTTAATTGCCCTGAAAAGTTGAAAGATTTTAAAAACTTTTTAGAGTCTTTCTTTCTCTTTTGATACACAGATATCGTGATTGTAGCATGATTATTTTGCTTTATGTGGTATTACAGAATCAGTTTTATAGTCATGCATTTGTTACAATGGGACCCGTAAAGAATAATGGTTGATACTGTCATGGTATTAGATTTTCGCTATTGGATATTAGGGTCAAGAGAATTCGTGATAACATTATTATTTAAATATCTTAATGAATCTTTTTGTGTGAGTTGCTCAGTTTTGCAGATATTGGCTGTGTAAATTTCTACCATGTCTCAAATATCAATAAGATTGCACTTGTTTGGTGGTTTAAAATCAATCACAGACCTTGTTGTGAGAAATTTCCATGTAGAAACTACTTTCTTTCTACTGAACTACACCATATAATTTTCTCATCATTGCAGGCCAGTCCTATGAAATTAGAATGCTTGACAATCGGAAAATTGGGGAACTTCCAGAAATCACTGGTAAAATGGTTAAGGTAAGATTCAGACATATGTTGTTTATTTGTGTAGTTCAGTGTCTACAAGAGTAAACCAAAATAGATATGATAGCTTCAAAAGCAGCAGCATCTTGTTAAAATGAACATTCTGTGACTTTCAGAGCATCATCCGTGTGGTATTTCATGACCGACGACTTCAGTACACAGAGCACCAGCAGCTGGAAGGCTGGCGCTGGAACAGGCCCGGGGATCGCATCCTTGACCTGGGTGAGCATTGAATGGAATATGTCTAGTCTACTTTAGTGCCTCCATTAAGTTCTGGTTCATATTTATTGTGTTGGACTCGTGTGTGTGTGTGTGTGTGTGTGTGTGTGTGTGTGTGTGTGTGTAAAGGATGTTGCTGTGCAGGCTTGTATTTACATTATTAATCCTTCAGTAGTTTTTAGATAAACTCAGTTCTGAATATTCAGTGTTAACATGAACTTTAAGTACAAGTTTTAGATGCCATTGCTGATATTATGTTGAAAATGGTGAGAACACTTTTGATAACAGCCTTTTTTTTACGGTGATCCATTGCAGATATCCCCATGTCCGTTGGCATAATTGACCCCAGGGCTAACCCTACTCAGCTTAACACTGTGGAGTTCCTTTGGGACCCATCAAAAAGAACCTCAGTTTTCATCCAGGTAGCATGATGGACAGCACTGTTGTTTTCCTTAATTAATTTATTTCTTGAAAAAAAACAGCACTGTTGAGCACTCTGACATCATGGAACTAAGATTAACATTTGGTGTCCTCATCTATTGTCTTTGGCGAAATGACAAGTACAGCCTCATTTTGAAAAAACGCTGAGACGCTGTGTGAAATGTAAATGGGAACAGAATATGATGATTTGCAAAATGCTGAAACCCGACACTTAAAAACACAAGGCAATATATCAAAAGCTGAAGCTGAGCAATTTCATTGTTTTTTGAATTATATCCTCATTTAGAATTTAATGCCGGCAACACCTTTCAACACTGCCTCTTTTACTGCGGAGCCATGCTGTCGTAATACGTGCAAATGTGAATTGACATTGTCTTTCTGGAATGAATAAGGCCTTCCCTGAACAAGATGTTGTCTACTTCCCAGCATGTTGCTCCAAAGCGTTTATATTACACTCAGCATCAATTGTGCCCAGACAAATATTCAGGTTACTCATGCATGGCTTGTACACTAATGCCCCTGTTATCATCATAGATAGCTTTTTAACTGTGCGCTGATAACAAGCCGGATGGTCTGTCCCCTCTTTAGTCCAGGGAAGGCTGGATCCGGTTTCCTCTTTGCATATTTCAGTTTCTCCTTGTATTTGTGGATGCAGTGATGAACTGTGTTGGTGTTTTTGAAGTGTACTCTAGCCCATGCAGTTATGTCCACTACAGAATCATGTCTGTTTTCAGTGCAGTACCGTCCGATGGCCTGAAGATCATGACTCTCTAGTATTGGTTACCAGCATTGTCCCATGTACAGAGATTTCTTCAGATTCTCCAAGTTTTTTAATGATATTATGAAGTATACACAATGGAATTAACACATTTTTTGAAATTTTACATTGGGAAACTTTATTGTGAAATTGCTGCACTATTTACCGGCCCAGTCTCTGTATTCTCTTTTTATAATCATTCATGTTCCAAACATGTGGTTATTTCATTAATTCATCGTGAAACGTTACACCAGGTGTTTTTCTTTTAGCCTTTTACAACTTTTCTAGTCTTTTGTTGTCACTGTCAACTTTTTTGAAATGTGTTGCTGGTATCAAATTCAAAATGGCCATAAAAAAAAAACCCAAAATATTATTTTAACATTTGAATATGCTGTCATTCTACTTTCATTTAAGAAAGGTGTTTCAATGTTTTGTAAGTCCCGGCATTATACTTATATTTTTAGGCAGCGTCCCCACTTTTTTGGAAACATGGTTATAAAGCAAACAGTAATTAATGAATGCATCAGTTTTTCCCAGATCAGTCTGTCGATTTCGCTGACCTGAATTTTCTTTTAGGTCATCATTCCTAAAAAAATCTCAGTGCGAATATTTACAATTCATAGGTACACTGCATCAGCACAGAATTCACCATGCGAAAGCATGGAGGAGAAAAGGGTGTGCCTTTCCGCATCCAGATCGACACGTTCAAGGAGAATGAGAGTGAAGAATACACAGAGCACCTGCACTCTGCTTCCTGCCAGGTCAAAGTCTTCAAGGTGAGGATGAATGAGAGGTACGTCAATGTAATGCACGACCAAATAAATGACCCCACAATGACTCGTTTTTAGCCCAAAGGTGCGGACAGAAAGCAGAAGACAGACAGGGAGAAGATGGAGAAGAGGGCGCCCCAGGAAAAGGAGAAGTACCAGCCCTCCTATGAAACCACAATCCTGACAGAGGTTAGCATAACAGTCATTTGTTAGATTGTGAAGGTTTAGATGAAAAGATGAGCTTTAACACTGAAACATGTCTTTTCTCAAACAAAATGTCAAAGAAGTGAAAAATTTACTGTTCCCAAGAATGTGTCTGGAGCCAAAACAGTCATGTAATGGGGCTGTGGATTAACCTCAAAATATTCATTTTGATCAAAACCAGAGATGCAACTAATGATTATTTTATTATGAACAAATCCGTCAATTACTTTTCTAATTAAGTCAATAATTTAGTTTGTGTAATTTTTAAAGCCTTACTGAAAAACTTTGGTATCTTAAAGCCCAGGGCAACAGGTGTCTGTCACTTTCTTGTGTTGTCTCAACAACAGCCCAAAACCAAACTCGTTCTTTTGTTGAGAGGGTGTAACCAGAGATTAAGAAACAACAAACAATGAATTGATTAAAAAATAGTTACAACAGCTTTTCTGTTTGTTGCTTAACTGTTTAATTAACTCATAATTTTTCAAAAAATGATTTAAAGCAACGGACTGGAATTGCGATTCACATCAACAGAGTAAAGCACAGTGTAGCTAAATGTGAAGGAAATCTGTATCTTATAATTTGAGTCCCCAGAAACGTATCCGAGGTTGTTTAGATTCCACAATAACAAAAATAAGTGTTCCTTTGCAGTGCTGTCCTTGGCCCGAGGTCACATATGTCAGCAACTCTCCATCTCCTGGCTTTAACAACACACACAACAGCTTCCCAGTGGCAGAAGGGTATGAGTGTTTCATGGTTCCTTTCACTACTTCGTGATTCATTTCACTTGTATTTACATCAAATCCACATAGTTCTGCAAGGTTTTGATTCATTTTACGGTGGATTTCAGTATTCCTCCTGTGTTCCAACATGCTTTATTTTTCACCCTTTTTAGGAATGGATCACCAAACCACCAGCCTGAGCCTGTCGTTCAGGTAGTAGATGTAAGTATGAGCACACGTCATGCTTTCTGGAGTTACTGCCAGGTTGCCTCTTTACTCACTGAACCATTGCATATTAATATTGACAGATGCAAAGCTGACATCTGTGACATAAACCTTTGCCTCCCAAAAGATTCTCAGTCGAGGTGCTTTGTGAGCATTAAAATAAACAAATTTAAGACTAATCTGCTTCCAGGTGTGGGTGAAGGCATTTAACCACAATTACTCAGAAATACAAGGTAAACTCGCATTGAAGTCATGATTTTGTGCGTCTTTTATATAACCTACAAAGAATGATTTGTACAGACGTTTTATCTGATTCATTCCAGTTATTACATGCATAAACCAGCTATCTTATTCGGGTTTCTCGTTACTGAAAAAAGGGCTTATTCAGGTAATGCTGACAGGCGGGAGGTGTTTACATGAGTCATAGGGTTACTGGAATATTGAAATACCCCGATCAATAACCACAATATTGTATGCATGTAAACGTGGTCATTGATGCATGTAATGGCGTGTTGTCCTGCATATAAATCAACGCTGCAGACCTGTAGTACTGCTTGAAGAATGTATCTTCCAGAAACTTGCAGTGTGGTTTGAAAGTTAATTTTCACCTTAGCTTCAACCTGAAAAGACACAGTTAGCTCCTCCTTAATGACAGCAGCCTGTACCAGTACCCCTCCACTATGTTTCTGCTGCTAACACATCGTGGCCTTTAGTGATCCAGCCACGGGCCCACCCACCCAGCCTTTGAAAAAGCTCTCTTCATGTACTTCTTGGCCCAATCTTGATGCTTCAACTTCAGGTTTACCTTGCCCATGTCTCTGATCACTTGACATCTTGTACTTCTGGGCACTGCAGGTTCTAGAATATAATGGCACTGGGATCCCCCTTCGGTAGAGTCATGTTTAATTTTACTCAAGTCTTTTTGCAGTTAATTTGCATTTTTGTCTTCTACATGTGTTTCTTGCAACCCAATGGATTGTTTGCAACAAAACATTTTATTGTCGGATGGTCATGTCCGAATAATTTTGATATTTTAAAAATGTTGCATTTGTCTTTTGCAATTTTTATGGCTTGTCTTATGTCTTTTTCGTCCCATTTTCCCTCAGCTAATGAATAACAATAATCACATCCACCTATCTTAATATAGGGTGTTATTCACTTTAGGCCACACCCACCCTCATTGTACAAATGTATATCAACTCAAATGATTAAGTTTCCAATAAGCAGTTGAGTGTTTATCGTTTGGAGTTAGGAAATGTGCACAGAAATATTAAGTTCAGGACACATTATTAAGGCAGTAAGTTGGCACATGAGATGGTTATGATGTTTTATTCTGAGGCTCTGTCTGTTTTTTCTTCTCAGAATTTGTTACCCACCGCAACACCACAAGATGCACAGCAGTGGCTTTTAAGGAACCGCTTCTCCACCTTCTGTCGACTCTTCACCAACTTCTCAGGTAATTTGCATAATGTCAGTTTTGAGCAGGTAGATGGCAATATCACATTCATTACCATCAAACTAGTGGCAATGTGAGCATGAAAAATAGTGTTTTTAGTTTTAAAACAGGTCACGTTTCTCATTTAATGTATAAAAACATTTTGTTGCTGCAACTTTTTTACGTGTGTTAGACTAGTGTGATCTGTAGCACAGCACGCCTCTGCTCAGTGTCTCCATATGGTGGATACAGCTGACCATGCATCCTCCAGGTTCATTACAAATTGTAAAGGTCCATCTCACCATTGTGAGTTCCTCTCTCAGAGAGGATGGCCTGCTCTCGCAACCATTAGGCTCTTACATTGGTACATCTTCATATATGAGGAAAGTCTTGGTCTGCTCCCACACTACCTACTTGTTTTTATCACACAGAAAAATATCCAACTGTTTTCTGCCCCAGATGCTCGGACACAAAATGGGTTCTGTTTTTAAATCTAAAATGATTTAAAAACAGAATCAGATTAAAAAGCAGAATCCATAAGATGTGAATGTTTTTAGCTTGCTTGGTTGTACAACTGGCTCCCGGAATGTTCTCTTTTTGACTCATAGATAATTCCCTGTGTGTTTTTGCTGCTCACTGTCATGGCCAGGTCTCTGTTGAAAAACCTATTAATGTCAATGGTATTTAAGTTGCTATGGATGTTTGTTTCATGTCAGATTGGTCAATAAAAATAATTTCCTCCCGTTATGGTAAAAAGCAAATGCAGTTTAAAGGGGGACACTTTATTTTATTACATTCATAATCTATACCTGCACTCCCTCCCTGTATTTTAGATTTTTCCTCCAGCTGCATGGATGAATAACACCACAGCAAGAAAAAGACCTTTAGGATAAACAAAGCCAAGAGTCTTTTATATGTATTAAAGGAACAATCTGCATTAAGAGTACACAGGGTGCCAGTGACAGGATGTAAAAAGGCTCTTCTCTTAGGCACCATGACCTCGGTCAACATGGCATAAAGCATCTTCTTTTGGCAAAAAACAAGCCCCTGTGTTGCATTTTTATTATTTACAATATAAAACACCTAAAACATACCTGCGGTTGTGTAATTCTGCTTCCCTTGAGGAAGGAAGGGCTTTTTACTCCAGTTCACGGGCTTGTTTATGTGTACCAGGGGCAGACCTGTTGAAGCTGACCAGGGAGGATGTCATTCAGATCTGTGGGCCCGCTGATGGTATAAGACTCTTAAACGCACTGAAAGGACGGTGGGTTTTTCTCGCAAGGACTCTAGTTTACATCGAGAAATGCTTCATATATTTATGAGCATGATATATTGTCCCTGGGAATGGTGCTCACAGGGTGGTACGCCCAAGGCTGACCATCTACGTTTGCCAGGAGTCTCAGCCGACACGGGAACAGCAAGTGAAACATGAAAATGGAGACGCCCCCAACAACACTTTCTTTGGTTAGTACATGTTCTCGGTTCATGTGTGCTTGTTGAAAAACAAACTATGAATTCAGAGCAGAATTTATTAGGAATTGGAATTTAAAAACATGAAACGTATTCCCTAAATTCGTACAAATAGAGAGCACCTTTACAGCAGTATTGCTTTCACATTTCTTTGAATTCCATGCCACTTGTATCAGTATTACCATGTTTCTAGAAATATGATGATAGTTAAAGTAATAATTCGGCCTTGTGTTTTCTGTCTAACATCTGTACCCTAAATTTGAATTCTCACTCTAATTCCTGAGACTCCAGTACATGTGTGTGACCAGCTGCTTCCGGATCAGAAATAGTTTGGCTGCTTCTTGTAAAACAGCAACTTGTTACATTACACTTTAAAAATTAAACAAACAATACACGTTAATTCTGGATTGTCACCTTTGGACTGAGGGGAGTTACAGCCAGCTGGCTGCTGGCTTTAACTTCCCCTTTAACTCTCAACACAAAACAAATAAGTGTTTTTTCCAAAATGTCAATTCCTACGTGTTGAAATCTCATTGCTGATGGTCATGCTGTTTTTTGGTTGTTTTTTTTTTAGCAAAAATGGATTTTGACTTATGTTGCATTTTGTGTTCCATGTAAAAACAATAACGTACTGACAAACAGACCGTCACATGGTAGAGATGCCTAACTGTGTACATTATGTACCAAAATAGTTACAGTTGTCTATAACTCCCTAATTCCGCAGTACCCATCACACATACTTTCATGTTAATTTGAGATTTTAGTGGAGAACTAAAAGAGAAAACATCTATATGTTTGTTTGTGTACCTGTATTGTTCCTGCAGTTTATCATGCCATTTACCTGGAGGAGCTCACGGCGTCTGAGCTGACAGAGAAGATCGCTCAGCTCTTCAACATTTCTCCCAGACAGATAAATCAGATCTTTAAACAGGGTCCCACTGGCATCCACGTGCTGGTCAGCGATGAGGTGAGGTCATGTTTTCCTTCTTTAAACCCCTGACACTCTATCCTTTCCAATGCTACTCAACAGCTCTTGTTTGTTTCCATCCTGCAGATGATTCAGAACTTCCAGGATGAAGTATGTTTTGTATTGGACACAATGAAAGGTATTTGAGTGCGGCACCCATAAATGATGGCGGTGATGATCTGTCCGTTTCTATATTTAACGTAGAGCCTTGATGAACCTTAATCATCAGAAGTTGTATTTATAACATTTTCCTATTCTGTGTTTTGCCTTTCTTTCCAGATGACACTAACGACGGCTACCACATTATCTTGAAGTGAATACAGAGGAGAGAAACATTGCTGTTTTCTTTTAGACCTGATCCAGTCAGCCCCTCTACAGCTTCATACTCCTCGCTGTTCCTGGAATATGTGGAAATGCTTCAAGAAAGCCCTCGAGGGCGGAGGAGGAATATGCGACCGAAGCACCCGGCCCTCCCCCCACCCCCGTACTATAACTTACTGTGTTACTTTCAAGGGAGGGAGCGACTGTTGTCCCGGTGAAGTAACAGCCCCCTTCTCGCCCTCCTCGCCATTATCTCCCATAAATGTTTACATTTCCCTTTGTCGTTTATATCTCATGGAAGAGCTTAGTGGCACCGCAGCTGCTGTGACTATTATTAAGCTGAACATCTGGTGTGCCAAAGCTCGTTTGTTGTCTCTTTAAATAAACCAACGACTTAAACAGAGAAAATCGAAATCGAGAGATAATGCGAGGTAGAGTTCATCATGCGCTCTCCTCTTCACGGTATCTTACCGTCCTCTTCAGCCAGTAATCAAGAAAACACATCAATTGACCGAAAGATGCATCACAATTGGGACTTCAAGGGAACCTTCTGTAATCCAGCTGTTCTCTTTAACATCTGCGGTTCCATGTAAAGCGAACAATAGTAGTCTTTCACTGGTTTGAACCGTTACGTGTTTTCCAGACTCCTGATCACTGTTTGGTCCCTGCAGTTAGTCTGGAGCCCATACTGACACTTGTGTTGTTAGTTAGGAAGCTTGAATGATGATGAAACACTATGTGTGTTCGTGATCACAGAGGTAACATCAGCAAAGTATCTGTGGTCAGTGTCCCGCTTTTGTTTATTTGTGTTAACCACTTCCCGACATTATGTGTATATAGATCATTATTTTAAAATGTGTTCATAGAGAACTGTGTTACTTTGGGAGTTTTTTTTTAATAATCTTTTTTAATATACTTTCTCTTTCATTTTTTGGGGGGGATGTTTCCATTTCCAAATACTAATACATGTAATGGGCCGTTTGGGCGCATCAGAGCTGCATGTGAAATGATATATTTAGTTCATTTTCAGTCCGTTGTACTGCTTACATAATATTGATAGCTTGACATTTTACATGTCCATCTTTGCCCCCTTCATCTCATCTGCTTTTTTTTGCATTGTTAAAAAAATATTACCTATGTACTGGTAGCCATCTGTCTTCCTACATTTGCAAAAATGAAAGAATGCCATTAAATGCTTTGGCTTCCATGTGTTGCCTGTGCTGTGGAGGATTGTCGCACATACTAGTGCATCTCAAAATATTAGAAGATTGCTGAAAAGTTAATTTTTTTGGTTATTTCATTCAAAAAAAGCTCAACCTATACAGTTTAATCTAAAGAGCTCTGGGTTGGTGATGGTGCATAAGTCAGGGGGTATGTTTCTGAAGTCCATTTCATTTAAGACCTAACCTATGACTAAGGAATTCACAGGTCACAACAGCACCATAGAAGACAAATCGGGAAAGAAACTAAGAATATACTGTAAATACAACTAACTGGAAATGTACACACACACTTGTCATGTACAAATCAGTTGCAGTGAAACTATCCGTGTCATGGTGCTGCCAGTTTCTGCATGGCTGCTCCTGTACAATAGGAACAAAGGAGCTCCTCTAAACACTACATCTCCCAGCATGCCCTGGCACGTTGACGTCAGCGCGAGTATATATACTGCCACAGGGAAGCATTCCTTCCTCCATTGTTACATTGTAACAAACAGGGGCCGGGGCGAAGTGGCCGAGGTCTTCCTCGTCCTCTCGTTAGAACAACGTTTTGACTCCGACACAGGGGGGAATAAAAGCAAAAAAGAGCCAGAAAAGAACATCCGCGTCAGTGCGGGAGGACTGCGAAAGTGAGCGCGGCCCGACCCGACCGACCCGCCCCGGCGAGACTCGGGATAAAACCGCCCAGATGTCAGCGGATTCCTCCTTCGCCTGCGCTCCGAGGCTCACATCGGGGAGATAAAGACACCCCGGCGGTTTACATGCCCCGTGTTTGCAGCGACGGTGCCGTCGGAGCTGACCGCATGACGTCCCGGTCCCTGCCTCCTGCCCTTTAAATAGACAGGTATGCAGCGTTCGAGTCAACCCCGCAGCCCTCGCACCGCAGCCCAGTGCGCGGAACAATGAGCATGGAGCCCAAGTAGCCTCGCGCAGTCAGGTGGAAGTGTCGACAGCTGACAGTCACGCAGGATCTCTCAGCCGGAGCCCTCCACGGTCGCAGTCTCGGGTGGTTCGGTTGGATTCGGGTTTGGCACAACGGAGCATCACAGACGGGCGGTGAGAGATTAATGTGCAGCTCACTCTGGGGAAGGGAAGCGCCCTGCGAGCCTGTTGGAATAAGGGTCCCTGTTTCTGCCCCAGGTAAGAAGGGTTTAGTGTTTCATTAACCGGGCGATGTGCCATTGTGTGTGTGTGTGGAAAATACAGCTAGAGAGAGAGAGAGAGAGGGCGGCCGAGTCTTTGCCTGTCAGACTGATAATATCCAACCTCCCCCAACACAGTGAAGTCAGGTGCTGCATGCGCACACACAGTTAAACAAATAGGTCCTGCATGTCCCTGGAGCCACGGTGGTCTGTGAGCATACTGCTGGCCTGCCACTAGGTCCTTAAAGGAACACGAGGCGGATTTTTGCACAATCAGAACTCCCCACCCCCTACCGCTCGTTTTTTGCCCTATTCACCATATCGGAGTCCAGTTCTCACAGCCTGGTCATGGATGAGGGTTAAAGGCTCCTCCATGGCCAAAGCAGATGTTCCGTCATTCACCGTCCACAGAGCAGCTCCAGGATGCCTCTGTACATCACCATCGATGCATCATCTCCCTGTTCAGCTCATCTGTGCTAAACTATACTGGATATGTTGCATTTTAGTCCTGTTGGGCTGGATTTCTCCTCCGTTACTAATGGCTGGGTTGTGTTAGACGGAGCGTGGACTGATGTTTGACAGGACAACTCACTTAAACCCAGCATTCCATTCATTCGCCTTGTGAGAATGCAGGACTTGAGGATGTCGGAACTGGATGAAACGTACAGTGTTCTGCTGTCAGTCTCCTCTTTTGACCTGTCATGCTAATGTGATTGATCAGCTCCAGCTTCCAGACCGCCTCCCATCGATCCCCTCCAAACTGTTTATAGAAGATTTAGGAGAGAAAATGAAGAGTGAGAGGCCACGGAAAGCATTCGCTTTAAGGCTGAGTTAGCACCAAAAAAAAAAAAAAAAAAGGAAGCGTGCTTGCCTAGTTGCCATGGTGACGCGCCTAGACTGATGGTTTCCAAGTGGGAAGGAGGAGGGAGGAGGGAGGAGGTGGGGGGAGGTTGAACGGATGAAAGGGAGCCCAAACCGCCGGTGGCACCTTCCTGTGAAGTGACCTCTGACACAGGAAGTGATCCAGTCCAGCAGAACGAACATCAAGCAGAACATTTTGCTCACCGTTAGTTCCTCTGCCTGCCTCTGAACCACAGATTTTCACGTTTCTTTACTTCTTTTGTTTGATGGAAAAGGCACATTAATAAAAATGCAAACACTAGACCTGCACCTGAGTTAAAAGGGAATCGATGCAGTGAAATATCCCAACATTTTATTGGAATTTTAAACGCTCTGAATATAAATAATGTATTACACAAACTTTAGTAAATGTTGCATTCTGGTTACTAGAGTAACCGATGTCGATAGAGATGTGATTTCAAGTTTGCTTTTAATTCATTTGAACTATGCTGAACGTTAATGGTTTAGTGCTGCTTCGTGTGTCTGCTTGTGTTTGCAACCAATAAAGGTTCATAAAATTGTTAATATCGTTATTGCCCTTGGCTGTCTTCAGGCTCAGGTGTTTGTCATTCTAGAGTGGTAAGACAGTAATACTTCCAATACTGACACTCATAATGTCACCAGTAATTTCATATTTTTGCATTTTAAAAAAGTCGTTCATGACTTTTTAGTTTACCTGCACCTGAATGTAAGACAGGTTCAAGCTGAGTTTATCCCATCAGGACTGAGTCTCGATCAAAAAAAAACGTAAAAATGCAGGTGTCCTAAACAAAAGGCACTGTCGCGCTTGTGACAGGTTTAAATGCCTTCATTTTACATGGCAGCAAGTAATTAAGACGGAAGACTAGAGCCCGACAGATGCGTTGGTTGACTGACATTCTTCCTCCCTTACATGTCTTTGTTTCAAATCTCTGATGACCTCATCTGAGGGATTGTTTCCAGAAATCGGCATTTAACGGCCAGTTTATCGAAATCGGAACTGTTTTACTAGCCGCTATTGATATCTCTCCCAAAAGTTGCATATCGGTCGGGCTGTGGTTGCAACCAACTCAGGTCTTCAGCTTGGTCCTTGTCAACAGTGATAGTTTGATAGTTGAACAGACAACTTCTACATCTGTTCAATTATCCAAGTGTTCAGCTATATTAACTCTTTTCTTCCCCCAGGTTTCTTCCTCTATGGCGCTGCTGTGACCTGTGAACGTCTTTGATGATGTGTTAAGTCTTTTATGTACCGTAAAAGACATTTAAGACACGTTTGTCCCGTCCGCCTTTACATTCTGACAGCGTTAAAGTTTGGCTCGGAGCGTTTCCAACAATGGAGTTCACCTTTTATATCACACTTCCGCTGACGCGCTGCCACGGTCGCGCGTCGCCTCACGTTGTAGCTCGTGATCTTGGTGGCTCAGTGGTTTCATGTCGACAGTCAGCAAAAAACAGTCGATTATATTTTGGCGGCGATCCGTATTATCGTCTGGATCCAGGATTTCCCTTTTTTTTTTTTTTTTTTTTTTTTTTTTTTCAATTTTTGGAG
>KV751321.1:20709726-20722288 GCA_001698575.1 Mola mola | reverse complement strand
ACTTTTGCTCTGATGACTCACCATCATCATCATCATCGTCATTTCGTGAAATGTCGTCTAACATTTGCTTCTGATGGGCTCATTTCCTATAAATGCTCCCATCGCACAACTCCTTGGCCTTACACCCCGGCGGAGGTGGCGCCGCTCCCCTGCCCGCCGTGCTGGTCATGTGTGAACCTTGCGGGCAGTAAGAACAGAAGCTCCACTCTCTATTTTCTCCCTCTATGTTTGGTCATGAGCGGGATCTCGCTGATAAATGCTACTGAAAAGTACACTGTCTTGTTTTGAATTACAGCTGGTAGCGAGTTTGAGTCACAAGGCAGCGACAGCACAGCCTCTCCCAAGGGAATTTATTACGATGGATGAATCAGCATGTTAGCACAAACACAAGGTGTTGCTGTTTATGCTCAGCGGTCCCTGTGTTAGTTATGTATGTCCATGAATGGTCAATTCCTCCTTCAAGCGAGACATTTCGACTCCAGGTGGTGGTGATGAGTCAGCTTTCAGAACGGTGCCGCCACTTCCTGGATGAGTCTTACAAACTTTGGTGCTTTGAATGACGCTGTGAAGGCACAGCTTTGATGCTCTGTGTAAGTCATAATTTATTTTATTAATTCCGCAGAGGAGGTGTCTTTGGTCGTGCCTGTTTATTTGCAGGGTTACGCAAAAACTCCTGGATGGACATCAACGGAACTTGGTGGGAGGATGGTGAATTCCCCCAGGAAGAATCCATTAAGTTTTGGTGCAGATCCGGATACAGAAGGGGATCCAGGACTTTTAACTTATGGGAACTGTTGAGCTTTGGGTTGCCGGCAGCCATAGCTAGATAGATCGATTGTTGTTGTCGCTCCCACCTGACGGGTGACACATGAACTGCAGAGCCAGCTGGCTCTGGCTATGTGATGGACTCAGAGATTAGTTACAGAATGATACCAGACACCATCGAGCGTTTTTTTTTTTTTTTTTTTTTAACCTGTCAGTGACCTTGACCTTTGACCTCGAAAGCCCCAAAGCTATGTATGTACCCAGTGCCGTCAGCTATAGAATGACACCAGTTGGACATCTCTTTTTCAATTCTCTGCTATTGTCGAAAAATTGGGCTTTTTGACCTTTGGCCTCAAAATTGTGATTAGATGTAAGTTGTAAGTTGAAGTTATTATCAAATACTAGAAATATGGCACAGGCAAAACAGTGAGGACGTGAGTACGTGTAATAGTATGTGATGGTGCGCTCACCTGTGTCAGAGGTTTGAGCGGCCACAGAGTCTTGGAACGAATGGTACGGATGAGGTCTTAAACGATTCTTCCTGAATGAGTCCGCTGGTGGAAGAGCTCTGTCGTCTCTGTCTCGCCTCACGCAGGGGGGTGCGATGAAGTGTACACGATGCAGAGCAGCTTGTGCAGCGCCCTCATGTGAACTGAAATCAATCATGATTTATTTTAATTCAAATTCAAATTGTATTTGACAAGAAAAATGCTTCACTCGTTGGACTTTCGAGCAGCTGAAAATTATAATGCTGGTGTTTTAAATGTGGGAACAATGTGACGCCGTCAGTCACATATAGAGATTTATCATCCGGACCTAGAGCTCAGTATGTAGCTGTCACACCTAAGAAATTGACTTTAAAAGTGCAATGTACTCAACTTGCTCAACACTAAACAGTAGACACACACAGCGGGTTATTAGCTGGCGACCACAGTGAAGCATTCTGCAGCCCTCTGAAGTCGGTAGAGACTAGAAACAGGAAATAATTATTGGACTTCGTGATGGACAGACACATGACTCCAAATCGATGATAATGTGGCTCCCTAACTGCTGCGTGTTCAACGTTACGGAAAATTGGTTCGTTATAACAGTTTGAATTAGGAGCCTTGATGCTTCATTGGCTCATCACAGCGTTTCTTGGTTAGTTGCACGTATTCTGTAGATATGATAGAAACCTTCCATCTCCTGTGCTGGTTTAAATAGGAAGTCCGTTACAGGCAAGGCTGTGTTTTCCTGTTGTTTTCAACCTGGGTGTCCCACTAATGAAAAATTGTTTTCAGTGGAATATGAGGTGAACCTGTGTTTTTAAAAATGTATGTTTTGTCGTTTTCCCCATGGGGGAGACATATTTCTGCTGCTCCAGTGTGTAGGTGGTCTCTCACTAAGCCCTGTTATATTACATTCCTGTTTGTGCCTTTAATGTGTGGTCAGGAAAATGCTTTTTTCGCCCCCAGTGCATTTAATACAATTACAGCAGTCTTACGTTAATTCCGTATGAACGTGGGTGAGATTGTAATGTTTTTTTTTTTTAAAATGCCGCTCTCAGAGACTGTGATGTTAAATAAGCTGGTAAATGTGTCCCTTTTCCTTTGAAGCTTCATCAGCAGCTGCAAAACACCACATTCCTCGACACAAACACAGGAAAACTGCAATTGTTTGACCTCAGCGCTTTGCCGAAGCAACACGGCAACCTGCCAGTAATGCATCATAATGCAGCCCGTTTTTCCCATTTTAAACATGCCAAAATGACCCAGTCCGTGTTTTATCCACAAACAAGGGTTATGCAGAAGTGAAAATCACCCTGCACCCTGCCGGGGTGATGGGGAATTTTATTTCAATCCTTACTGAGCAAAATAAATGCAAAATGGAGAAGATTAAAAGATTTCCCATGGAGTGGTCCCCAAGAAGCAGCCGCAATAAAACTACAAACTTGTTGTTTTTTTCTTCTTCTTAATTGTTATTATATGAATTTCAGAGATGATTTTAAACAGTGTGTCACACCGTTATCTGTGGTTTAAAAAAATCTGCTTATATACCTAAAGGCTCGTTTTATCACTGAGAAAATAAATCCAGGCGACAGGTGACGATGTGGCGGAGATCCCTCTTGGATATTCACCACATGGGCCTGTCATTCCCATCCTGCTGACCTCTCCGCCCTGTCACGAGAGGAGACCCTTCCCTCTCTGCTGCCGTTTGCTCGTGCGCATCCTTCAGTTTGTTTGAGATGTAACCCTATCCAGGCAGAGGAGCCGCTGGAGCCGGGTCTTCATAAAACTGCTATTGCCGTGCAAGTGATTTCCCAGGACCCCTCACCCTGTGCCCGCACTGGAGGAGACCCTCTCTCGTAGAAGGGAAAGGCACTTCAGCACAACCACCACAGAGTTTGACCTTGCTATGGCTTGCACAAGATGACAGAGAACCCTCTGCATGTCGCGTCACACTTGCTGATACCACTAATGCACTGATCATAAACCTCGGATGGCTTCTATATAAGGCTGTGCAAGCGTGCGCGACACCTTGGTGGTCTGGACAGCATTAGCATCAACATTGACTTATAAGGAGGGCGAGGCTGATTAAGGGAAGTCGTGGGGGTAGGTGCAACATTTTAACAGGCATTGTGACTCACTATCCCAAACATTGTTTTTAATGTTTACACAAGGGGACAGATGAAATATGGCACATTCTTTGAGACTTCCACATAGTTCAGGCCTCAGCTCAGCCCGGTCTGGAAAGGATGTGATGCACAATACATCAGGAAGTTTTCAGACATGAGATAGATTTGGAATAATCCTGATTTTAAAGAGTCCTGAACTTCACATAGTTTTCATCCAGTCATGATGGGGATAGTGACTTTAAACCTACTTTCATTTTTTTTATGGATAAATACTCATATTATCTATTATGTTGCGCAAAAATAATATTTCCCTGAGGATGAATCCCAGTGACCGCCAGCAGGTGAAAGGCTAAACTAAAATATGCATTGTCATTCTTGGTGGCCCGAGCATGAATTCTAATCACTTTAGCAGTCAAGTGGATTTCGTTCCGACAACAGGTTTTCCGGTTTTCATCTATTCTGTGAAACGTTTCAACATCTACTCGACAGATTGGCTCACAGAAGAAACGTGCATGATTCATGCATAATGAATCCTAATGACCTGTGTTCTCCTGATTTTCTATTCTCACCATGAGGTTTAGATTTGTGGTTTTGAGTCAAACATCTGTCTAGACTGTCATGAAATTGAGTGCAAAATAGTCATGGCCATTTTAGGATGAGCTGTAGCTACTTTGGTGAACACTTAACTTTCTATTTAGTGCCACCATCATTTCAAAATAGTAATTTTTCTGCTGCTTTTATCCGAAGAGAACATCACAAAAAAAACCCCAACCAAACAATATAATTCTTATTTACGACAGAGTACTGGGGCCAGAGCAAGAAAAAAAACAAAACCCAATTCTAAGACTTTGAGAATAAAGTCATAAATTTACCAGAAAAAGTCATAAATGTGGATTTGAGGACAAATATCAGAAGAACAATCACCTGCATCACAATGAGGGTGGTGGAGAACTTTGTTAAGTTGTACTTTAACAAACAGGGAAATTCTTAATCTTTTGGCACAACAGCACCACATTATCATCAGTAGTAGAACTTTGAAAAGAATCTGCAACAAACTGTGTTTAATCTGAAGAAAGAACTAGGCAGATGTGGAGGAAGGAGGTTTGAGGGTGGGTGGGGGGGCAAAAGTGGTTCTGAGGGATGGAAGCTGTCCAATGACCTGCCTGTTTTCTTTAATTCTGCATTTAACTCTCATAAAGCTACAACTTTTTTTTATCTCATCAGATACAGACTTTTTTTTTTGGTTGTGTTCACACCTCTTCACACCTGATAATTCACTTCCTTGGTGTGCACTAGATGCATGTTGGATAAAGTGTTTCATTTTTCAGCTCGTTTGGTTCAAGTTCACAAAGGGAAATCTCAAGCTCAATATAAAACTGTAGTCAAAGGTCATGTGCACGGAATTAGGTTCAACAATTGGTTAGGTGGGTAAAAACGACATTGAAAGGATATTTTGCTGCTCATCTTGATCTGGATGCATATCAGCAGATGTTAGCGGATGGTGCCTACGAACGTGTGGTCGGACAACGTGCACTGATTCATTTAATAAATGGAGCTTTTTGTGAGAGACGTACTGCAATAAGGAGAATGTACCACAGAGGACGGCTGGCTCTAATGAGGTCCTACTACGATCAGTTAGCAACGCACAGGAGAGCTATGAGTTAAAACGTGACAAAGCTAAATATAGCCTAGCTTATTTTTCCATGTTTTCTGTTTTGTTTTTCCATTTTTCCATCTTGTCTTGAAAAAAACGTTGCGGTCATCAAACCCAATAAATTCGTTCTTAATATCGGAAGAACTGACACTTTTCTGCAGCGTCGCGTATTTATATGTACTGTTGACACATCCTTCTTAACTTTAGCGCGACACTGTTCAACATTTTGGTTAAATCCATTCTAATTCATTCTTTCACTGGAGATTCCGAACATCTCTGTTGAGAAATGTTCTCATCTGCCCATATTTCCAGGAGGAATCTTTTGTTCTTCTTAGCTCCCTGTTTGTTTCCTGCCGCTCATTTTGTTTGCCACAACTTGCTAACGTCTCCTTCAGCTCCCAAAACAGGAAATGACATGTAAATTGTCCGCTTGCAGTGATTAGTGCAGATGGGGTTCTCCAGAGTTCAGTTTTTCGGTTCACACCAGAGGTCTTGAACTGCGTTAAAACCAAACCTAACAAACCGCAGCAGCAGGGTAAACGCTCCTGGGTTTGGTTCAACCGGACTAAACGAGACTGGTGTGAACGCGACCTCAGTCCTGTAACTAAATAGATGAAAAACAGTGAAGGTATGTAAACATTTGGCAGGCATTGTTGAGTGATCCGTCACTGCCCGGCTGTAAAAAACAAAACAAAACAAAAAACAGTGATTAATGAGAAGTTCAACAACGGGAAGGAAGAGACTACTTGAGCATAGTAACCCGAAATGTTCGGGAAACTATCCTAATATGTTTCACCCATAATGTCAGCGTGACACACGATGATGCAGATGAACCTCCGAAGCTTGTTGTATTGTCCAGCCGTCCCGCTGCATGTGTGCGGAGGGGACTTTATGGGGAGCCTTTGTTTTCTACCATCAGCTCTCATTGTTTGTCCCATCAATCTCGTCTGGCGGAGGAAGCATATCCTGGCATTCACTTAATGAAGTGTTGAAAGTCACCACAATTGTGTTGTGTCTACTGGTTCCATTAAACCATTCATCCGTCGTAAGACTTTTAAAGTCACAACAAATGCCGAGCAGCCATGTGCCTTCTTAAAGTTTTCATGCCCTCTATAATCATGCGCCAAATGCAAAACTGTGTGTGCTTTAGGGAGAAATCAGGTATTTTCTCAACCTCAGCCCTATTTTCAGCCTCCAAAATTCAACAAATTCATCTTTGTTTGAAACTTAACGCCAGTGTTCAGTTAAGCTAGATGAGAATATACAATCCAGTGGTGTTGGGAAAGTCAAAATGTTGGAAATAGATCACTTTTTTTCCCCACATCTACACTCAAAATGTTATTACAAGTGTCTGGTAACATGGAGCACATACCTAAAGTAAAACTCTTGTGCGTTTTCACTCAATATCTCTAAAATACTTCACGAAGTGAATCTTTATAAATTTTGTCTTTCCCTTCTGCTGCTTCCTTGTTGCTGATGGTGCGCGTCAATCGCAGAAGGAGCACAATCATTTGTGTAGATATATTCCAAACAATTTATTCTGTGCTGTGGTAATCTGCCAAATAAACACAAATAAACACACTTTGGAATTTGGAAACCAGGATCAGAATGCCCCACGTGTCTTAAACTCGATATGGCTTGCTGGAAATATGACCTCATTGACGGACACTAGCGATAATATTTTGAGTGGGGGGAGGGGCTATTTATTTCTGAGGTTTTGACTTGCCCAACTCGAGTCCTAGCAACTGAATATTTCATACCTGAGTAATATATTTTGTGACTTGTCTGCCATTCGCCTTTAAAACAGCAGTTGTTGATATGCCGTCATGCTGTTTTTGGCAGTAATATCACGTTGATGTCTGTGATTAGAAAGAAAAAACTCCGTCTGTACCTAGTTTCACTTGAAACGCAGCTTGTTTTTGTCACGGGAGGCTGAGTGCGACCGTTTCCATATGAATTGTGTCAAACATGTTTTGCCAGACGAGTGGGTGTGGGAGAGCAACAGCAGCAAACTGGCGGGAAGGTGTGAACGGTGATACACGCATGTGTGTGCGTATTGGCCGGTGAAACAGTACCCAGGGGCTCTCCAGTGACCACACTGATTCACTGCCCTTTTCCCGCTGTACCCCACATACATTTTACAGCCACATTCCTTCGCTCGGAGGCCCGACGGCGGTCTCAGCTGCACATCCCACCGATGGCATAAACACTGGAGTGGGGGGGGGGTCAGGGGGCAAAACATTACTCCAGAGACAAATAGGCCATGGGAATAAAACATGACACCCTGAATGCGACACTGGGCGGCCGGCTGCGCGCGCATCTCGTACAACGTCGTCCTTCGACCCGAGCGTTCCCGTTCCCACGTTTTCACTACGACGTGACCTGGTTTTGGGAATCGTGACCTCTGCAGTTTATTCAGGCTCTTTCATTCATGATGGCCTGCAGATATGGCCCGCTGTGGTGCCGTTCGGAGCGTCGCCAGTGTTATGTTTCACCGTTGGAGGATATTCTCATAAGCCTACCTTGCACTTCCTTTAGTGGCTGAGCGCTCGCATCACGTCTCGGTTTGTCAGCTTCAGTGACCCCACCTGTTAAATTGTGTCAACAATTTCATGCCCCCTCTTAAAAAGTAGTGCTTTTAAGTAAACATGCTGAATGAGGTGGGACAGAGACTGAAGCACCGGGCTGGCTGTTGCTGTGTGTGGGGACACTTGTGTATGTTATGGGATGCCGAATGAGGCTGTTGCTTTCACTGCTGTGTTTCTGCCCCTCCCACAGCTTCTGCGTTGCTTCATTACAGCCAGATTGATGAGCTGATGCGCAAGAAAACACAACTGCTCACTTTCAAGCGGCAGTCCTAACAAGGGACGCCGTTTGTATCGTCTTGCCCCCTACACGCCTTGCCTCAATTGGTCCGGATTGACCATAAAAACTCACGTAGCAGAGAAAGAGCCTTGTAAGGAGCCTCTGGGGTGATTTATTGCTCTAAAATAACCATGCGATTCACACTGTCACTATGTTGCTAAGAGCTTGTTTAGAAAATAATGCGCTGTCCACTTAGCAACACACGCCAGCTCAGGACTTCACAAAGAGCCATCATGTGGTGTGCAATGTATCAGGCTGGACAGAGTGATCAGCATCTGGCCACCCTTGCTCTCGCGCGGCCGATAGGAGCCGAGGCAGCTTGTATCTGTGGGGGCGCAACACAGAAACAAAGCGTGGGGAGTTAACTGACACAGGAAGCCCAGGCAGGCTTTTACATTGAAAAACTTTCTGCCTCTGAGATGTGTATCTATGCGTTTCTACAGTTTAGAAGAGACGGAGAGAGAGGAGGACGGAAAGTTGCCTTAAAAGCATTCCAAGAAAGGCTTCAGGCTTAACATTAGGATCAAGAGTAGGTTTGAATCTAAGCCTGATATGATTGACCCCTTTAATTTTTTTCTCTTTCTCATAATGGCTCAGAAACCACAGTTTCCATCATTAAAGTCCCTCGGCCGGCACTTCTCCACAGCTAAATGACGCGCCAATCTGATACTTCCGAAAGGAGCTGGCAGAGGAACAAACACAAGTCAAATCTTGCCGGTTGTTGTGACTGTTGTTGATGTTTTTTTGTGTGCTGAGTATCAGGTTGCCCGCTGTTGCCTTTATTTGCTGTCTGTTCCCAAGTGGTAAAATGTGTTTGTATTGTGAGTTAAAATGTTAACAGTTGCCTGATGGCGGCTATCAGGGGGTCTCTGCAGCCCACCCCCACGTCAGCCCCCCCACCAGCGTCAGCTCACCGTTTGCGCTACAAAGAGAAGTGAGTGGCGGGTCGCTCGCAGGCCTCAGCGCCTCAGCGAATCGTTCGAAAGTGGCAGATGAATGCGGCGATTTGCTGAGTCAAACCCGGCCTTAATCCTGAAGTTAACAATTTTGAAGGACATGTGCTTATTTGGTATCAAGGCCCTTTTACACTTTGACTGTATTCAAAGCAGCCGACGGTCCCGCATGTCACTCGTGCTCTCTGTAGGTCGCCTCAAACCAAGGCTACAGTCCTCTTCTTCTTTGGTTTTACGTGTGTGTTTGGTTCTGAGCGATGGTGTAACACGGGAGACCTACAAACTGAAGCCAGGCTGCTGCTCTCGCAGCTGTCGCCCGTGCAGATCCTGTGTTATCGAGCACTTAACGCCTGTCCTGTAAATATGAAGCCAGCGACGGAACGCTACTGAGTACATTTAGCCAAGTGTTGTATTTAAGTACAGCTTTTAGGTACTTTACTTCAACATCCATTGCACTAACAACTACAGTTCCTCATTCAGCGGTGCATCTTTTATTTTTATTTGCCGTCAGGTTTGACAAAATCTGATAATCACAAAAAAACAAGATTCAACTTATGATATATGGTATAAATTCACTTCTACTTTTTCCTTTTGATAGTTAAGAGCATCATTATGGCGCCAGAAAATTAGTTATTAATAATCAACATATCTATTTATATGTTAATTATGAAAGGGGAACCATTGACTGTATATATAACTTGTGAAACCAGGAGATCGCTAGTTTATCTTAGCGTGAACATTGAAAGAAGGGAAAAACAATCTAGCTGTCAGCACTTTTAAAGCTCATGAATGAATCTTGTAATATCGCAACTTGTTTTTAAGATTTAATTTTTGCACAGATGAAACAAATCCAACAAGTATGTGCTGGTTGTAATAATGAGGTTTAGCGATAGAGCGCAGGTTGTGCTACCTTTGGACAAAACCAGGCTATATATCCTGATCTAAGTTTACCTCTCCTGCCTCTAACCTCACAAACAGTGAACGTCTCAGCAAGGAAGCAGATGAGGATACTCTCCGAAATGTTGGGGAGGGAAATGGCAAACAGGCGACGGCAATTATTCCTTTCATGTCCAGCAAAATTGGTGTAACTGCCTCATAAAAATCCCCAACTATGTAACGCACGAGTTCACTCAGCTGACACGTTGGTATCTTCGTTTAAACGAGTGAAGATAATGGCACTAAGTGGCCTTCGGTAGTGCTATTAATAATTCGTACCACCATAATGGGAAACACATGTTTCGTTAGCAAGAAACAAGAGAGCCGCTGCACGTATGTGCATGTGCATAGATCCGCCAGGCCTTGCAGAACTTCCAGTGTGTCAGGTCTATATTTAAAAGAGTTGGCCAGCTGTGCAGAGTCCTGTGAAATGTTCTTAAAGTGTTTTGCAGATCTGTTGCCATAGTGGCCAAGTGATGATGTCAAAGCAGAGGCATTGGAATAAAACTACACCCCCCCTTTTTCAATGGAAATCATAGTTTGAGCAAAATGGAAAATACTATTCAGCAGGGCCAGGCCCAGATTTGCATCACCAAAAAGCAGAACAGCCTCTTGGTCAAGGCGCAAACCGTGCTTAGCGGAACACACTTGTAAGCGCCGGCTCGCGTTGCTGCTGGATGTGTGTGTGTGTGTGTGTGGAGAGAGGGAGGGGAGCAAAGGGAAACTTAAAAGAAATATTTCTCCTGTCTCCTGACAAATCTGGATCGTTTAAGGCGTCAAATAGACGATTGTGGCTGAGCGCTGATCATAGTAGTATCTGTTTGCTCGCCCCCTCTGACCAGGGGAATCGGGGAGTGAGGTCATGTGACGGTGCGTGAACGACCACCTCCAGTCGCTTCCAAGTGTCAGAATATCCAGGAACACCTATCAAGTTCACAAGAGTTCAGTAACATTTTTAATCCACCGACATTATGTGGCTTTCATGGGGTTTCTGAAAACCACGTTTAGACTACAAATAATTATAGCGGCTTCATAAAATCTGTCTTCCTGTCAACCACACGTTGAACTCGGGACCTCCTTCGTCTGCAATCCCATCCCGTCGACCTAAAAACAGAGTCGGAGAATGAGACCCCCCTCCAGGATTAGGTCTTTGAACCATCAAGTGGCCCCGACAGCTGTGAACTGCAGCCCCCTCCTCTCCCCTCAGACGCTCTGGATTATTCTCATCAGAATTCTCTCCCGGCGTTGGGACGCCTCGCTCGTAGTTATAAATACAAGCGGCACTTGACGGAGAGTTCATGTTGCTACCGCCGCACGGCCAAATTTGGGCCCTGCGTTCGCTCCCCGAGGCCTCGAGTGAATCGACTAAACCAACAGTCACTAATTCCGGCCGGCCAGGAGAGCTTTATTAAAGGTCTCATTTCAGCGAGCGCTCGCTTCTTCGCTGCCTAACCACTCTCCTCAGTCTCATGTGACTCAGAGGCAGAAACACCAAGTCTTCCCACACCTCCCGGAGAGCATCGGATGACATCATAGGCCCCAAATCAGATCGACGCTGTAATTAGACCCAAATATATGTGGATCACACATTGAGCGACTAAGTTGGGAGATAAAGGTATAATTAGTTTGGACCCGTGCTTTAATGAAATAAAGTCAACCTGTTGCAAATCTATTAATTCAGAGCTACTTCTTAATGAAAATGTTGTTGTTAAGGCTATTAATGCTTATGAGGGGGCAAGAAAAAGGTCATTTCAGTTTGAATTCTTGACCTATCAGTCAAAACCAGATAATCCTCCATGATTATCACAGACAATCCAAAAAGTCGCATGTTCGGTGGGAATATTAAGTCTCCCTGACCTCCTGTGTCACCTGCTTCTGTCAGCGACCCCTCGCTCAAAAGTTCAGCGTGAGATAAAACCTCAGAGGAGGGTTGTTTTTTTCCCCCATTGTTCCTCGGGTTAATAATCTGAGCGCCACTGATAAAGAAAAGTCAAAAGTGCAAATGTTTCCCCAGTTGAAACACACTGCTAAAACACATACCCAGAGAGGTTAGAGGATGAGAATAGCCCTGTTCAACTTTTTTTCATTTTTCCTCTGTCGGGGAACCACAGGCTCCTCCTTCCGAACTCTGTCACGAGTGTGGGAACTCCCTGCTCCGTGCAGCAGGAGTCGGTACGCAGTGCGGGCGCGGAGAGGAGCGGACGGCGCAGTGAATCCCACCCTGGCCTGCTCGGACTTGCAGGGATGCGCTTTTAGCCGTCTGTTGAGGCTCGAACGCGTCGTCAATCGGGGAGATATCGCCTTTCCAAACCGCCTTTAGTGGACCAAGTTATTTTAAGGAGAAAAAAACCCCAAGTAGAACATAGATAAATGAAAGTAAAAAAGATGGGCTCGGGAGGATTTTGCGTAAAGACGCAGGGGAGAGGAGCCCTTCCTTCCCCCTCGCTCCTCTGTATCATCGTGCCGTTGCTCACTTTTTCTCAGCCCGTGTGCGACGCCTTTAACTTGGACGTGGAGAATCCAGCTGTTTACAGCGGACCTGAAGGGAGCTATTTCGGATACGCCGTGGACTTTTATTTGGCCGATTCCTCCAGGTGAGTGTATCAGACGCACCTTTTAACGCCATTTTTCCCAGCTGATTGAGCAGAGACAGAGCTCGTCTTTCACCGAACAGTCTTTCGGACTCTTTTAGTCCACAGTTTGAATTGAACACGCCAGGATATCCAGATGTAAACAAAGACGCTGCGTGCCAACTTTCCAACGCAAAACGTCGCT